>QJNX01000163.1:0-130485 GCA_004155925.1 Monosporascus sp. MG133 | reverse complement strand
GGGGTGGTGGTGGTAAATGATGGTTGTAGTGGGCTGGCTGGCTGGTTGGACATGCGCTTTTTGCTTTAATTGCTGAAGGGACAGAGGCTTTTAGATGCGCTCAAGGCACTCTAGGCTGGGCATTCCAGTACTTGTTACTTCCCAGGTACCCTCTGGCTTGGCTCAGTAGGGGCTGGTGTACACGCCTGTTTGGTCCTGGTATTGGAGCTACTATGTAACTAGTTAGGTACGCACCGATGTTATGTATGAAATACTATATCGGTGCAGGACGTAATGTGTATAAAATAGTTTTATTAAACATTGCGAAACAGGGTCCTTCAAACTCCCCACACTTTAGCTAGATATACTCTAGTCTAGTCTCTGACTTATAATCCTCCATAACTGTGTCTTCCGTCCTTCCCCTTTTCACTGCCCCCAGATGTGAGACCCGAGAGAGTGTACCCAGTTCGCTCGAAGACCCTTTATCATATACGTAGTAAATTGGCTGACTTGTGAATGATGCTTTCTCAAGGCTTTAATAGCTGCAGGCTTCGCACTGACACTTCGGTGATGCTACCATACGCCTGGTAACGTCACGAAACGAAGAGAGCCCGACGCCGTACGTCAACAATGGCTTTATTAGGCCGCAATGGGGTTGCGATAGGCGGAGGGACGGTCCGGCTTGTATCACTGGGGATGCGAATAAGCATGTTCTACTTCTTCTTTATTCGGGGCCAATGCGGATCCAGGAATCCCTAGGTGTATAAGGCGAGATTTGACTTCCTCTCACATGTATTGAGCTACCTGACCGAGGAGGCCAGGGAGAAAATGCATACCAATCCTATCTGCTGGTAGAGATGGTAACTTACTACATGTAGTCTAGGTAGAACCCCTTTAATAGCATGATCTCTCAAATATTCATGGTGGGGTTAGGCTTTGGAAGCTGCTGTGAAGGTGGGTGGGTAAATTCAAGTAAGTGTAAGTAATTGAATTTCCAGTGACTCAATCCCATGATTGACTTTGCCGAATTCAACTGTACTATACACCTCGTTTTCTATTCAGACTGGAATAAGCGCCCTTTCTGGGTGCGGTAGATCGATCGTTAAACATGCCTACCGTATCAGTCGACAAGTATGACCTCTTTGACGCTCTGGGCCGAAAGTGCGCCGCCCCTCCTTCTCTACGACCCGTCACCCCGCTGACTGTGACTGCAGATATACGACCGAGGAATTCGAAGAGCTCTGCTTCGAATTCGGCATCGAACTAGACGAGGACACCGAAAACGAGGAGCGGCCCGTTGTCAATGGCGAAGAAGAGCCCCCACAGCTCAAGATCGAGATCCCCGCCAACCGCTATGATATGCTCTGCTTCGAAGGCATATCCCTTATGCTCAATATCTTCCGCGAGAAACAGCCCACACCAGAGTTCAAGTTGGTCGAGCCGGCGGACGGAGAGCTGCAGACTATCACTGTCTCCGAGAGCACCGCCACTGTTCGACCGCTGGTTGCGGGCGCTATTCTTCGTAATGTGAAGTTCACCCAGAAGAGATACGAGTCCTTCATTGCGCTACAGGACAAGTTACACCAGAATCTTGCTCGTCAACGTACCCTGGCCTCCATCGGCACCCATGATCTGGCCACCCTTCAAGGGCCTTTCACGTATGAGGCGCTTCCGCCTCAGGATATTAGCTTCGTGCCGCTCAACCAGTCCAAGAAGATGACTGCTGAGGAGCTGATGACCTTCTACGAAAAAGACAAGCATTTGGGAAGATACCTCCATATCATTCGGGACAAGCCTGTCTATCCTGTCATAAAAGATGCGAATGGCGTAGTCTGCAGTTTGCCTCCCATCATCAACGGTGACCATTCCAAGATTTCCCTCAAGTCTACGAATGTCTTCATAGAATGTACCGCGACCGACGTTACCAAGTTAGAGATTGTTCTGAACATGATGGTAACAATGTTCTCGGTATATTGCGAAGAGCCCTTCACAGTCGAACCCGTCAAGGTTGTGTCAGATCACAATGGACAGACGAGAATAACACCCAACCTGTTGCCGAGGACAACTTCGGTAGAGATTGACTATCTGAACGGCTGTCTCGGTCTGTCAGAGTCTCCAGAGTCTATCTGCAAGCTTCTCTCCAGGATGGCCTTGAGCGCCAAGCCTTCAAGCCAGGATCCCAATCTGCTCGAGGTTTCAATTCCCCCGACAAGAGCAGATATACTTCAACGGTGCGACGTTATGGAAGATCTCGGCATTGCCTACGGTTTCAACAGGCTGCCAAGGTTGTCCGTGAATAAGACTGTGGGAGCGCCATTATCGATGAACAAATTAGCCGACATTGTCCGCCTGGAATGCGGCATGGCTGGCTGGCTTGAGGTGATGCCGCTGATTCTTTGCAGCCATGACGAGAACTTCGCGTGGTTGAACCGCAAGGACGACGGCCAAACTGCCGTGAAGTTGGCAAATCCGAAGACGACTGAGTATCAAGTCGTGCGAACATCGCTATTGCCTGGCCTGCTTAAGACGCTTCGTGAGAACAAGTCTCACGGTACGCCGATCCGAGTCTTCGAAACGTCAGACGTCGGTAAGCAACTTCCTAAATCATCTTACCCCTATTATCCTGATCCGACAGCGAACCTTCTCTGGGAAAGTCGTCGGGGATTTTCTTTAGCCCCTGGGCAGGTCGCGGGCCTCCGGATCACCCCTTGGGTTTACCTACATGTGAGATTTACTGACGGCGGATGTGTCTGTCTCTAGTGTTCAAGGACCCGTCGGTCGAGCGCAAGGCGCGGAACGAGCGCCACTTCGGCGCCGCCTGGTACGGCAAGACGAGCGGCTTCGAGGAGGTGCACGGCCTGCTCGATCGCGTCATGCTGATGCTGCGCATAGCCTTCCTGAAGCGGGAGGAGGGCATCGCGGCGGTGGCTGCCGAGAAGCAGCTCGAGAAGGACTTCGTCGTCCGCCAGGACCACACCGCACGGGACGGCTACTGGCTCGAGCCCGTCGACGAGGCCACCTTCTTCGCCGGCCGCGCCGCGGCCGTCTACCTGCGCCTCGGCGGCAAGCCCGTCCGCATCGGCGAGTTCGGAATCCTGCACCCGACCGTGCTCGAGAAGTGGGTGTTTTCCTACTTTCGCTTTCCCACCTTGCCAGCTTTTTGGTGTTGATTATAACATACCCCTAATTTCATCCGCCAACTTACTCGGAAACAAACGATTACTGACTTCCTATGTCGCAGATTCGAGCTCAGATATCCCGTTAGCACCTTGGAGATCAACCTCAACGTCTTCTTATAAGCCAGGTAGCTCGCTTGGGTTGGAATAGAGAACGACGGACCATATCGTGCAACGTACGCGGAAGTCGATTCGCCCAAGAGGGAGAGAGAGAGATCTTCCTTGAATCAGTCGCATAGATCTGGTGTTAAGTAGCTGCGGACTTTAAAAAGAAGAAAGGCTACATAGAGAGATAGATGCGATGCTTGTGATGACGCTTCGGGATTTTCCATTGTTTCTCCCTTACAAGTGCATACACACTTGGTGAAGTGACTGCTGATGGTGTGGTGATGATACATAAGCGAGCCTGTGTCGTCAAACCCTTAACCATCTAGTACCGGTGCGCCTTGGACCCAACTACCCGCTGCTCAAACGAAAAAAGACATGCATCGCATCCCTCGGCCGGCTGAATTGTACATCGGAACTAATCCATCCCCCGTGTCCTCGTCCGCTCGTCATATCCCATGCGCTCGTTACTAGTGAATCGTGCAGCCGGCCGCTATAATTTCCTCGATCTACGCCCGACGCGCTCATTCTTCCTTTTCAATCATCCCCCTATTATTGTCATCCTCTCACCCCGCGCCCGCGCCCGCGCCCGCGGACGACACGTCCGCATCATCCGCCAATTCCCGCACCGCCATCCCCGGGGCACCGTTGTCGTTACTATTATCGTCGGTGGCGGTCACACCACTAGTTCCGTTACTGCTGTTACTACTACTACCAAGGGCACCATCGCCGCCGTCCGCGCTGCTGTCCGCGCCGCCCTTTCCAGTACCGCTACCGCCGCTGCCCCCGAACAGGCCGCGCCCGAGTTCGAGCCCCGCGACGCCGTCCCGCAGCCTCGCGAGGTTGGAGGCGAAGGCGCCGGGCGCGTCGGCGCTGGAGCTGCGGCCGAGGCCCGCGGGGTTGACCTGCTGATCGGGGGTCAGGGCCTGGTGCGCCGACTCGACGCCCGCGAGCACGCTCCTGCTCGTGGACAGACCGGGCTGCGGCTGCGGGGATTTGTCTCCCCCGCTGCGGCGGCTGTTGCTGTGGTTCCCATTACCAGCCGCGGAGCCGCCGGGGAAGCTTCCGGGGAGTGCGCCCGGCGCGAGGGCGGACAGCGGCAAAGAGGAAGACGACGAGGACGCCATGGCGTAGCTGCCGATCTTCTCGTCGCGCGCGGCGGCCGCGTCGAGATGTTCGTTCATCTCGGAGTCGGAGCGGCCGAAAACGGATGCCCACCAGCGCACCTCGGAGAGCCGGGGGAAGAGCAGGCGCTCGCGGCCGCTCTGGCGATCGTCGACGGCCGGGTCATAGTCTGGGTTGACGAACTCGGGCCTCCTCGAGAGGAAGTAGTCCCAGACGGACCTCGTCCGCTCGGTCGCGCGCGCGTCCTTGCGCGCCTTCTCGTTGTTCCAGAGGAAGGTGCCGTACTGCCCCGCGTACAGGTGGTAGAGGAGCCGCCGCAGGAACCGCTCGTTGAACTCGAAGCGGTTTGGGTGTTGCCGCAGGAGCTGGTACGTGGCGTCGAGGAACTGATGGAAGACCGGGGAGATCTCGTTGGGTCGCGTGGTCTCGATGGGTTCTGAGGTGACCGATTTGCGGCCCTGGGAGGGGTCGTCGGACGGCGAGTTGATGCCGTCGCCGTCGGATTCCGCACTTGTGTCCGGACCGCGGTTCTTGTTGAAGAAGCGCTTAGCGCTGGCAAGGGCGTTTTCGAATGCTTCACCTGCACGTCCGTCCGATTCGCCCGGCTGGATGCTAGAGCCGGCCATCGCATCCCGCTCCGTTACGAACCATTTCTCGTGACTCAGCAGGCCAGACCGTTGCTGGAACATATGGCCAAAGGATAGCCAATCCTTCTCCACTAGGATGATAAATCCTTCTATAGTGCGGTAGTAGGGGTCCAACATCAACTGTGACAGGGCTGACAGCTGGCTAGTGCGGTCCCAACCATCAGAGCAGTGGATTAGGACGTGTGAATGCCTGATTCCTACCTGGCGAGCAATCAAGGCAGAGCCATCTAAGATACCCGTGATATGCTTGAGCCAGCCACTCTTGGTGAGCAGTTCGCGGTTCGGAGGAAGCCGCGAGATGTCACCGTCTTTGAGAGCTTCAATTACCATGTTCAGAGATTCCCGCATGACATGTATGTTCTCGATATTAAGATAGGCCTTCTTGGCGAATTTGTAGTATTCCATATTCTCGGATCCCTTTCCCATGGCTTGCATCACCACGGCGTTGATGGTCGGCCGGGCGTCGACAATGAGATTGCTCTGTTGCGCGCCGTATATCAACCTCTTTCCGGTCTTGGTGTCATAATTACTATCACCGGCTGCGATCAGCTCGTCCTCTATACGCTCCGTATCCGAAGGCTCGGCGACCTCGAAACTATCCTCGCAAAGGGACGCCTGGCTGGACGAGGGACTCGGTTCAGCTGTGTCGGCTTCGAGTCCGTTAAACTCGACGGTGGCCGATGCGGAGAAACACGCACTGACTAGCTTCTCATCCTGAATGCTGCGGTTTCCCCGGAAACCCACCAACGGCTGGGAGCTCCGCGTTATGGAGCAGTTATTTAGGGAGTGGAGGTAAGTGAGAACAGGTATGCGCTGCCTCGACCGATAGGCACCGGCATACTTGATGACATTGTCGGATATCTTGGAGGGGACAACAAGGAGACCCGGATATGTCGGGGAGAAGGAGTAGTCCTTGTTTATTGTAGAGATCCTCCAGCCCCTATCGACCGATTTGGTGCTGATGCCCTGCCGCCGGAACTCGGTCCTGGGGTCGTAGAGCCGCCATCCGTCCAGCGACTTCTCCGCCTTCAGAGGTTGATAACTAAAGGCGTACAGCTTCTCGATCGAACCAAGCCGACATGTGTGACTGCGGATCCATTCGAACGTCTCACGGGCCTGTAGCTCGTCATAGATGTTGAGGTTGATGAACACGAAGTCTCGACATCGCAGTCGTATGGAGGAGGGTCGCCCGGAAGCACTCGAGCATGGTCGAAAGGTACAATGTGCTATTATGGGATATGCGATATAGAGTTCCCGAGGCTTTGGGGGTTTTGACGGTGGTTCGGCGCCTTCGGGAAGTATATTAGGAATAACAAATATCATATGGTGTTCTGCAAGATGAAGCTCGCCGGTATGCTTCTCTCCGCCTCGTATGGCATCGACATTGGGTATCTGACAGGAAGGACACTTTAGCGACATGCTATTTTATGCGGCCTCCCCGTTGGTGTACGACTCCTCCGTACCTTTTTGATCATCTTGTTCTCTAGAGGCGTGCGTTCTCCTGGGAAATTAAATGCTAGAGTTGTCGCATGTAAGAGGCACGCGATGCCCCTAAAGCCAAGGCTTGTTTGCTTAGAGCCGGTAGCAGGCGTGAGTAAAGATAACTAACTGTGCGATCGATAGTGATGCCGTTGTTCCTCGTTTTAGAGTTATGTAGAACAGTAGATAGTCATAAGAGCCTTGGAATCAAGCATTTAAGGAGAGAATGAAGTTCAACATCACTCATAGTGATGATGGGATCTTTAGCTACACAACTAACATGAACTTCCATATATGAACTTTGTTGTAAGGTGAAGAACCTAAAGCTCTTGGTCGCTGCCCAGGTGGTCACGGAACAGGTCATCACCACATGTGCACCTACCTAGCTCTAACCTTCCTACAGCTAGCTAACTTAGTTATTAACTTTACTTGGTCGACTGCCCCGCCATAACAATCAATAGGTTTTCCACATGAGTTCTTATTAGCGCGGGGCTGCTACCGTTGCTGCTTGTTGTTATCACAGGCTTATTATTATTATACGCTAGCAGGCTGGGGACCCCCTACTGAAGACTCAGATCTGGATGTCCAGCTGACATCGGAGCTAAAGCTGTGGCTAGTGCCGATGTTGCATAGGTGCGTGCATTGGTACGTACCTGTCTGATTTAGCATCCCACATTTATATGTTATCGATAGTCTTATCTTCTTACCTTTGCACACAAATCAGAACCCTAAGGAACTAAAAAAAGTCGGCTAAAATTCGCAGTGCACTCACTTACGCACGGCAGCTGCGACGATATCGACCCCGGGGCGTTCGATTTTCCCTTTCGTGAGAGACACTGCAGCAACCATCTACAACTCCCCGACCAGTGGCAGCGGCTCTTCGATCTTCAATCTCGCCCTTCCAACCCACAAGAAGTCAATTTCCAGAAACTCTCCAGGAACAAACCGTCAAGATGGCTGTCCCGGGATCCCAGATGTAAGATTTTACCCTGGCTTCACGTCCGAATTGAAAAGGGATATCGATTGCATCTGCCATGTCATGCCCCTCCTCAAGTTCCGACCAACACTCGATGGTATCCCAATCGTACCACTAAATTGCTCTCGATGACCTCAATCTGCATTGAAGGCTGAATAGAATTCCTCGCTGACGATTATTTTCCTCGCTATAGATCCAAGCGCAGAAAGTTCGTCGCTGATGGTGTCTTCTACGCCGAGTTGAACGAGTTCTTCCAGCGCGAGCTGGCCGAGGAGGGTTACTCCGGCGTCGAGGTCCGCGTCACCCCGACCGTCACCGACATCATCATCCGCGCCACCCACACGCAAGAGGTCCTCGGCGAGCAGGGCCGCCGCATCCGCGAGCTCACCTCCCTCATCCAGAAGCGCTTCAAGTTCCCCGAGAACAGCGTGTCGCTGTATGCCGCTAAGGTCCAGAACCGTGGTCTGTCCGCCGTCGCCCAGTGCGAGTCCCTGCGCTACAAGCTGCTGAACGGTCTCGCCGTTCGCCGTGCCTGCTACGGTGTCCTGCGCTTCATCATGGAGAGCGGCGCCAAGGGTTGCGAGGTCGTCGTCTCCGGCAAGCTCCGTGCCGCCCGTGCCAAGTCCATGAAGTTCACCGACGGCTTCATGATCCACTCCGGCCAGCCCGCCAAGGAGTTCATCGACAGCGCCACCCGTCACGTCCTGCTGCGACAGGGTGTCCTGGGTATCAAGGTCAAGATCATGCGCGGCTCCGACCCCGAGGGCAAGGCCGGTCCCCAGAAGTCTCTGCCTGACGCCGTCACCATCATCGAGCCCAAGGAGGAGGCGACCGTCGTCCAGCCCATGAGTCAGGACTACGGTGCCAAGGCCGCCCAGGTTCAGGCCCAGGCCGAGGCTGCCCGCGCGGCCGAGGAGCAGGAGGGTGCCGCCGAGGAGGAGGAAGCTCCGGCTGAGGAGTAGAACAACTCGGTCGATGAGCTCCCTACACCTCCGACCGAGGATGTCGACTCTGACCCAGTGATGGTAGAGTCGCCTCGGCGGGCATTGTGGTGGGACTGAGGCGGTCGGTGTTGGACCTACCTCAAACCCCATCGTCGATATCTTTCAGGAGAGGTAGAGAGTAGGGAGATGCTACTTGGTGGTAGTGGTTCTTTCTAAGAGGGCTACGAAGTTTACGGCGCCTTGATCATGATTTGCATTGCAGGGAGGGAAACGGGATCTGAAATCAGCCAAAGCTCTTCTGTTTGTGGCCTTGACGGTAGCTAAAAGGGAAACTCGCCGTAAACTGCAACATAGCAATGGTCACGAATATCACAAACACCTTCATCATGAGTGCCTGAAGCGAGCCAGTTCCTATGAGGGATACTCGACTGCGGGCGCTTCTATATATATTAGGGATGAAGACCATCTCCGTGCGGACTATGTCCGACTGGGTGGGTCCTCCTCACCCTCTGTACGTCCGTAGTATGGTTCTTACGTGGTAGGCCTTGTCGTAAGTTTCGGGAACTCAAGACTATTATGAAATCGCCATATCCTATACTCCTCGCTTGAAACATAAGACGTTGGCGAGCCTGGGTATTATAACTCCAGTAGGGCGAATCGCCGCACGCAATAGAGCAATATCGAGCCTTACGACCGCGGCATGTCTCTCTTTCCATGCCATCTTCAGCGTTAAAAGCACGCAAGGCAATGACGACGGCGATGGCGCTGATGATGAGGAGGAGGACGAAGGACGCGTGCGCTTCTTTCCGGGTTACGCTTTTGACTTCTTCTTTTCTTCTTGAAATTCGTGGCCCTCTCGGAGTTCCGCCCTTTTGCCAATTCCTAAAGCGGTAACTACTTAGATTCCCCGCGCGAATGTTGTCTGTTTCTAACTGGTCACACATGCACACCCCCGACCCCGCGCTCCCCGCTCCTGTGTCTGCGTTTCTTCGGTCCCAGCCCGCGCAACCGTCCTGCGTCTCAGCCCTTCTTTTTCTAGGGGAGACTATGCACCCCGGGCTGGACAATATAAAATAATCATACACACCCCGGTGCGAGGGGACGCACCGGCAACAAGAACCCAACAACCCTGGCACGCCATTTGTCCGACGGCCTAACCCCCCCGGAACGCCGTAACGGAGGAGGAAAAGTAAGATCCCCGACCGCCCATTCTTATCCCCGTCCAAGAAAAGATGTGGGAAAACAAAAGAACCTCTTCGTACTCCAGTCATATGCTAAGTGCCAGCAAGTCCCAGTACGTCCCTTCGTCATTAGAGCAGTTGTGCTGTTGTACAAAGCCCGGTTCGTTTCCATCCAAAAATCCGTGATATAATATCGGGTCCAGGCACTGGACATGTAATGCTTCGGTCAAAACAGCGACGTGTACCGGAAGAGCAGATATACAGTGCGGTTGCAGAGGAGTTGTGTGCAAGGTTGTTGAAGTTGTAACTTGAGAGAGCTAGGCTCATCCTCCGCTCGACTTCCGCGGTTCTAGTTCAATCGATTCGTGCCTCTTGGACGCGTTCCCGTTACTTCTTCTTAGTTGCTCATCCTCACTATCCTCGGCGAGGTCGGTCAAGCCGAATTCGCCGGCTGCGGCTTCTTCGTCGTACGCCCTCATTAGGCCATCCCTATCGGTATGGCCTCTGCTACCAATACTTGATCGTGGGTCCGTGCTCCTTCTGGCTTGCATGCTGCGGCGCGTCTGGAAACTAGATATCATATCTGTTCCCGTCGCATCGGTTGACCGTCCTGCGAGCATCTTCATTCCGTGTGGATCCGCTCGGGAGAGGTTAAGCAGGTATACACCGGTGAAAGTTATGAGGAAGCCACATAGCAGCGAGAGCGTGTTGACCGTGTCAGTAGTGTTGAAGCCCGAGAATAGAATGAAGGAGGCGCAAAGCGTAGCAGTAGTGAACGTGACATAGTAGAGAGGGTTAACTCTACGGGCCGATTAGCAATCCCCAGGAGATAGATCAGTGACAAATCTATGTACTTACATCTGTGTCGTGAACTGGCTCAGTGCCTTGTTGAAGTAGTTCATCTGAGTCAGAATGCAGACCGCTGTCAAGATCATGAACACGTATGTCGATGGATGAGTGAACTGGTTATGTCCGGCAAGCGTAATCTTCAGCGCGATGCCAAAGGCCTTCACTGACATTACAGACACGGAGCCGACGGTCGAACAGATAGACAGGTAGATGAGAGGGTTCTTCTTCCCATGAACCGGTGCTACTTTGTAGATCATGACGGTAGCAAATACCACGACGACCAGGCAGTATAACAGGAACCCTGCAGCTCGCGTTAACATCCGTAAAATGTGACGCCCATAACTAACGGGCTGCTACCTTTACTCACCTGGCTGAATGGCATAGTGCAATATCTGGTCGATAGTCTGGATGTCCTCATCTGCAGGAGCATGGAGGACAATAATAATCGCGCCGAGCAGACAGATCGCGCAGCCCAGTTTTCCCAGAGTGCCGAGCTCTTCTTTCAGGATATACGACCCTAGGACTGCTCCTATCAATACGGATAATGCACCTAGTGGCGTCACCAGAATGGCCGGAGCGAACGCATATGCGGCGAAATTGCAGACTTCTCCAAGAATCACTAGAAGCAACATTCGTTAGCTAAGCGAAGTCAACGCCGACGCCTCGGAACAGTTGAAGCGTACTAGTGGTGATTCCTGCCCACCACATGGGTCTCATTAGGTATACGAATCCATCTCCGGAGTAACCATGTTTCTCTTCTGCTTGTATTAAACCCTGCAGACAGTTATATCAGCTGATTGCCTCTCGAACAGAGCTTTGCCGAGGGGTTTCGAAGCACGGTTCTATCGCAGGGCTTCGCGAGATATCGTACCTTTTTCGTCAACACGAAACTCGTGCCTGTAAAACAAAAAAAGTCAGATATGTGCCCGGGAGAGGAAAGTAATGTAATTATACCAAGCTCGGTAGGGTATAACTAACCAATAGCTAAGCTCGAAGATACGGCCAGAGCCAAACCGATATATCTGTCGTGAGGGTTAAGTCAGCGCTGATACCCCAATGCCAAGACGTCGGGCGATGGTCGCAGAACCGGCAGCGATATCTGGAAGCCGATGAGGTGATATGAGGCGTGCGTACTTATCGTCTAACATCTTCACGAAAGGAAATAGGGCGACGCGGATCTTAGTGGCAATCCGGACAACCAAGTCGAATATGACGGACGGCGCAAGCGCAAAGATCGGGGGAAACTCGCGCCGGGCGAGACTAGAGCGATCGCAGTCGCCGTCGCAGTCGCAATTGCAGTCACAGGGAACAGCGATAGTGGAGGGGCCTTTACTTCGGGAGAATCGTGTACGTTTCTTCGGTCATGAGACACCCCAGAGCGCAGACCCGAAAAATGAAAACGAGCGGGATATCGGTCGACCCGCGCTGGACTAAACGGCCTGGTGGCTGGGCGTATGAAGCGTTTGTCCGTCGCTTACTTGGGAAATGGCGTATTACATCGACAGAGGTCACCTGACGGGTATTCCGAGTTGAATACTAGATAGATTCCTTCCGAAAGATCAGAACCCTCAGTGAGGGATAAAGAGAACGAATGGATTGGATAGATTGACAGTTGATCGCAAAGGTGGCAGGATCGGTTAAGTTAGCTCAGGTAGGTAGACATCAGTGTAGAGTTGCTCTATGGTAGGATTTGTCGTAGATCCTGCTTTTAGCACACATGCGGACAGATACGGCAACGGGATTTCGGGGAACTGGGAAGGGACTGTGGAGGGTCGGCCGCCTGGTGAGATTGAAGCAGGTGCCCTGTTATGAAGGTTTCAGGCGGCTACATTAGTCGAAGTTACCTAGGGTAGACCCTAGATACATGAAAAAGACACTTTGGCTTGGCCGGCTAGGTGTTCTCTAACCCCTTCTTTGGCTTCCATTGCTTGACTCCAACCATGGGGACTCATGAACAACTGTAGGTATACGTGCTTCGTTCTACGCCACACAAAGGAACGACTGACTGGATGAATTGGTCAAGTCCGGTGGCAGTTACCAATTACGTAGGCGAGCTCGTACCGAGAACAAATATGTACCTAAAATGCTATATCTATATGTAGAGTTCGGATATCTACCTAAGTAGCGTACATATGCAATTAGGTGAAGGAGCAGGAAGCAAAGGGGTCCGAAAACCCATCTGCTGATTGAGGGATCCACAGTCCCACTTTAACTGTACGAAGTACGAGCATACGAATCGATTATTGCATAGAGTAATGGAGGCCCAGGAAGCGAAGCCGGTACGCATATCAAGCTACAGTACTTAAGTACTTACGAAGTACTGGTTTCAGATAACCATCTGAAGAATTCTTACGCCAGTAAATCCACTACTATTATTCGTCAACCCGGCCCTCTGGGTAGTAAGAACCTTTAGATATATAATAATCGTGGGGCGTCCGGCAGTGTCGGTCATACTTCCTGTTCCTACTTTATACCGTTCATACCAACATACAATCCTGGCCAACCAATAATAACCCTTGGGACTGCTTACACGACAACGTAAACCCCCCTAGCTCCCCTCTTTTTTGATCCTTCTCCGCGCACACGAGTAATGACACCGTTGGTACCAAGTATATTTAGCATGTTATACTTCTCAGCACATGAGGTTTTGGTGGGTTTCTTCCTTCTTTCCAACTCCGCGCGCATTGTACCTGGTTCGTATACATAGTAATATTGGACTCGACCTGGGGGAGAGCTGACGAATCCACCCCACCATCTAACCCAACTAAGCTCGTTACCGACGACTTTCCAGCTGTGATCTGTGGAATGCCCTGAAATATCTATTAGTTACATAGGTGGATAGATGTGTACGCGCAAGGCGAGTCGTCAGCACCTCGCATCCCATATTGCTAGACGATCTGGCTAGGTAAATCCTGCAAAACTACGCGAAGCCGGAAGAAGAATGGCAATGCTCTCTCTGGGTAGGTAGGGAGCCAACTACGCATGAGGATATCACAGTTCATAGCAATTGGGAATAAAAAATGTCTTGTGAATAGGTGAGCGTCTAGAATGACCACTCCGTGAAAAGAGGTATGCAACGCGAAATAGTTTACTGCCCTAGTGGTTTTGCTCTCCATATAACAACCTAGGGGCCACGGAATTAGGGTCGAAACCCTCATATCCCTGAATCGTGGTGTTCCTGTACATGGCACCAACCCGCCGTACAACATGAAATGTTCCGACCCGACCCTCGAGAAGTTTGCTACTCAGTGCAAGCCAAGGTCAAACCGAGTAACGGTCCTTGAAGCGACCAGTGCCAAACTCGGCTTGAACCAGAATTCCTAAACTCCCGTGTACCTAGATCCCCCCACTACAAATGCTCGTTCATCCAGCGGTAGCTAACCGAGGACTGAGGGTATCAAAATGACGAGAGATGCTAAAATAGATGTAGTAGAAGCGTAGTGTTGTCACTCTGTAGTGACTCCCAACTCGGTTGAGGAGGGGACTCATACTCGCGGGCAACCACCGCATAGACTTACCATCAGGAACACCTGTATCCGCCGTCAGATATTCCTCGTTGCTGCTTTTCTGTTAGTAGGTTAGGGTTTCCTCAAGCCCGAATCTCGACATATCTAGTAAGCGTCGTAGGATACGTAATTGGTGCTGCGGAGTTGGACATCAGTAGTGGTGTACCAATTGCTTCGGGATAAGCAAGGAAGGTGTGTAAGGGACTTGGAAGAAAAGAGACGCTGGGAGGCGAGAGGGATCAAGACCGAAGACGCTTGACATCTACAATCAATTAGCAAGGCTTCATCATAGTTGTGGATTGAAGGACTTCGATACATACCGTTCTGTTCACCTTCACCGTCCACATCGCCCGTCTCCGACCACGTCCGCTTGCCATTGGGCGATGACACTTGTACCGTCCCCTTGGAAGCAGACGTTGCTGTTTCATTTTTAACCTCTTCATTTTCCGATTCCCACGTGATCTCTTCATCAAGCGGTGCCTTTAGCGTTGCCACCGCACGTGCCTTCTCCGCATTGGCGGTTCCGCTTGCATCGCCGGTTTCGTTCTCGTCGTCCGAGTAATCGATCTCATCCTGATCGTCGCCATTCAACGTATTTGTTGCACTCGTATCGCCGGAATCAGGCGCATCTGTTGCTTGGTTAGATGATGCCGCCGGGTGGTTATGGCTGCTGGCGACTTGAGTTCCCGACTCAGTTTGGCGCGCCGGGTCCTCTTCGGCGTTGACGACATCGACCTCGGCCTCGGCTGTTGGTGGCGTCTTGGACGGGTGATCTTGATGGCGATGGCTATCAGTATCTAATTTGCGATCATCAGATGAAAGGGGTTGTGGTAGTAGAACAAGGTTATATCCACTGTGACTAGGAGTTGAACGGTTCTTCGCCCACGCATCCTGCGGCAGCAGTCGGGCATTCTTTACGGGATTTGTTTCCGCAGAACTGGCCGCTGTCCCTGCACTCGCGGCTCCATCAAGCCGCCAGCTAGCATCAAGCCGCTCAAGTTCCACTTGAAAACAAGCGTCACACTGACACTCGCTTTCCCGGGTGCAGATGAATGAGAGAGGGGAGCTACGGGAAAGGGGGGATTTACCCTGTTTTGACGGGGACAGATCCAGTTCCTCATCAGAAAAGTCGATCAACTCGTCTTCGGCTTTTTGGCCCACAGCTCCGCCATCCGTCTCTGCTGAATGCTCCACGGAATCTCCTGTAGTTCTCGTCGTCTCTAATGTAGCCACCTCTTCCCCGGCCACGGAGTTAGGATCGGGCTCATTTACAAGGCCGGCGGTCTCGTTAAGATCACCGCTGTCGTCTAGATCAGCCTCCCCAAAGCCGTCCTCTTCGGCGTGCGTATCGGCGTGCGTATCGGCGTGCGTATCGGCGTGCGTATCGGCGTGCGCTTCGTCCTGCACTTCGTTGTGCGCTCCTTCATGCGCCTCGCCATACGCCTCATCATGCGCCTCGTCATGCACTTCTTGATGAACTTCAGCATGTTCATATGTCTCCTCAGCTTCCTCGTCGTCCGCTGAAGTGGAAAAGGCTGGACTGCCAGGCTCAGAGGCGAGTGCTTTGCCAAACGGAGTTGTGTCTCGATAGACTGCAATCTCAGACAGGCCCCTGCCGGAGCTCGCACTATCGATGAGCGCCATAAGGCGCTGGCTGCAGTTAGGTCTTACCATGAGGTAGCAGTACAAATCAGGTGGTGTTTCTGCCTGATCATTCTCGACTAGGTCGCCATATAGTTTCAAGAGATCCCCGAACTTGTACCTCTTGAGGAAATCCAATGTGGTCGACTGAGTATCACGTCAGCTATATGTTAATTGCTCGGTGGGAACTGTGCATTCCTTACCTCTGCGAACTCCACTCCCAGCCCATCTACATGCATTACCAATTCGTCTAAAGGAGAAACCTCCTCTGAAACGACATCCCGCAAGCTTGACAGGAACTCAGCAAGGGACAAGTCCAGCGCTGAGGCGTCTTTAAGGAAATACTGGTTGGGGTCATCCTCTTCGGACTTTGCGAACAGCCTGTAATCTGTCTGGCCATACGAGACATATATCTCATGCCGCATTGCAATAGAAGTCGAATGTTCCACGGATGCATCGCCAGCACGAGGCTCTTGCTCCTCCTCTAGGGCAGAACCCACTTGAGGATCATCGGCACGACGGTCAGGGGCTTCCAGCTCATTCTGGGAGCCAAGATTACTCGGAGCCTTATTTTCCTCATTCTCTTCATTGTCATATGCTTCGTTATTGGCGTGCTCCTGGTTTGAGTCGTCATCTACCTGAGTCTCCATACCCTTGGAATTAGGCACAGGACGGTCGTGCTCGGCAGGTTGCTCCTTGCGGAAACTGTCATCAGCAGATGAATCGGCATCAGTCCCAGCAGCTCCATCGCCAAGTTGCGCTTGTACGGCAGGCTCATGGTCATCAGCCTCCCCACCAGCTTTTCCGATAGACCTGGGCGCGCCGTCGTGCTCTTGGCCATGCTCTCCGTCTAATGAGTCTCTACTTGGCTCTGCGAAACCTGCGTCATGCCTAGGCTCGCGCTGAATCCCAGAATCGCCATGTTCCACGTTCTCTAGGACAGCAACGCCTTGGACATGGGCTTCCTCATGGACGGAATCGTTGTTATTTTCTGCGTCAGGAGCAGTTGCGTCTTGGGGATTTTTTTCGTCGAGAAGGGGGACACTTTCCGGAGCCGAAGCGTCATTTGTTATCGATCCTGCGTCGATATTCCCTAGAGAATCGACTTGAGCATCTTCAACCGACCCAGCTACTGGATCAGTTGACGCCTGGAACCAATCACCAGTCTCCAGGTTTTGATCTTCGGCACCCATCTCTTCAACGTATTGGAGCTCATCTGCTTCATTAGGTGCACCATCATAATCTGCTAGTTGGGGCACAAAACCATCGTCGGGGCCGCCAATATCGATTTCTATATCGTTCGCGGCAGTGGCGGTTTCATTGTGACTGATATCTTCAACATCAATCATACCGAAAGATTCGTCATCCCCTTCAGCCATGAGCTCGTCTCTCGCATCCGAGTTAAAGTTTTGCATATCCTGAGCTTGCTCAAAGTCCGCAAGCTCCATGTCTTCATCATCAGGTTGCGTGAGATCTAGGTCGATGTCAATATCCTCAGCGAACCCCGGCTGGCCCAGGTCTGTCATCATTTCCATTTCTTCGTCCGGCATCGTAAGGATGATGTACGACTAGGCGTACAACAAGTCTCGCATCAACAAGTACCACGTAGATACTTTTGGGGGTTTGTATAGTTTTTTCAGTGAATCTCTGTGGCAGAGCACCGCATATGAATCTCGTTTAGCTTAAAGATAAGCCTTCTCGAAGTCCAGAGATTATCTCAGGTCAGATAGAAGAAGTAACCACTGCAGTCACAAATGGCACGCGTAATCTCCTGTGAGAAGACCAGGCCAAGATCACGGAAGGTCACCTCACGGAAGGTCACCAGGGGCGTCGGACATAAGGTTTAGGCCGTCACAGGTATATTTAGTATGCCGTGTTCGTCTTCTCCGCTGTTGGCGTGGATTGCTGTTTGGTGACAAAATCGGATAGACACGATTGAGGTAGGTGAAGGAAGAAGTGCAGTACTCGCATCGGTCAGTGCTATCGTTTTCGGGGAGGAAGTATGCAGTCGACTTTTTGGGTGACTGTACAAAGTAGTCTGGAAGGTATGACTTTCGGTAGTAGAAAGGCGGATACAACAGGATATGGCATCGACCAAGAGAAGAAGAGAGGCGTTGAATGCCCGACTTCACGCAAGGGTAGAAAGGAAGTGACAAATGCGGTCGCGTTCAGCTTGAACGTATCAAGAGATGCGCGTCTACTAAGCAGGAAACTAAGAAAGTCTTTCAGTGGAAGATACGAAGCGTTGGGGATGGACCGTGAAATGTGAGAATGTTCGGCTGTGGGTAAGTTAAGGTAGGAAGCAAGCCTTCAATTTCCGTAAGAGCACGGAAATGGAAGTAGTGATCGGATATTTATGGTTGGTTGTACGTCGTAACAGTTATCTACCCATGAGCATTCCTCGCAATTAAATTGGTTGCGGAACTTCAAGCCACAGATGACATTGCCCCCCCCCCCTTGCTACCTAAAAGGCCGTCCTAAGATAAAACAGTACCTAAAGCCAGCTTAGGTAAGCCAGATTCCAAGGTTTGCCTGACAAGCTCTGAATTTCGTCCTCCAGCCACAACAAACAAACTGGGGAGCTGGCCTAACACTAGCCACGTTTACCTAAGCGGGCTAAGCTAGTAGTACCCTACATACAAAGGGGGGCTCAGTCATCGAATTCCTCAAAGTTACACCCAAATTTACACCCAAAGTTGCAGCCAAAGGTACAGCCACAGTTACAGCCAAAGTTACAAGCCAAAGCCCAGGAGAACAATTGGCTTCATCCACGAGACCAAACTGGCCGCTACTTACAATTCCAGCAACGATAACACTTCTCTGCTGGCAGGATTACCTGCGCACCAACAACCTCGTACCTCTTCTTTTTGGTCTTCCTGCGGAATTGGCAAAGTGGTACCGGTAGAAGCACAGTAGAGCAAAATGGTAATTATTCAGCTCGTTCCTTATATCAAGCTATATACTTTACTCGAATACTGACGCATGATTCCCGAATCAGGTCGTCCTAGCCGCATCCATCTGTACGCGCGGAGGTAAAGCTGTCCTCTCGAGGCAGTTTCGTGAGATGCCTCGATCGCGAATCGAAGCTCTCCTTGCCTCGTTTCCCAAGCTAGCAGACGCCGGGACCCAGCACACCACCGTCGAGCAGGACAATGTCCGCTTCGTCTACCAACCCCTCGATGAACTCTACATGGTTCTGATCACGAACCGCCAGTCCAACATTCTGCAGGATATCGACTCGCTTCATCTATTTGCTCAGGTCGTTACGAGCACGTGCAGGAGTTTGGATGAGAGGGAAATCCTCCGAAATGCCTACGAGCTACTTAGCGCTTTCGATGAGTTGGTCACACTTGGCTACCGAGAGAACCTGACCATTAGCCAAATCAAGACCTTCCTCGAAATGGAGAGTCACGAGGAGCGCATCCAGGAGATCATCGCGAGGGTATGTCGCATATCCTTTTGGGCTTACGAGGATCTTCGTACTTTTACTAACCCCTGAAACAGAACAAGGAACTCGAAGCTACCGAGGAGCGCAAGCGTAAGGCTAAGCAATTGGAGCTCCAACGGAAGGAATCCGCTCGAAGTGGTCGTGGCATGCCACGAACACCAGTATATCCTACGTACACTCCACCGACCCGGCCAACACCTGCGGATACGTACGATTCCTACGAGGCTGAGAAGAACAGGACGACCAAGTATGATACCATTCGTCACCAAGAGGCTTCGCAGCTAACAAGTGTACAGGGCACCTAATTTGAAGGGCAAGGGAATGCAGCTCGGCAAGAAGTCTAAGACGTCGGACATGTTCGAGCGCGTCAGAGGAGATATTGGGGCGGATGTCGACGATTCACCGCTAGTACCTACAGCTCCCGCACCGACGGTCGCTGAGCCGGCTCCTCGCGCGTCGACTACTATGGATCGTGACGCTATTCATGTCACTATCAATGAGTCTATCTCGGCGAAGCTGTCCCGAGAGGGCTCAGTTAACTCCCTCACGGTCACCGGAGATTTGAGCCTCCGAATCTCTGACCCCAGCTTGACCAAGATCAAGCTCGACCTCACGGCGAATCCATCCCATGGCGCCCAATTCCGCACGCACCCCAATGTAGATCGTGGTCTTTTCACGAGCTCCAAGGCTATTCAAATGAGTAATGTGGCTCGTGGTTTCCCCGTCAACAATTCGGTCGGAGTATTAAGATGGCGAGCTACACCTAAGACGGATGATACAAGTGCCCTCCCCATAAGCTTCACAGTCTGGGTGAACAAGGGTTCCGAAGGCCATTACACGATGACGGTGGAGTATGAACTTACGGGAGGTGATGAGTTGAGAGACGTCACTGTTTTGATTCCTTATTCCACGAGCGAACCGTCTGTCTCCAGCTTTGATGCGACTTACGAAGTGTCGGGAGATAGCTTAGAATGGACGATCGGAACGGTCGATGAGGGAAACCCTAATGGATCGTTCGAGTTCGATGCCCAGGCTGATGATGAGAACGAGTTCTTCCCTATGCAAGTCCGGTTCTCCAAGGCGTCGCCCTTCGTCGATGTTGACGTAAGTGACAACGATGGAATTTTCGACTATCTAACAGATTTCGCTAACCCCTGATGCAGGTCACGTCCGTCTCGCTGCTGGAAGAAAACGAAGAGGTCACGTTCTCGAAGGACATTCGATCAATGGCGGACACTTACTTGGTTGAATAGAGGTAATACAGGGGCTAGGTCGGTGAATCAGAGGAGTAGGGTACGGGCATCCCGTCATCCAAAAAAGAAGGGCTCATAAGATGGATTCGTTCGGATAGAAGAAGCGAAATCATGACTGATACATTTTAGTCGGACGTCCTTGTTGCTCTCAACCTGACTATAGTAATGTCTAAGTGAAGACGGTATTCTATTTGATCTCGCAAGCTTAATTCGGTGCGATAATGTAGGTATGAATGATTTGTCTGTTGTGCATCCATTTATGAATTTGGCACTGTGTTAGTAGCTGGACATATGTGCATCAGTGCATTTGTAACGCTAATGTAGGGATCCCACACTGTATCTCACATGGGATCTCTACTAACTATCAAGATATGACTGGCGTGATTCCATTCTTGCGAACACTGCAATATTGGTGTTGACGTCGACGCATTCGCTACCCGGGCAGGGGCTCTCCAAAGGGCAGCATGTAAGCCAGTATATGGTTCTTGCGCCATGTTTAGATCTTCCGAGGACGCTCTTCAGTTCTCTGCTTTTGGGCATCACCATGACTAAACCGATTGAGCTTAAGCTCTTTGGCGAGACCCAACTCGACCCCAAGCCGTACGGTGGTCTTATTACCTACAATCCGAGTATCGAGCTGTTTGCCAGAGCCGCCGGCCCGACGAGTCTCCAAGTATGGCGGTCCAACGGTCAGGTTGTCGCCAAAGTCAGTCAGCGCGGCGAGCGGGAGAGCGTCCAGGCTATCCGCTGGAAAGCCGATGGTAACCAGAAACCAAATCACCGCCTCGAATATACACTACATAGACTAACAGACATCAGGTCAGTTTCTAGCCGTGGGGTGGAGCGACGGCGTGGTAAGGTTGATGGGCTTGGAGTCAAGCAAGGCTGTCCATCAAATGACCGTGTGCGATCCAACCACATCACAGATTACATGTATCGGCTGGGCTCGTAATCATGCCGGTAGACGGTCGAATGCCCAGTCGGACCCTTCAGTTTTAGCTTGGAAGGATCTTGCATCTCGTGGCCTGGATTCCGACGATGTGAAGATCATATCGGATCTTCCGAGGGACTTGACGTTTCTTGAAGTTGAGACTGCCCTTCCCAAGATAAGCCCTCTGCCGGTTTCCGGTGGTTCTGGGTGAGTCTTTGGTCGCAATTCTACTCCAATAATGAGTTATACTTACCCGAGATTAGCGATGACATGTTCGTATTCACCACCAGAGCATCCCTAGAGTTCTTATTTCGGCCGTTCTCGCCGCAAGACAGTGACAAGGTCGACGTCATGATCGTCGGCACCAACGATGGCCGTATACATCTGAGCATATACGACTCGTTTGTCATTGGCAATTTCAATTACACGGTGCCGCAGTCATTAGGGGGTCCTAACTCCGTGCAACTTGTTTCCCATGCCTCTCACCCCGACCTGTCAACACATACGCTGGTCTTCAAACCATCGGGAGACGCGAAGTCGAAGATGTTATATCTTGTCCCCATGGATCTCACATTTGTGTACTCATCTCCTGAAAACCTGTCCCTCTTGTCATCCAAGACCACAACCCTCCAAAAATTACTCCGTTATCTGAAGCAAGTAAAGATGCACATGATCCACGAATGGCAGTCAACTCGAGAGCTTCCTAGCCGGTTTCTGAATAGTATTGACGAGACGTTGAAGGAAGCTGGCACGTACGGCGAGATGGGTATCAGGCAGGCATTATATCACTCCGTTGTAACCGGCCACACCTTCCCAGAGGTCAAGGAATGGCTAGTCGATCAACTAGCTGAGCGGGTTCGTCGTCAATCCGTTTCATGTTCGATCTCAAGATTGACTGGTCTTCACAGGGTCACAAGCGGTGGGACAAAGCCGTGGTGTCTGGCCTACAGACGCTTCGCAGTCTAGTGCACGAGAACTTCCTGCCAGCACTCGAGCGCATTGGTATTATACTCAGTCGTCTCCTTGGAATCGCTCGCTTCCACGAATCGAGAGAGGAGATCGGCTTCACCAGCGCACAGATTACCAAGGTTATGGACATTGTATCTTGCCTGATGCTTGTGGGAAACAGAGTGCTGCTTCTGGTGATGGAGGAACTGGATCTATTCCAGTCCTTCTCCTCTTGGCTCCGTCACGAGATCGACCGGCTCGCCTCTTCCTCATCTTCCGACGAGCTCACAGAGAAAGAAGCGACAATGGAGCACGGAAAAATACTGACTTACATTCAACAATACATGCCAGCAAGCCCCCTGCGATATTACCTCAGTAACGTGGCGTCAGGTGATGCCGATACGGACTGGCAACAGGCAGAAAGCGGGTCCTCCCTGCTAGACATGCTTGACAGGCAAGTTAAGAAACAAGAGTCCGGACAGCCTCACACAGGCGTATTCTCACAAATCGAGTTCCTCTGCGAGTATCTCGACAGCAAGACAAATGTTGTCTTTGAGGGAATAGCGGAGGCCGAGAAGCGGAGCGTTCGGTTCGGGCAACCGGCCAAAATCTTGTTGAATGAAAACATAGCCAAATTCGACGTTAGGATGTCCGCTGCGCAAACACGTGTAAGAAAATGGGCGTGCCATTCAGACTATGATGCCGGAGCTAAGCGGTATCACAGGGTGCATTACAGGGCCTAACATTCACGGCTCTCAGCACGGAGAGCCAAGAGAGCAATGGTGAGTCTAGAGCGCATGGCTTACTTCTCGGCACTAACCGTGCCCTTAGTCTACGTGTTCCGGACAGAGACGAATATAGTAAACGGTATAAGCGGTGCAGTCACAACAGAGGTGTCATGCGTGACGCTTGGCAACGGAAGGGTCCTTGATCTAAAGTTTTTATATGACGACACGCTACTTGTTCTATGGGCTTCGCAAGGGATGTCGTCTCTCAGGATTGCCTTAATGTGCGAATCGTACTAACAGTGCAAGCAGATCTACCCTTACGCATCGTCAGAATACCTCACAGAGCCGACGACCTGGGCTTCCAGCCCTACCAGCCGGGAAGCGCAGTAACGCCTCACGTTCTCAGTAACGAGGAAGTCACAACCATGACCTTGAACATGGTGGTACCCACCGATCCGGGCTTCGTCCCCGTGCAGATGGAGGTGAAGGAGGCTCGTTCGGAGCGTGGGTACATCCCATCGAGGGTCTGCCTACTCGGCAGCGATCTACAGACCTACAAGATCTTCGCGCTACCGGATGACCCCTTCAAGGAGGCCGCGAAGAGTCGGGAAGATGATGTTATGATGCAATGAGACGTCCATGCTACGCCTTGATTGCCCATGTATTGTACGAACGCAGCAGACTGCTACATCTGGGAAGTCCCAATATATATCTAGTTCGAGGCCCCCGCGGAAATAAAATTACTTATGCACTCGATATCACCGTATTCGGAGCTCCACGCGCTATAGAAGAAGGCTTCTGCCTCACGGCCCATTCTTGCCGCTCTTCGCCCACTCTCTTAATACCGTCTTCTGGATCTTTCCGGTGCTCGTCTTGGGCAGTTCCCCGACGACCTCGACCTCCCTGGGCACCATGAACTTGGAGATGGCGCTCTGCTTCTTGGCCCAGTGGATGAGGTCCTGCGGGTCCAACGTCTTGCCCTCCTTCACGGTGACGTAGGCCTTGGGCCGCTCGCCCCAGTGCGAGTCGGGCACCGCCACGACGCCCGCCTCCAGCACGTCGGGATGTTCCACCAACATGCTCTCGAGCGCCACGGAGGAGATGTTCTCGCCCCCTTTTTACGTCTCTCCACGTTAGCTCGATCACGTTCTAAAGCCAAGCGAGAGTGATGTACCAATCAATGCACAGGGGGGAGACGGGTGGGAGGCGCTTACCGCTGATGATGATATCCTTGGACCGGTCCTGGATCTGCGCGCTGCCGTCGGGGTGCACGACCGCGAGGTCGCCCGAGTGCAAGCCCCCGCCAAGGAACAGCCTCCGCGTGGCCTCGGGGTCCTTGTAGTAGCCCTTGACGCAGATGTTGCCGAAGAAGACGATCTCGCCGAGCTCCCTGCCGTCGCGGGCCACGTCGACAAGGACCCCGTCGGGCTGATCCGGCTTCACGACGCGGATCGGCAGGCTCGTCAGGAACCCGTGGCCCTGGCGCGCCATCCTCGCGTACCTCTCCGCCGCCGGCAGCCCCTCCCACTCGGGGAGGTGGTAGCCCTTGGTGATGGGCCCGTACGTCTCCGTCATGCCGTAGACGTGGACCGGGTGGAGGTTTAATTCAGTCTTTTTAGCCATACTGTTAGCGCACGCCTCACCTCTTCTATGTAGCACAGGAGAGGAAATTACACACCATCTGTTCGAACAGATGAGCGGTTGGCGGGCTCGCCGCCACTGTGACCCGCACCGGCTCCGGCAGCCTCTCCGCTTCCTTCGCGGCGCAGAGGAGCGTGTTCACCGTCGGCGCGGCGTTGAAATGCGTTATCCGCTCCTCTTTCAGGAGCCGCCATATCAGGGGGTAGTCGATCTTCCTGAGGCAGTAGTGCGTTCCGCGGACGGCCGTCACGGCCCAGCTGTTCGGGGTGATTAGCAAGGGGCCCCAGCACCGGCCGGATACTAAGAACTTACGGAAACGTCCATCCAACTGCGTGAAACCTGTGCGCGGTTAGTGGCGTGTCTGGTACTAACAGCTATGAATTCCTCACATCGGTAGCGTCCATAGATATCCACATCTCCCCTCGTGGTAGTTAAGGCCGGATTCTATTATGTTAGCTAACGCGGCGAGATACGCTCCTCTATGCGTATAGACGCAGCCTTTCGGTCTCGATGTGGTGCCTGATGTGAAAGGGATGGCGAGCATGTCGTCCTCCTGGATGTTACGTATGGGCAACCCCGCCCATCCTTTATTTCCCTGAGCTTGGTCGTATTTCAGGCCCTCGAGAACGGCGTCATCGAACGGTCCGCTAAGCTCGCCCTCGGTAGCATCGGTGTCCTATAACGTCAGATATAAGCTATCTAGTCGGGCACGAGGGACAACCCTAAATAGCAGCCAAACTGACATTGTCTATTAGGAACGGCACGTTCGGATGCGTCTTCCTGTAGCCGTCCAGTAACGACACGTACTCGCGGTCCACGATGATCAGATCGACCTCGGAGAAGTCAAAGATATACGTGACGTCCTCGGACTTCAACCTATCTCCCCATTCAGAAAATGCAACTCTGTATTTACCTCAAGCGGGTTTCGGAGGGAGAGACATAATTACCGGTAGTTCACGGGCACGAGCACGCCGCCACCGGCGACGATCCCGAAGATGGACTCCAGGAATGCCGGCGTGTTCGTCGCGAGCACGCCGACTCGCTTATAACCGTGCTTCACCAGGTAGTACGCGAGCCCCCTCGCGCGGTCCGCGAACTCGGCGTACGACCTCCTGAGGATCTTGTCGTTGGCCGTCACGTGGTAGATGGCCGTGGCGCCGGGCTCGATGGCGGCGGCCCGCTCCAGGAAGAACGTCGGCGACAACTGGTGTATATGGTGGTTGTGTTCCACTCCCACCGGGGAGTTCGTCGCCGACGGAGTATGGCCGAAGTGGCCAAGCAGTCCCTTGAGGCGTGTTGTGGCTCCGGACATTATAAGTCTATATAGGTGGGCAGATATATAGCTGGTTTCATATATATTGAGCAAAAGCCGATGGATTAGAACCGTAGATCTTGATGTACCTTTCAAATGGATGCTGTATATTAACTACATGGACGGGTACGAGGAGGAATGGGTGCACCACGGAGTTACAGTTACCTCGGCACTCTGTAAGTGACGCTAAGCCATATATATACCTGCATTAGCCTGGCCACAATATACAGTACTCTTGCCCATTCATAATCTGGAATTCTACTATGGTAAGGAACCGACGCGTGGTCCCCGCAGCTTTACCCCCGGGGGAAGGCTTAGCTAGCTGACCCTAACAAAGACCCACGTGGGGGTAGACTTTGTAGTCCTACTGAGGAGAAGGTGGTATACTATGACCAACGCCCATCAGTCTGCTTCTCTTTTTCTGTACCTGAAGCCTTTTTCTGACCCGCCTGAAGGTTTCGTCTGCTTCACTTAACATGATGACTGCCGCTGCCATAGCAGAGATACGCCCAAATCGAAGAATCCAAGATCGCCAATTTTAGTTGATCAGCCGGCCATACAGGGTTTCGTCACCAACATCAAACTGTTTGTACTGCCAAGGCCAAAGAAACTTCGCATGTGGCTCTGGTTCAAGTAATAATCGGTAAATTGATGCCCGTTGAGGACCCAAGGGAGCCTAGGATGGGTCGAAGGCTATGTTCCCGCCTTTTCCGGGGGCGCTGCTTCGCGTCCTACTGGCTGTCGAGATAAAAGAGTTCCAAGAGAGCATGGACTTTTGGCAACACGATTCCGGGCGCGTCGGCGTTCGGATGGTTCCGTAAACGTAGTACTAATTTGGGTATCAAGGCGAATAGTCGGGACGACTTCGAAAGCGTTAAGTTAAATCCAAAATAGGAACCCAAAATCAACCTTCTTTTTCGAAGGCGTCATTTAGATAGCCAACGAAACTTTCCCGTATCCTGCCAAGTCCCAGGTTGCCCACCAATTCAAGACCGATGCCACCCCTATTCAGTCCCATAAACGCTCTCCGTAGACGCTGCAACTGGGGCAAGCCGACCTTCTTACCAGCGGGCAGTTCCACGACGAGATCTTCATCGTTGCCGCCTTCCTTGGATACCCTGATCTCGTCCCCGCCTTCGTCGCTCTGCTGGTCCAGTATTTGCTTGACGATATCCTGCGTCTCGCGGTCGAGGTTGTAAAGGTAGTCGCCGCCGGTGTCCCTGCTCCTCTGCACGGTCGCCTGGTTCGGCTTGACCTGTTTGCGCGCCTCCCCCGCTATCGCCTCCCACAGGCTATCGAAGACCTGCTTCGTCTGCTCCTCGCCGTCCTCCCAGATGAGCGTGAACAGCGGGCTGTCCCAGCGCGTCATGGCGTTCGGCTCCTCGTACCGGAAGACGAGGTTCTCCCAGCTTTCCGGCGCGTACGCGCCTTCCTCGTCGGTGTTATCATCGGTGGTTGCGGACCCTTCCTCCTTCTCCGGCCGCCTGGCCAGTCGCTCTTCGTTCACCTCCCTGCTCTTCTCCTTGGAACACCCGACCTGCAGCACACAGCTCGGCGTCCGCACGGCCTTCGCCTCGCAGAACAGCTGGTATCTCCATCCCTTGATGTAGTTTAGACCGTCCAGGATCACGATGTCCTTGTCGCTGAGCACGCGCTTCACGGCGCCGTAGATACTGGCGCGCGCATCCTTCTCGGAGGCGTTGGCTGAGCGCGTATGCGCAGGGAGAGTCGAAAGATCGTAGACCGAGCGAGATATCGAGAGCGTCTGATCGGATATCAGGTGCAGGCGGTACTTAGGATTCGCAGCGGAGGAGGAGGCTTGCTTTATGCGCTCTGTTAAGTACGTGTGCAACTGCTTTGCGCGAGTCGTCTTGCCGGACGTCGGGAACCCGGTTAATATGATGAGCTATTCATAATATTGAGTATCAGTCATGAAGGTAGTGGTTCAGTTGTATAAAGGTGCTTACGGGCATAGCTATAGTTCTATATAATGGTATCACTTTCTACAAGAAGGTTGCATGTGAAGAATGCTTGGAAAGTTTTTAAGTCGTTACAGATCGTTATCAAGAATCGTATGTAAGACCCCTCGATCCGTCTGCCCCTCCACCCCGCCATTAATCTACAGTATGTGGGACCTACGAGCAGATGACAAGAGGGGCCGCTTCCGATCTAGGTGCCACCTCAGCCTTGTCTCCTAAGCCCCCTTTTCATATATAGTGTCTTTATATTTGAGACAGCCCCTTCACATTTGTGTGTGCTATCATTCGTCAATTTTTATATACAAATGCTTCAATGTAATCGTCCCTTAATGGGGACATCGATAGTGATGCAGTCCGGCTGGGAATAGCTGACTATAGGTATACCACTAACGCCCCCCAGTGTTAACAAACGCTGTTCTACCTGCTTGTGTCCACGACATAGCGACCAGCGATCTTGCCTTCCAACATCAGATCATACACACTCTGCAACTCTGAAAGCCCCACGACCCTGGATGAGGATGCAAGTCAGCAATTGCTCGTCACGGCTCGGAAAAGGGATGATACGTACTTGTACGGTGCCTTGATCAGGCCGCGTCTGAAGAAGTCGATGGCTTCGGCGGTGTCTTGACGATTTCCAACATAGCTGCCCTTGATGTTGACCTCTCTATGATGGCCACAATCAGATAATGTTCGACATATGGCCCTTCAGAGAGACTCACCTGACAACGGTATCGAATACTGGAGCCTTGATGAAAGCGTTCGCAGGAAGTCCAACGCAGACAATAGTGCCCTTGCTTCTGATATACTGGCTCGCCTGCTGGAACGGCTTTTCGCTGACGGCGAGCAGCAAGACGGCGTTCGGCCCCAGGCCGTCGCCGGACGCCTTCTTCACGTCCTCAACGATATCCTTGGACGTCGTGAAGTCGATATAGCTCTGAGCCCCGAGCTCCGTGCAGACCCTCCGCTTGTCCTCGCCGCCATCAATGGCGATCGGGTGGAGCCCCATCGCCTTCGCGTACTGGATGGCGAAGCTGCCGAGGCCACCGCCCGCGCCCACGATGGCGACATGCTGGCCGGGGCGGGCGCCCGACTCCTTGAGGGCCTTGTAGACGGTCAGCCCGGCGCACAGGATCGGCGCAATCGCTTCCAAGTCGCAATCCTTCGGTATCCGGGCGACGTGCGCCGCCTTGCCGATGGCGTACTGCTGGAACGACCCGTCGACGGTGTAGCCCGACAGGGTCGCGTCGCCGCACAGCGACTCGTTCGACTGCCGGCACTGCACGCAGGTCAGGCAGGAGCCGTTCAGCCATTTTATACCCGCGTAGTCGCCAATCTCCACGTCCTTGACGAGCAAGCCACGGGCGACTACGACGCCCGCTCCCTCGTGCCCGCCTACCAGGGGCATTTTTGACGGCAGGGGCCAGTCGCCCTTGACCGCGTGTAGATCCGTGTGGCATACGCCGCTGTATTTGATGTTAATCAGAACCTCATCCGGGCCCGGTTTCGGCACAGGGATCTTTTTGTAGATAACCGCTGCAGGCAATCAGTGAGCATACATTGCGAAAACACGTAGCGGCCATGACGGGGGGATCATCACTTACGGCCACCCTTCTGCTCCAAGACTTGGGCCCATTGTTCTTCAGGGATGACTGGTAGAGCTGTAGATGACGCTCTCCGTGAATTCGGTGGGATAGGGGCGTAAAGATGATGGTGGGAGCAGAGCGTAGTCGCGCCTGGCGCGCATAGCTTTCGGGGGCTGACACTGAAGCGCCGTGCGCATAGGCTAGCCCGTGATAGCAAGGCGGGACCTCGAGTAGTGGCCTTTATGCTCGTCCTCAACACGCAGCCGCCCCTACTCAGGCTCTTTACTGCGCTCATGTTGCGTCTGGCGGATAAGGCCTGGTTTAAGGTAGCTAAGGTATAAATATGGAACCGGGACTCTAGGTTTATGTTCATAGGGAGGCGCGCGCGTTGCGCCTTTTATATCGACACATACATCATTAGGTTGCTCTGCCGTGATCATCGTATATACCGAAGTAGGTACCGTAGGATCGTGGTGTGTTCACGGGCGCGGTGATCCACTTAAGTTAGGACACTATACGTCAGATCGCTGGAGATGTCGTACGATGGTCGGAATCTGCTGTAGGCAAGGGAGGTCTCGATGGGACTCTTCAGCAGCACTCCGCAGATTCCATCACGTCGCCCTGCAGGATGTATGCTGCCCGTACCGGCGCCGTCAAAGACACAGGCTAGCAGTCAGCCTTTCGTGAACGGATCCGCCCCCCGGTATGTCGGTCGAAGGCCGACGCCCTCACGACCAGGGAGAAACATATATGGGCAATCGGCATTTCCCTCTGCCTTTAGAGCTCAAAATAAATCGCAAATGGTGAAATAGGGCTTCATGGCTAGAGAGGAACGGTGGGCCTCCTGACTTCCCGACATGAGCCCTCCAAACAACTATCGCAAGGAGATGGGATCCCTGGCAACTAAGTAAATCCTTCACAGGGGGGAGACCTAGCCAGAGCTCCTGCAACTACCAGAACCAAATGAAGCCATACTACCTACCAGCTACAAAGTGCAGCCGTTCGACCGGACGACGCGTGGTAGGAACCAAAAAGGGGGCACGTGTACTATGGGACAGAGAAATCGGACAATGTGGAACCCGGGAGTCGCCGCGGTGCTTGGTTCCGAAGCGGAGCAGGCATAGCGTCTACTGTAACCGGAGGCATCCGACCCGCACCGCTCACGTGTGTTGGATGATCACTACCTCGGTAGTTAATCAGAAGCTTCTTTCCGCTGACCTTCACCATTAAAAACCCGGACATTTCTCATCGCGGGATGTCCGTCTTAAGAGCGCTGCCAACCAGCTGGGGCCGTCATGGGTAAGCGACAAGGCGGGTTTCCTGCGAGGCGACAGGGGCACACGCATGTGACTAAGCCAATGCGAACTTCCACGTTGAATGCCGTGAGAGGGGACCATTCCCTAATAAAGTACAAGTTATACTACTCAAGGGTACAGAACCCCATTCACCGATTTCGTTGGAGCTGCAACACCGAGCGAGGCATGTATGTACGTCGCCAGAAGGGGGAACTCCGTTCATCCTAACGTACCCACGATCTACACGTATATCCGGCGAGTGAGCGTCTCCACGAGGAGAAACGCGGGGAAAGCTCCATGTTTTGATAATGCGGGTACTCTGGGCTGGGACCCTGATCCTTACTACGGGGGCTCTCTTGGCTTCGACTTCCGTCACGACATCCTCCACAGAAAGCAATGCCACGCTCCATGACGGATTGATTGAAGTAAGATATGACTGACTGTTTGAGAACGTACCGGCTCTTGCGTTGGTACACGGGCTCCGTAAGCCTCTAGCTAGGCCTCTCGGTTGACCGTAAATCTGTTGGCAGTTCGAAATATACAATCAGTTGCCTCTACAGGATTGCGAGGCAAGACATCTTCAATATCAGAGAGTTGTAAGCTAGAAGAACATCGTTCAAGATTTCTGTCCCACTTAGCGCAGGTATAAAGCCCTTTCGAAGCTTTGGGATTCCGATCACAGCCCCATTCGCTATGAACACCTGCTTTTTTGTCCTTCGACTCCAGGGAGTGATAAGTCCAGCTTGATACTGAATAGGACGCACCCGATGAACGCCAAATCCCATGACGACTATCATAATATTACACTGTGATAACAATTATAACCACATGCGTCATTTCAGCCGAGCCTCCTTTACCATCGTCATAGTGGTCTTCGTTGAGTCTATCTCCGGCCACCAACCAACTTCGTCGCCTCCTCATCTCCCTCATCATCACTGAATTTATCCCCGTCCTCGCCGACAGCGAATATTGTCTCGCCGTCAAATGAGTCTCGCGGGGATTCTTGCTTTGGCGGTGCCCGAGTTGGCTGCGACGCCTGCCCCTGTGATGCAGCGCTTGCCGCATTTTCCGGTTGCGAATTCGTGCTTCGGGTCTTAGCGCCGATTTGTGCCTCCTCATCATCCGAATCATCGGGCGCGCCGATGTCAGCAAACTCGAATTCTCCGTTCTCATCTTGAGCAATCTCGTCGCTCATGGCGAATCTTTTGTTATTGGCCGTCGGCCTCCACACGTATGCAATCCAGGCGACATCGGCGAAGTAGACCAAATTAAGCCACCCGTCGAACACAAACCACCGGGATTTCCAATGGAAGGGTACGTAGTCTGGGTCGCTGACGGAAGCAAATGTGAACGAGTTGAAGAAGGTGAAAGCGAAGATGACAAGAATGCTGATTAGGATGCACCACCACAACTTTTTGTACATGGCCTCCTTGACAGTCTGTTTCCGTTCTCGAAGGTCCTTGAGTGTAAAGTTCAGGGAATTTAGAGTCCACACGTAGAAAGCCGTCAAGGTTGCCGCCAACGGAAGCACAACGAGAAGGAGGAATGGGTCTGTAGGGCGGACATTAGGATGCTAAAAAGACAAGCTGCATTGGGCGGGAAACTTACTGGCAGTATCAGGTGAGACTAACAAACTGGTGATAGCATAGGCCAGGCCGAAGACAAAGTGTGCGATGGCTAGCCATCGAACCCATACCATAGTCCGACCTAGGGATGGTTTGACAACACCGTAGCCCATGCAAACGATGAGCAGCAGGAAGAAGGAAAATGAGTTGCGGAAAGCATTCAAGATAGCGACCATAACCAAAAGGACCTTAGCAGCGATGTTAGAACCGTGTTTGTTCAAGTAGTCTAAGACTAGTCAGCGCGCGGTCGAGTGAAGGCAGCAAAAAGGGGACCTACCGTAGAAGCCCCAGGTCATCAACATCTCGACGACTAGGAAGACAAGAATGGCAGTGATATAGTTTTGGACCGGGACTAGAAAACGTCAGTCGAGCATTGGACAGTGATGCCCTACAAAACTTACGGATATCATATCTGTGTTGATAGTAGAGGAAGCCCCAGAACCTAGTGGCAGTTAGCGGATGTTGCTCAAAGCATCATGCGTGAGGGGGGCTATACACAGCGACTAGGGCGTATAGAATTGTGATACCTCCGTAAAAGGGAAGCTTCGGGATCTGGGTCGCGGGAAGTTCGCCGTATGCCTCACGGAACTCGATTATGCCAGTGAACTCGGGAGCCGAATACCCGTATGCCGCAACACAGTAGTAGCCAGTCTTGGTGATAGGATAGTTGATCGGTTGGGCGGAATTGATATGGACGGCTTGAGTGAGAATCACATTCTCAGACTTCTCAGTCGCGTTAGGTGCAAGGAGCCATTCGCCCACATGCGATTCCTCGCAAAAACCATTCTTGACGGCGTCAGGATCGCAGATGTTGGTTTTCTGGGCATACTGTAAGTTAATATCCCGAAGGGGATAAAGAATCTTGGGGCATTACCATAACAGAATCAGGCTGGGGGTAGACGCCAATCAAGTCGTAGTCCTTCCATTCAAATATGATCAAACTGACGATAGGGTCCTCAACACCTTCGATGGTGGTATTCGGAAATACAGCAAGTATAAAGGGGTCTACCGGACCTCCCCAGGCACTCCTACTATACATTCCTAGCGACCACAGCTGAGTAAAGGATCGTAGCAACGGTCTAAGGGGGCAAGCATACCGGCGCACTTCTCGTCATTCTCGGGGGATTCGTCCTGGATGGCGATTACGTCAGTTTAGCCAACATGAATAACGTACAAATATATGATTAACTCACTATCTTGACTTCCAATGCTTGAGCCGTCCATAAAGACAAGCCCAGCAGGAGGGATGCGGATAACCACCGCTTCAACATTGTCGGATGATGGGTTCTGGCTAGGGTAGCCGCACAAGGCAGCCTAGGAGAGTTGAACTGTTCGCAATCCCGATAAATGGTATATGTCCGTTTTTCGAAGCCGTCAAGGATCGTAGCGTATCCTTAGATACGAGTGGCCGTGAAAGATATGGCAGATGTAAAGCCCTCTGCGGGGGTACTGATGACCGTTGCCAAATTTAATAGTGGTAGATACTTGAGTAAGTTCAGTATTCAGTCGCGATAGAGCTCATCATGGTAAAGCTACGGTTGCTCGGATAGAGGCTGCATAGGTGGACACCGTGCATAAGTGTGGCTTCTTGATTACATAAGTACCTAAAATGACGGTAGCTATGCGAGCTATGCAGGTTATACTATTTGAAAGCTCCAAAGGTGAAAAGTCAAGTGGATCATAGGCTCCTTTCCAGCCAGGTCTGCATTTGCATGCCGCGCAAAACCCCCGGGCTCGAAAGATCGGGATCTGCATACTGCATAACATTTATACGATCCGCTATGATGCCAGGCCTATTCTCTTGGATACGATAGGATAAGAAAGCAGACCACCCTATCGTGGCGGCTCTCGGCTGCTGAGACCGCTCTTGCGCTCGCAGCTATTTAAGTGGTCCTATCTAGCTGATGCCGCACTGATTTGATAAGTCCGCATCTATAATTTACTGGTCTCCGTCTTAGTATCTTTAGAAACGCTCTCATTAGACCGCAATCATCGCATTGCGAATCACGTTAGCTGCGTGCGAGACCTCCCTGTCTGATGGATCACTACGATTACTATCGGCAATAGCATCTTCCGGGTACATTGCTATGGGAAGTAGAGCGTTTGTCCAACCTACTCCTGGAGAAATCTACTATCACGCACATCTCAAGACCTGCCAGACTGTTTTATACTCCGAAATTGCGCGCTGGAGCCTCTAGTACAAATTCATTACGGGCTGACAATCCATTCTGTAATGGTCCGGATCCAGTATTGGCCGATAATCTTACGCGTCGTTCTACGAGTCAGTACTAGATTTAGAACATACTATAACCAGATAGAGACTGATGGGAGCGGTAACGAAGGATTGCTGTTGACACCTTTGAATTCCTAGGACCATAGCTCATTACGACTCATAAGGGCATCATGAACCTAGATTGGAGACGGTCTAGGTGGGTAATGATGAGGCACATGTCAGGTAGATATAGCAACATTTCTGAACAACCCGAGTGATATGTGTATGCTTGATATAGCGAGCCTGGAAAAGCTGGTGACAAAAGATTTAACTGTGTCCATACGACTCGTGCTTCGGTACTGAAAGCCAAACCAGTACGGTATCGAGTATGCGGTGGTGGGCTGACTAATATTGTCCAGACCAAAAAACATGATAGATGCTTCAGTAGCCGTCTATGCTGCGCTGTAAAACAGCCAAAATCATGCCAGGTTTCAAGTTGAAGCAGCATCGATCAGGTAAGGGTAGTGATGGTACTCTGTTAGCTCTCACATGCTGGTAGCCAGCGCTAATCCTAATGATTCCGAAATCTCCTGACGATGACCTCCAGAGAGAAGAACCCCTGCAAATTCTGCCTTACGCCTGATTATCTGGGAGCTTGGGAAACGGACCGGTCATGGAAGCGACCATTCCCTAGGGATCAAGACCGATGGTTCGGGCTATTAACCGTCGTTTGCGACAAAGTGTCTGGAAGAGGAGACAGCACAGGATTTGGGAGGGTCACGTCCGACCGCAGTTAAAGTGGACCATCGCACGGCCACAGATGTAACTAGAGCCTGAAAGCTTTGAACGTCGACATAGTAGGTCTTCGGCGACACCGAAACAAATCGTTCCTTCGGGAGTGCTTTCATCCTTGCAGTACCAAGTGAATGAGATCATTACAGAAACTAGATGCTTGCAGGCAAGGCAGATTACATTCACGAGCCAACGGGGACAGTCCGCTTGATGTTCCAGCTGAGTCTTGGCGAACACACATTTCTTCGCACAATTCTGGGCGCTTAGGACCCTGGTAAGAATTGTTCGTAGAAAAGTCCACCAGGTCTGGGGGCTATCCCGCCATGACCGGGCAGTGCTAGGCTGCTAGCACATAGAAAATCGAGCAGGATTTCTTCGCCGTTTGTCGATGTCTGCTAACTTTAAGGCCGTTACAGGTCTAGACAATTAATTTGATCTCGATTTTCAATGGCTGGGCATCTACAGCATATTGCCCCAGACAGCCGTAAAACCTTTATGACACAGAAATCAAGTCTTTAGGCTTCAAACCTAGCCAGAAAATTCAAACTAGATGAAGTCCTTTGACCATATCAGATAATCGACTTCCGGCTCGCCTCTTGACTCGGACTTCTTCGCATGCGAGTAACTTCTGTCGCTTATCAACTTCTTGCATAACATTCATGACTGATTGAAGTATGGGACGAATTGAGCACAATCGTTTGATTACCGCCTCCGGCCTTCTTAATAAATAGTGCGCTAAGGCAATTCTCCCACTTCGGTTTCCAAACATATGTAATCCAGTCACATCGGTTGTTGACAACATCGATTTATCGGACCATCCCGTCAACAATCTCGAACCTATGTTATCGGAGTGATTCAATCAGCCGAAGGAGATGTAGGCTCTTTGTTCGTACCGAGAATCAGAACGGTTCATCCGACATGGGCTGAGAAGGGTCGAGACGCTGCTGGTACTGTAAATGTGACTCTGCTCAATTGCGGTGTTTCTATCCTATCTATTTTTTCTTTTTTGGGACCATCAAAGGAGCTTCAATATATCGTGATCCCTTTTATGCCTGTCCCAGGACTGGGTCAATTCTAGGTACAACTAGCGTGGTTCACTCTTAAGCATCTTTTCCCGATGTGGAGAGATGTAGGGGCGAATAGAATGTAAAATATGTAGGAAAACTCACTCCGATCTTTCGTGGCGCTTGCCACTATGGTGACGAGTGGCTTTAATCGATTTGAAATGCATATTAGTAGAAAATCAAAATTACAACAGTATATTTCCACTGGAAAGTCCTGCTGGCTGGCTGCAGAGGCAGGATTTGCAGGCGCCTGTCCATTTCTTTCTATTATATGAATATTCTCCTCTTCGTTCAAACATTGGGAACTAGCATCTCTTGCGCGTATCCAGCTTGGACAACTCGTGAATGGAAAACAGCTTCGACGGAGTTGTCAGAAATCGACCGCCGCTCTGGCCCCCCAGGCAAACTGAGGCCAATTGGTCCAGAAGAGGGCACCAGAACCTGCCATTCTCCCTTCCTGCCCATGTTCAATGCCACCCCCATCCATGACTGACGCGAACGAATAAAGATATCTCGTAATTGATTACTGCGAGCACCAGCCAAGCTCCTTGCAGCGATGACGAGAATCAGCACATACGTACATCCCAAATCAAAATTGTCACAGCACATTTTTACGATTGATCTGTTACTACATAAGCCAGCGACGAATTCGAGCGCCTTATTGCTGGCTCATTGGCCCGTGAGGGAGGTGTATAATGGCGTGTTCCATGTGCGCCGCAGGGTAAGATGAAAGGGAATTTGCGGGCGATTGTCTGACGGCTTAGGCTAATGAAATAGAACTTGGTGGAGTACGGAGTAGTCTATGTTAATAGCGGCTGATTATCTGTAGCAAGTTGAAATGCTCGGTAATTCCAGTACGACCTGCTCATGTACGATGATTGAAGATCCCTTCCCACCCCCACCGGGAAAGAGTCACAGTAATGTCTTCGAAGAGGGCCTCCTACCCTACATCACATCTTTATTTCATATTCTTAGGTTTCCTATCCTTCAGCAAAACAGCAACCCTATCTGCCCGTAAAATCATGACAACAAGACGGTCCCAATCATTCACAAAAGGCAATAATATCGATGGCGATGCTGTCTTGCGGGTATGGACAATGTAAATGTGTCGAAGTTTATTCTGGGACATGTCTAGCGCCTGATGCCCCTGAATTTGCTTTCAACATTACCGGCTAACGTGCATCATTGCTCATTTCACTCCGTCAAGCCGGGCAACTCTATCGGGGCGTCCTCAAACAAGGATACCTCCTAAATGGTGAAATCCTCCTCAAATTCCTCACGCACTTCCAAGACCTCGCCACGTTTAATGGGCTCGATTTCCATCTCAATTACCAGAGGATGGTCGTAGTATTTCCGGGAGATGCCAAGCTCCGCCCGAATCGCCTTCTTGATCTGCTTGATCATGGATCCGAACTCTGTCTCCTCGCCCCGAAGTATCTGCTGCTCGGCTTTCAAGCCGGGGCCTTCGACTATGAACAGGAGGCCTTTCACGTCACCTTCTAAGGGCAACTCATCAAGGAACTGTTGGAGGGAAGTCTCTTCAAGTTTCCGCGTAGGTTTCCAGTTCTTGTACGAGAATACCGGCTTACGCGAGGTGACAAAGCGATATAGAAATTCAATCTTGGGAATGCTGCGATGTGGCTGGGGTGGAGGATCTGTTGGCACATCCCCTCGGCCGACTTCCCCGGCGCTGTTGGGGGCGGGCGAAGCAGGAACGGGTGTCGAGGTATGACTGTCACGACTCTTATCTGTGGTCTGAATAGGTTCCCTAGGGTTTGACAGGTGTCGGGGGTTGGCGGCATCGCCAGCGGTTTCCTGCTGTGGCGGGTGAGTCAGTACGCGATACGATCATGTCGGAATTTCAGGTTAGGGGAATTGGTGGACATGAAGAGTAACAATAGAGCCAATTACGGATGACCTTACTGAATTGTTATTGTCTCTGCAACCTTGGTTCGATTTTGGACGGCCCCAGTTGTCGTCGTCTAAAGCTGACATCGATATCTCGTATTGTCTGCCAGTAACATACAGGCGTTCGGGTCGGTCTTGTTCAGCATCGTATGTCTTCCTTTGTCGAGGAGATCTTCGCTTTGTGGCAGGATCAGGAGATTGGTGTGTCACCTCCTTGTGACTGTCGTCTTGAGTGGTCGGTTTGTACGGCTTCTTGGGCCGCTTCGCCTGTCGGTTCCGCACTCCGTCACCAGTGGAATCGCGAGACTGCCTTTTGTTTGATGATTTGTGACTACCTAGCGATGGCGGATCCTATTCTATCGTAAGAGACTTCCCCTGAAGTATATCCGCCTTAAAATGCGGAGTATGAAGCAGTGGAACAGAAATGGAGAAAAGATTTATGTGTGGGACGAACCGGAACCTGCTCTGACCCGGTGCCATCAGGCACGCTGTAGATATCATCAAGCGTCTTTCGGTGCTCATTAGAATCGTAATCCTGCGTGGCAGGGTTTTGGTGTGTATTGTTTGGCCTTGAGGAAGCAACTGCGGAGCCTGATGGATATGGTTTTCTAGAGTCATATATGAGTAACCACCGTTTTCGAAAGCAAACAGGGATAGGGGAAGCATACGGCGAGGTGTCTGAGGCCGGGCCAGTCTCCAAGGCGTCGACGTCGATAGGCTCCTCAGTGCTCTGCCCTCTGTGATCTAGTTCGGCTGACCCTGCCTTGAACTTGTTCTTGTATTTGTTGTTGCGGTGCTGCTGTTCATTCAGCCGGAAAAAGAGCTGCAGCATCAATTCTTTTATCCTGATGTAGGTCAGACAGGGCGCATGAAGACGGAGGCATGACGGGGAAGCTCACCTGCGATGGTCTTTAGAATATTGTAACTTATTGTGGTTTGGTGCAGAAGTGTCGTCTGGCCACCACATAGGCCCATTTCCCGTCCTTTCCAGGTAGTCTTCCGTCATTTCTTTCAGACCACACTGATGTTCCGGGGATCTCCAGTCATACAGACTGGTGCCAGGAAGGCCGCTTTTGGTGGTGAATTTCTTTCTAAAGGCCCTCACGTCGGCGGTAAATGCCGCGCAACGGGTCAATTCTGGGTCACCGTAGTCGAGAGTTTCTCGAATTGCAGTGATCTTCGGAAGATTTGCGGCTGGTATGTTGGGCGACATACTCATTGTGAATGATGGAAGAAAGCGCCCAAAAATTGTTGGTATAGAATCTCTCCAAGAAGAATTCTGCCTCGGTTTATGACTCAAGATTCGGATTGGGGTCTATAGAAAGCATTGGAACCCCTCCCATGCAGGCGTCAGACATTGCCAGAATTGGCAGATTACCAGTAATTCGAAGCGATTTTCTGCCTCGTCTGTTGGAAGGACTTTCAGGGGTGCCGAGCCGATGTCCATCATAACAGTGCTGCGAACTTGCACGCGCTTCATACGCCGAATATTAACCTAAACAGAAGGAAAAGCAGGTTTGAACAAATCATCCAGATTTCTAAACGAGATGCCGCCAGATTCGCGTCAATTGGACTTCCATTAAATGTTGTAGATAATGTGAAATTCGGAGTCCTGATAAATGATACCTCTTGGCTCCGTCGCCGGTAAACAGCTAACAGAACTGTAAGCCACCCGCTAATGTTTCTACTTTAAGCAAGTCAGTCCCTCGATGTCACGCTCCTTTATACACTTTCAGCGCATTCCTCTACTCTAGAAATTTTCAGGGAGGGTGCCGAACCTGGTACGCTGCCGTATAAATTGGTCACCTCCATCCCATCCGGGACAGTAGATAGTCTGTTTCTCCTCCACTTCTCTCATTCCAATTCTCATATACCCAACTGCTTGAGCTCTAGTCCTTTGATACCATTTCAGTACCTCGTTATTAGACCTCAAATATCGTTGCTACGCGTGTCAATGGAATACAGTACGGGGAAAGATATCACCACCTTCTCGCCAGATCAGTCAGTCCTAAATATGTATACTCTTGCAGCTGCAATAGTCTTCGCCGTTCTTTGCGGGTTAATGTTTCTCTTCAGCTTGGGTAAGAACAACACACTAACCCCAGCCCTAAGACAACGCTTTACTGATAAAGATCCCCATTACAGGGTGCTACCGTTTCCTTGTGCTACTGGTTGCATCGTCTACTCCTGTACAGCCGATCTCACCAGCCGTAATGTTGTCTTTGGGTCCTATCCGATTAAACATATCGTCTGTTCATAACATGCAAATCACAGGTCTGTATCACACCTTATCGCAATAAATACTTTCCACTGACGTGCTCTGGGCCAGGCGGTTATCATAAATATGAAAGCCGACTAAACAGTCACACAATCCGATATGATTTTAGGGCCCGACACTAATAAGCTTGACGGGAGCTCGTCTGATATGTCCAACAACCGCCCTTACCATGGTACTTTTACCTTCTGCGACATAGGTCCACCTTCGGAACTGAGCTCCATAAGGCCACCTCGGATACGCACAGAACCTCTGTATTAGCCGTCATCGAATTGACATTGAGCCTCTACGACTACTGTGCCTGATAAAACATTGGACATAGTAGTCTCAACACACTTCACTTCGACACTCCCCAGAATCCCTTGGCTCCCCCAACCCCCTTCCCTTTTTTCCTTTTCTTTTCTCTTTCCTTTTTCTTTTTGACTTTTCTTTTTTCCTTTTCTTTTTCTTTTCCTTCGTCGTTTGTTTATTATGGGAAATGCGGAAGGATTGAATGAGATAAGAAACGGGCTTTAGCGCATGATGGCCGTTTTAAACGGACAAAGATACCGACTTTAAACAAGCTGCTTAGGATTAACTCTATTTTATTCATTCTTTATCAATAGACAGCATTAGATTTAAATCAAGGGTACACGATTAGCTCTCGTCTAGAGTTTGATAGCGTTCATTCAGACCTTTATGCAGAACCTAGTATATCCCCCTGAAAACTGTCTTAGGATATATTGACAGTGTGTGGTTGAGAGTGCTTTTCCCTCCACGACTCGGCTTCAAGTAGCCGCCTGTTGGCGAAGATTTACGTGTAACTGTATTGTAATTAAACTCGATGCCGATTTTATGTCCTCCGTTATTGAGCTAAGCGAATGCACCAAATTCCACTATATAAGGCTGGTGTTCGCTGATAACCACTGTTATTCCTCATTAAGTCGGTATAAGCGACAAACCCCTAGTTAGATTCCTCCGAAGACGGCAAAAAGTCAGCAGCAACTCGCGGTTTTCAAGTAATTGCTGACCGCGTACTGGTTGACCAATTCCTTGCAGCGTCCCGCAATGCGTTAGGCTATCACATCCATGGCCACTTGCTGTGTCCTTTGAAACAGTTAGAACAATACAGTGTAAGATGAATTGAGGTAGAGAGTCCATGCAGCGCATCGCACAGATTGTAGAATTTGTCAGTCAAAGCGTAGGATTTGGAGTTTTTATGTCTTGCTCGGTTGCTAAGGCTTTATTCTCTTAACGTTAGGTGGCTCTGACAGCACTGTCTGCCCGACAAGTATCTCCCAGACCTTACAGCTAGCAGCCTCCCGTAACAACCCTAAGTGATTTCCTATCGTAGCCGGATAGCCTGCACATTAAACGAGATGTTTAGATACTAGTCACCTCCAGCATAATCCATTATCGTGCTCACATTGGCAAGATTGTAGTATCGAGCTGCCTTACTAGCGGGATGACAGTACAGCTTCCAATATTGAACTTGCAATAATATTGCAACTTTTCAATGAAGCCATTAAAAGATTGCTTTGTTGCTCCTTTACTCAATGTACTTCCGATGGGTAGTAAGAGCGTAGGTAGTGTTCAGAGAGCGGAAGTAAACGTATAAAGTCCACAATGGATCAATCGTTGGGGGCTTCATCGTCTGTAATCCAATCGTCTTCCCTTCAACGTAGAGTGCATGAATGATGTAGTGCAGCCTGGGATCGTTCTTTTAGATGCCTCGCAACGCGATGAGGGGCTGAGGGGGGATTCGCAGCTTGCGGTTACCCGAAACCAAATAATTAAAGAACTCGATCATTGGTGGTTAAGCTAGTTACCCTAGATAGATACGTTTATAAATTCTGAAGCCGTTAAAACCCCTCGCTAAGAATGAGGAGTAATGGGGGGGAAATACATGTACTGGTCAGGGCAATTTGAGGGCGAGACTTCGAGGATACCAAGCGTGTCAACCCCTACACCTTTGTGAGCACTTCTCTGCTTCTGGAAACGAGGCCAGCAGCCGACCAAATCTTTCGGCAAAGTGAATTCCCCCGAGAACAGGGAGCGCAACCTGTGTTCACGGGCCGAGCCAACAGATCAGGCTCGCAGACGCTATTGCAACCAAGTCAGATGTCGCCTATTGCGGCGTAGGAGACCCACCAGGGAAAAAGAAGACATTTGCTACTATAGTAATCTTTTAGCGCATTGAATTTGTATGAATTCAGAAGAGAGAATTAGTGGGCTTAATTCGTACGTATGAGAACTGCCCTTTAAATGGCGAATATCGATCGGCTGCAACTTTGACTCTCATATAGAAGATCATACCTTGATTAACTGAGAACTAAAAATTGGAGATATTGAAATGGCCATACATTTTCTGTTACTTTGGTAAGTTCGCGACACGGCAACGTCAGAAATAGACCTCATTCGGCCTCATGCTCTAAATGTCCGCTCTCTCGAACGTTTCCTGGCCGTCTGAAGCATGATCTTCTATATATATACTTCATATAAGTGAGTACACCGTCCAGCTTCGTCGCTAGGCACGACTATATAAGTTGGGCATCCCCAGCCCTTCAGAAGCCTACTTCCTGCTCACTCCTCGCCCAATCCTCTGCAGTTTCAAGTTTTCTTTCAGTCTTATGGTGCCATTCAGCACTCTGTTGTACAGAACCCAAACGTCGTTTTGCATGTCGATTGACTTCGTAACTATGGACATCACCTTCATGTCACTCCCTCCATCAGCCGTAGCTACGATTCTGCTGGCCATTGGCCTTTGCCTTTTATGTAGGCACCCGTCCCGTGCACTGCTCTTTGAATGTACTACGTAGAATATGCTAAGTTCCGCTTTACAGGGCAAACGGGTCCCTCACGCTACAACTGGCTCCTCCTTCTGCAGCCTCTTCCACCTCACGTTCTCCATCTACAGCGTCTACCACGATTTCTCCTCCCCGAGCCCCCCGGGCACCTTCTACTTTCTCTCCTCCTTTAGAAGACCCTATATCATCTGAGCTGAGGACATGTCGCTTCCTCATATTACCGGTGGTTACTCAGCACGTCCTCAAAGACTGAGCTTCGCAGGTCTGTGTTGCATTTCCACGGAATTCGTACCCTGCACTGACCTGCTCTGAATCAGGCAGTTAGCATAAATATGACAGTAGAACCGACATGCAACTCCAGCGTGATGTATTTCGAGGGCTGCCCTCATGAGGCTTGATTAAACCCGGCTGGGCTATCTTCTTCTTTTCTCCTTTTTCTTTTTCCTTCTCTTTTTCCTTTCCTTTTCTTTTCGTTATCTTTTTCTTTTTATTCATTTTCATTTTCATTTTATTTTCATTTATTTTCATTATTATTATCTTAGCTCTTTTTAAAATTATGGGTTTATCTTAGTTATGCATGTTCAAACTTATAGAATGCAGGAAGATTTTTAAATAAGACCAAAAATTGTACATAGTTAACCGGGCCTCTTTAGCAAGCCATATTAGTCTAGACTGTAGAGTTATATAAGTGAGGTCTTACCGTTTCTCGCTCGAGGTCCGTTTTCCTTATATAACTGTTCATAAATTTTCATGAATCCGGCTGCTCATGGTACATGACTGGTAACTAATGGACTGAGCCGAGTCTGAGTGAAGGCGGCATTGGCGCTAGGCCCGATTTGGCCGTAACAAAGGTTGTGGGGGCCAAAGTATTACATTTTAGCCAGTCTCAATTCCCCATTCCTGTCGCAACTGAACGAACATCCATTTTATGCATCATGGGGAAGGGGACAGACAAGCTTTATATTACCCATTCCGAATGGGCCTCCTCAGATGCCTTTTCCGCAAGCACAGGAGCGAGGTCGCGTCCAGCCGGCGCATCCTTCAGGCGGCTTCCCTTTAACTTCTGTGCCGCAAGCCTTCAGCCTTTCAAGAACCCAGTATGCACGCCCGACGGCATGATATTCGATGTCGAAGTCATATCTAAATGGTTAGAGAACCACAAGACGAATCCTGTGAACGGCGAACCACTTCTAGCCAAGGACCTCATCAAGCTAAATTTCGCGCGCAATGCCGACGTCGACAGTAAAGGCGCAGACGGCGCCGAGAGCGATGGGAAAGGCGACCTTATCGACCCCGTTACATTCAAGGTATTCACGGACAACACGCATATTGTCGCCATTAGGCATGGTACCTACGCCAATGTTTTCGCCTACGATACGGTGGAGAGGATGAATATTAAGCCCAAGATGTGGCGGGACCTAATAGACGATAAAGAATTCGGTCGATCAGATATAATCACTCTGCAGGACCCACAGAATGCGGCTAGCAGAGATCTTAGCCAATTCAAATATCTGAAGGACGGCGAAGATGCCCTGTTGACAAGAGAGCAAGAGGAGGAGAGAAAAGAAGGCAACGTGAACATCGATGCACTAGGGAGGGTGGGTGATAAGGTCCTTAGGGCGAAAGAAGCTGTTGAGAGAGCCAGAAGGGAACGCGAAGCTGGTGGGGACGTCAATCGATTATCGAAGGCCGTCGTCAAGACGTCCGCTGGGAACGGCCCACGGCCGTCTATGATCCAGGATAAGAAAACGGCATATAACGCAGCAGCGTACACAACGGGTAAAGCCGCAGCAAGTTTCACGAGTACCGGCCTGACACCCGAAACAAGCGGCGAGCGGGCGATCCTGACGGACGAGGAGTACATGCTCAAGCCGAAGCGCGTGAAGATAAAAGGCTACGCACGGATCGAGACGAACCTGGGCAACCTGAACGTGGAGCTGCAGACCGAGTACGCGCCGCGGGCGGTGTGGAACTTCGTCCGCCTCGCCCAGCAGGGCTACTACAAGGGCATCGCCTTCCACCGCAACATCAAGAACTTCATGATCCAGGGCGGCGACCCGACGGGCACGGGGCGCGGCGGCACGAGCGTCTGGGGCAAGAACTTCGCAGACGAGTTCGACGGGCCGTTGACGCACGACGCGCGAGGGATCCTCAGCATGGCCAACAAGGGCAAGAATACCAACTCGAGCCAGTTCTTCATCACCTACCGCCCCGTCAAGCACCTCGACCGCAAGCACACCATCTTCGGGCGCGTTGTCGGCGGCACCGACGTGCTGGCGCGCATGGAAGCCGTGCCGACAGACGGCTCCGACCGCCCCCTCAACAAGATCTTCATCCGCGACGTCGTCGTCTACGTCGACCCCTTCGACGAGTTCCAGAGGCAGAAGGTCGAGCGCGACCGTGCCGCCGAGGCCAGGGCCGACGTCGAGCGCCGCGGCGGCACCGACGACGACAGGATCACGTGGACCGGCAAGCGCGTACGGCGGGATGGCAGCGGCGCCGCGGAGGCGGGCGACGGTGATGGCGGCCCCGCCGTCGGCAAGTACCTCACCGCCGCCATGACGCGGAAGAAGGACGAGGACGAGATCGTCGAGGAGGACGTGGACACCTGGGAAGAGCCCGTCAAGAAGAAGGCGAAGTCGTCGGGCGGGTTCGGCAACTTCGATAATTGGTAATAAGGGCAGAATGTGTTATTGCATGGCGTTTCGGCGATACCCAAAATAGGGGCTTGATATCTAGAGCAACGTAATGGCATTTTGCATTTTGAGGTGAAACTTTCGGTTTCTCGCGCCTTCGCGAAGAGGTGTACACATTTAGGGCATACGTTTGTTTAGCGAAGCTCGAACTATATCGATCGTGCACTTGGGCTGGGCAGCCTCGCACATGAATGACAGCGAATTCTATATCATAGACGCAATTTTTCATCTCGATCGTCCATTCGTATCTCAGAGCATCTCAATCAAGCCCCAACGTCGCCCCCGAAACCCACAGGCCTCCTCCTGCCCTGGTTCTCCGGCAGGATAGCCAGCGCTTTGTATACCTTGCCCATGCCGTCGGGCCCGCGGTCCACGAGGCGTCTCCACGCGCTCTCGATGGCGCGCGCCCTGTCCGGGTCGCCCGCGCTGCGCGCGAGCGCCTCGGCGCGCTGCTGGACGCCCATGGCCTCGAGGAAGGCGGCCTGCTCGACGGGGCCGTGGACCTCGACGCCCTCGCTGGCGCGCGTGGCGGCCTCGGCGAGCGCCGTGAAGTCGACGTCGGCGCTGAGGTCCACGAGCCCGGGCTCCGCGAACGGACTCACGCGCCGGTGCCGCCGGATTCCGCGCAGCGAGTTCGCCGGGATCGTGTCCGCGGGGCCGTAGTCGAGGATCAGCGCGGCGCCCGAGGGGCGGCGCTTCGGGTGCTCCCGCGTCCCGCCGATGCGTGCCGCGAAGTCCGACGCGTACAGCGCCGCGTCCGGGCACACCTCGATCAGCGCCCCCGGCGTCGACTTCAGCGCGCGGTAGCGCGGCGAGCTCTCGGGCACGTACAGCGAGTGGCGCGTCGCGGTCCGGCTCAGCGTCATCTGGAACTCGGGCACCGGGCCGTGCTGCTCGGATTTCGGCGTGCCTAGTTCGGCGTGCGTCGCCCCCGCTGGCGTGGGCGAGACGACCATCTCGCGCCACTGCAGGGTCGGGCTCGTCGTGTTGGAGGAGGCGGACCGCGGGCTGCCGCTCGTGGTTGTTGGTTGTTGCGTCGGCGGCACTTCGACCACCTGGAAGGCGTGGATTGGTAGCGCATCGAAGAACTCATGCGCGACGATGAAAGGTGTCTTGCTCGGACTCTGAGGGACAGCGTTGATGGTCTCCGTCCACACGATAGGCGTATGTGTATATTTGCATGTGCTGTGCCAACCCGCTTTGGACTCCCTCATTGAGGCATCTTTGTCGCACAGGAGATTCTTCTGGGTGGCTCGCAGCTCCTTACTGGCCTCTACCATATAGACGGCATCGATACTGGATGCCATGTCCTTGAAATTTCTTATAGTCTGTAACATGTCAGCGCAGGACTGCTTGAAACACCCTTCACAGGCATAGAGAAACGGACTCTTAATATGTCATCCATCAGAGTACCTCGGCCGGGTCCGACTTCGATGAGTTCGACACCTTGCTTCGGGCGGCCCTGAGACATCCATTCCGCCACAAACCAGATACCAACGAGCTCTCCGAAGACTTGTGATATCTCCGGCGAAGTAATAAAGTCACCTTTCTGGCCGAACTGATCGCGGTCCTTTTCGATAGCCCCCGTGTAATAGCCGCCGATGTCTGAAGTGAGACACATGCGCATATAACTAGCAAGAGGTACCGGGCCAGTCGTCTATATTAGGGTTAGCGAATTCTCCTTTTTCTATGAATAGCATGCACCTGCATTGATGGCTTCTGTAAGTTGTTTTGCTAGGGGCGTTGTCCATTTTCTTTCCTCATCTCTTCTCGCTGCTGTGGCGGATAAACTCCTCGAGCTTTGTGAGACAGCGTTAAAGCTGCTACGGCTAAGAGCTATCCGGCGGCGGGTAGGATAGTTGGAGAGCCCAGTGCGGGCTATCCGCAAAACAGCTCGTCTCATTTTCGAGAAATTAGGGGTAAGTTCCTACGAGACTGACATGCTCGTAATTATCCCTGGGAATGAGAGAGTCGGTATATGTTGAACATGGGCATATGTGAAGGAGCATAGAGCTACGAAGTACAGGTAAAGCTGGTTACCGAATTAATAAGACAGCGTCTATCACTGGTAGAAATCAACTGTAACTCATACAAAATGGCCTAAGCTTACCATTCATTTCTCCAGTTACAATACTACCAATTCGCTTGCATCTAGGTAATATAATCCAACTTTACGGCAAGAATATCTTCATAACCTCAGACGCAACACCTTAAAAAATAATTCCCCATATTTTGGCGGAAGAAACAACTGGCTCTCGCACACTTGCATATTTTTACCAATGCTCTGAGCACGAGATCTTGAGCCATACGTACATACATACACACCTTCCCACAGCTCTAGCGCTGTTCCTAATCTACACTAGCCGGCTACGATGGCAAGCAAGTCGCGGTGGGCAGATACGGAAGAGGATGCAGCGCTAGAGGCGAAACTGAAGCGGGAGAAGGAAGAGAAGAAGCGTCTTAAAGCCGAGAAGGCGCGGAAAGCAGAGGAAGAACGGCAGAAACAAGCCGAGGCCGAGGAGGAAGCAGCACGACGACAGCAGCAGCAGGCTCTACAAGCAGAACAAGCACAGCAGGCGGACGACCTCGACGACCACAACAATAACGGAAACCGACCACCGAAGCGGCGGAAACTCACGCCCGAGAGAGATGACGACGGCACGACGGCGGGCGAGAGCGCCAAGCTCCTGCGCTTCGAGGCGGGCACCTGGGGCAGGGCGCGCAGCGTCGAGAACTACGACAAGATGAACGACATCGAGGAGGGCGCGTACGGGTGGGTGGCGCGGGCGCGGGAGATCAAGACGGGGCGGGTGGTGGCGCTGAAGCGGCTCAAGATCGACGCCGGCGACCGCGCGGGCCTGCCCGAGACGGGGCTGCGCGAGATCCAGATCCTCAAGGACTGCGCGCACCGCAACGTCGTGGAGCTGCGGGAGGTGGTGGTGGGCGACGGCGACGCGTCGGCGCCTCGCGTCGAGAACGTGTTCCTGGTGCTCGAATTCATCGAGCACGACCTTAAGAGCGTCCTCGAGGACATGCCGGAGCCGTTCCTCGCGTCCGAGGTCAAGACGCTGCTGTCGCAGCTCGCCGCCGGCGTCGCCTACCTGCACGACCGCTGGATCCTGCACCGCGACCTCAAAACGTCGAACCTGCTGCTCAACAACCGCGGACGCCTCAAGATCGCCGACTTCGGCATGGCGCGGTACACGGGCGACCCGCCGCCGCCGCAGCTGACGCAGCTCGTCGTGACGCGGTGGTACCGCGCGCCCGAGCGGCTGCTAGGCGCGCGCGAGTACGGCGCCGCCGTCGACATGTGGAGCGGGGGGTGCATTTTCGGCGAGCTGCTGACGCGCGAGCCGCTGCTGCAGGGCCGCAACGAGGTCGACCAGCTGGCCCGCATCTTCGAGCTCTGCGGCATCCCGACCGACGAGACGTGGCCAGGGTTCCGGCGGCTGCCCAACGCCCGCGCCGTGCGCCCGCCCCCCAGGCCCTCGGCCGCCGCCGCCGCCGCGGGGCCCGTCATCCGCGCCCGCTTCCCGCTGCTGACGGCCGCCGGCTGCGCTCTGCTGACCGACCTGCTGGCGCTCGACCCGGACCGCCGGCCCACGGCCAAGCAGATGCTGCAGCACGAGTACTTCCGCCAGGACCCCAAGCCCAAGCACGAGGCCCTGTTCCCGACCTTCCCCAGCAAGGCGGGCCAGGAGCGGAGACGCAGGCGCGAGACGCCCAACGCGCCGGGCCGGGGGCAGGCTGCCGACCTTGGGCCTCTGGACTTCAGCGGCGTGTTTGCCGGGAGGGAGAGGGAGGAGAAAGGTGGTGGATTCTCGCTGAGGATGGTTTAAGAGTAGGAATACATGGACCTACTCGCATGCAAAACCGCGCGGAACCGGCTTCAAACACACTTTTCTAAAACGATCAGTCTAGATTAATTTGCTTGTGAGGTTCATGAAGCAATGAAGCACTAAACCATGGTTAAAGGGAGACGAGTCAAGTATTCAATATAGCAGCATCATTAGGCTATGTGGCTGATAATGAGGGGCCATCCATACTCGTAAAATTCACAAGAAAATCTGGCTATAAACTGCTAATGCCCGCCAATTCTTGTCCTACGCCTGTATTGCTCGTCTTTACCACGCCATAATAAGCAGCAGCTTCGTGATGATTTAACGCCTAACAATCAATTCCCACAACCAATATTAGGAGGTGCGTCAAGACACCGCAATATGCCATATTTCCCCGGATTAATCCAGACCATAATCCAACCTCGACAACCGGACTGCTCAGCTGATGGGCTACAACAAACCCGCGAAGCCGGCCACGTACCACGTAAAGGTTAGGACCGTAATAGCGGACATGGAGACAGCAAAGCCTAGAGCTTTACGGTCGAGGTCTCCGTTGGCGGCGCTGCACGTCACGCAATCCCACTCGTTCAGGGGCCGGTACTCTCCCTTATGGTATAGACCAAACCGGAAGCCGTCGAACGGAGCCAGGTACCCCGGCTCGGCTTGATCGGTCGGCGAGCCGTCGGAATCGTGGACCAACAGAGTGTACTGCTCGGTCAAGAGCTCGTCCTGGCCGGGCGTCTCGAAGTTATTGGTGTCCCACGTGAACGTGGCCGGTGACTGGAAGGTCATGTTCTGCGTGAGCGTCCACGTCGCGGATGCTACGGAGCAGGATACCTTCACGTCGATAGCTGTCGGCGTGCCCTGGAGCTGCGTGTAGTTCCACACCCAGGTGATCGGAGTAGGGTTCTCGATCTTGTACAGCTGGAGGCCGTCGGTAATTCCAGGTGTGACCATTACGACACTACCGGCTCCATCTATGGGGTTAAACGTGGTACGCGTAGGTTCGGAGCTTTCGCTGTCACTTCTCGTACCAGTCCTTATGCCGCCCGTGTTCAAGTTCGTTGTCGTGGGACCTCTTCTTGTCGTTGTTTCATCGTCTGTAGGCCTGGCCGACTCTGTTGTCGTCGTTTCATCGTCTGTAGGCCTGGCCGACTCTGTTGTCGTCCTGTCCTCATCCCTAGTTGTAGTAGGTCCGGAATCGTTATCCGTCGTCGGCTCTGCCGTGCGTGCAGCTGCTATAGTGAAGTTAGCAACGTATTATGCTCCGTGTTTTCTTTATGGCAATCGAGGCGTACTGGTTGTAGGATCGTCTTGCCGCGCGACAAGGGCACCGGCATCGGGAAGCAGATTCGACCATGCAGACGCCAACGGTGACAGAGCGACGGCAACCGTCAAAAGCTGGCGAAAACTTCGAGGGCCTTTCATCTTCCTGTCGCGACTGATGGGTGCGGGGAGATTATATCGATATTCAACCGACAAGTCAGAGGTCAAAGACCGGGTAAATAACCCGAATCCACCAGCAAGTCTCTAATACGGACAAAACTCGTCTTATATGGATACCAGGACGCGTCCTAGATAGATTCGAGTCGTCGATTCACGCTGCGAGTTGGCCACCGAGTAAATGCCCCTTTTTTTTTTCTAACGGTGGGATCGTTTGACGGGCCGGGAATAAATATGGACGGTGAGACAACGCTATTTCTAAAGCAAGCGAGCGTCAATATAGAGCGAGTGATGGGGTGAAAGCGAACGTCGAATAACCAGAGAAATGATATCCAAAATGCAAATTTCAAGTCATTGAAAGGTGGTGATGAGGATGAGGGTGAGGGTCAGAAGGCTGTCCGGTGCTTGTAGCGTAGGCAAGTGCACGCTAAGCTAGCAGAAGATGGGAGAAGTGTCCAAAAAAGACCCGGTTGGGGATGGTTCCATCGAATACGAAGCGGACGACTGACCCGTCGGCCTCATTGGACCCAGATGACAGGGGGGTGTCCTGCTGTTTTTATTTGCTGGTGGTGGCGGAGGAGGAAAACAACCCATCTGCAGGCCGTCGCACCACACCAGAGAATTTGCAGGCTGGGTTTACTTAGGACATGGCCATGGCCAGAGCCGACCCCTGCCATCATTGTTGATGATGTGGCCCAGCATCGTATCCGAGGAACCACAGCCACCTAAAAATAGTTCTAGCCGCACTCAAACATCAGTACTACCTTGGTAGGTCGTCAAGTCCGATGGCTTATTGCCTAGCTAGATGTTTCGGATGAGAAAGAGCCCACTTAAACCGTAATCGTACTTCCTTGATTACTTCATCAACCCTCCTCTCAACTCGACTAATCGAGCCTTTCAAGCCCTTGGGGAGGAGGCAGAGGTTTTCATCTTGCCTTCTAGAAGTTCTAGTGAGAGATCGGCTGAAAGAATGGGCCCAGCCGATGAATTTCTAGAACATCGAATGGGGACAGCTTAAGACCGTTATAATCAATCTGGCTAATTGCACATAGGTACCTCTTTGTAAAGGCTTTGCACTCACCTTCTAGCCTTTTGGACAGCCACGAATATCCGATGTGGATTACGTCCTTATGCAGAAGTTCGCCACGAGAGGTCATAGTAGCACTGCGAGAGAAAGCCATGCAGAACGGGGAGTCTTTATTAAAAGCCCTAGTTCAGAAGTAGGCCGACGGATTCTGCCAAGTAGAGGTGCGACGAAACCCTTGGTCTACCTAAGTAAACACATACATGTAGGTCCAAGACCTCTTCAGCGACTGCCGTCGAGGTCTAATTCCCTCGTCTCGGACAATTATGAGATACACCCAGCAGGAAACACCTCGAGTTCTAAGAAACACCCTTCTAATCAGCTGAGGTGCACTTCCGCTCGTTTCCGCCTCTTCCTCGCAGGCTGCTCATCCGACGTCCCTTTATTCATATAAGCCAGAGCGTTGTGAAACACTCTGCTCTCTTGCAGCGGGCGCTTTTTCCTCTCGCTCATAAATGATCCGAGTTGCTCTTCCGTCACACCGATGGCTTTGCAAAAATTCTCGTCTGACATGTTGTGTGTTATAATGAAGGCTTTGATCCTCCGTTTAACTTGCTCCGGCGGGAGATAGGTCTTGTCATACAGTTCCATATGGATAGCCGCGTTGTAGCGTGCTTTATTATCGAGTGCCTCTTGCGCGCGTTCTATATCAGCCTTCGACACGGGCAGATCGTCGCTGATGCGTTCTGTTCCCGGATCATAGGCCGGAAGGATTTTCCTGCCGGTTTTGGAGTTGGGCTCGTAGCGGTCCAGTACAGCGGCTTTGACGGCCGCCATCTTCCCAGGATCCATCTCCTGCACCTCGCTCGGGATGTACATCTCCAGGAAGCTCCAGGAAATATGCTGGAAGGTAAAGGGCCTGCCGTACTGCTTCGGCTGGTTCGGGTCTGACAGACCGTCGGCTTTGACTTTGTCACACGATATGAGGTGTTTCGCCATCCTCCGGACACATCGACGCTCGAGTATCCGTGCCTTCTCGACGCTCCACCCGGCAGCGAGTGCAATATCGGCTAGTATACGGCGGTTTCGGGGATATGGACCCCAGGAGTAAAACGAGCCGCTCAGTTTTAATCGTTCGCCATTGACGCCCCTCAGGCCCTCGACGCCCTCCGTCCTTGCCCAAATTTCATCGTCATTGGCCTCAGGGAGCTCCGTGTCACCTTTGCCCTCTTCTTGATTCTTACGCTGGAGCTCGAGGCGACGCACATCCCGGCGGTTCATCTCCCGGGCGGCGTCGAGGACGGCCTCCGACTCGATAACTGAGAGCATTTCGGCTCAAATGTCCAATCCTATGCGAAGAAGCCCCAACGGTAGTCGTGGCTCGTATTAGAGATATGCGTGATGTTAATTCTCACGCGAATCGCGTCTAGAGGGATGTACCTGCAGTGATGACATCGTTTTGTTCAATAGACTTGGGGCATCCCAGCCTTCGCGATATGAAATGATGGCATAACATCATAGTTTGGCGCTACAATTGATATATGCGGTTTCTGCATAATAAGCCTGTTTAAATAATCACTTAACTGGATTTTGATTCTTGATTAATGCATATTCCTCCACTTGCTACACAACGCCTCCGGTCCGTGTCCCTGGCCCTTCCCAGCTCCACCGATTACCGATGCCGACTTCTTTCAACATACGCCTCGTTTTCAGGGCTTCGGCATTTGTGGGTCAACTGAATCCTTCCCATAGGCATTTCCTCCCGTTACTCCTACAGGCAGAAAAGCGTGCAAGCAATGGCATCATATGGCGAAAACTAGTCCCGAGAAGAGTCCCTACCGTTAGCGGCTACGTCTTGCAGTCCCCGAGGCGCAGGTAACTTCTCGAGGGTCAAAGATTAGTCAGTCCGTGCCTGCGAAATCGAAATTCCATGGCGTTCAGAGCTGATAGGGCTTGACTGCAGAATCCTTGTGGTTTGTGGACTTGAAACTGTATAGTTTTCCAAACCTCTTACAGCCTTACTGCCTCTTCCGCTGCATAAGGGAGGTTGGTTTGCCGCAGCATGTCTACACGCTGAGTACAACTATGTCTTGTAAGTTCAGAGTGGTGACCTGCTCGGGCGGTGGTGGCGTCCGTAGAAGGGAAGTATCAATTTCGCATGCACCGTAAGTTTGCTGCCAGTCCGAAATTGCTACAGAGAAGCGAAGAACATCGAACCGGTCTGCATCGAGAAAGAGAAAGTGGGTTTGATTGCAGCATAGCGAGCTCATAGTAGCCAAGACCTGCTTCGAGATCACCATGTGATGCTGTTGTTGAATCTTCACTGGAATTATATGGAGCCCGGGATGGTCCACCAGTGAATCCGCAACTGCTGCTCTGGAGAGCTGGATCACTTCTTCAAGATTCAATATTGAGTAAGTTTCCTTATGGCCTTCGCCAATCCAGTCCATGGGGTTATTCAAATGTCCGGGCCTGGCTTGGTGATTGGTCAGGTCAGGTGCAGGTCGACGATAAGATCAGGTTAAAAGCTTCCAGGGCTTTACAGCTCGCAGGGGTATTTTCAGTTAGTTACCTCCACCCGCCCACTATTTCCTAAATACGGCTAGGATGTAGCTCCCCATACAATATGTATGGGAAATCACATCAGGGCAACATTATCAACAACAATAATCGTAAGCTTCCTTATTAAGAACGTATGGGCTTGGATAAATTTTTATTTAAAAAGAGGTATAATGTACAGCTATTAACAGGAGAACAATTGTGTATGGCGATATTTGAGGCCTAGTATGTCATTCTTTATTTTCTTACATTGGCGCTGTCACAATAGGAAAGGTTAAAGCGCTGCTTTGAGAGTGGTGGGAAACAGCTGACGAATGAATGGAGGTATTCTTGCATACAAAATGTATGGGATCGTACATACTAACTGTTTAGGAAATCTTGTGGGTCGGTGGAGGTAAACTAACTAAATATACCCCTGTAAGTTGAATGGTGCGCTTACCTTGACTTTTCTACTAGGACACGCTAAAAGTCTAAATTAAGAAATCGGTTCTAAGGGAGCTGATGGACGACATATACTATGTATACCCTTCGTTCCATTTCGTTCGCAAGCTTACTAAGTTAAAACGAGGGCAATACAAGTAAGAGGAATGATGTTAAGCTAATCAGCTCGCCATGCTTTTTAAAAGCTGGTGGAAACTTAAGCGTTGGCCGTCGTCCTTTTCGCTTTAAACTCCCATGCGCGAGCATTTATATATCTGCCTATGCAAGTAGATACGGAGTCCAACTTTTGCGTTTTATACCCAACATCACGAACAGGATAAGAGGGGCTTGTCCTCTATACCTACAGCCAACATGCTAAATTGCGACATACCCCAGCCGTCCGGGCAGCCTGGCGGGTGGTTCAATTTCACGGCTTGGTTCGCGCGCGGCACCTGCATCCACGCCATCAGCAACTACACAGAATGCCAGAACACGCTGGCCAAGATCCTAAACAGCCAGGACTCGCTACATACTACTGAATACAGCGCCGGTGCCACCGTTCTGGCCCTCCTGCCTACCGTCGGCGCTCTGCTTGGCTCACCGTCCGCCGAGATCTGGATGTTGCTCAAGATCCTGCCCTTTGGAGGCGCCCTGACTCTTCTGCTGTCGTTCGGCAACGTCATGATCCCTGACAGCCTAGCCGACTATCGGGGCCCCATGACCATTTTGGACAGTAACGGAGCCAGGGATGCAGTCCAAGCCGGCCCGTCTCCGGCCGTGCCTTCACAGGAGGCGAAGGCTAATGCGCCCGACATTGCAGAGGAGGTGTCGGTGAGGATCAGGGAGGGTTTACAGGCGCAAAGAGACATCCCCATTTTCAACATTTCAGCGGCGTCTCTACTCCTCTTTCTGCTCCTTTCGGGCGTGATGGTAGCTATGGCCCTTATCGAGTACGGCGCGGTCTATGTCACCTGGTGCACCTCCACTTGGTGGTTCCATGTGTGGTATATAACCCGTAAGTTTATCACATTACCTAGAAATCGGGATGAACCGACCTCGTCAATATCAAGTTCTAACGATGCGACTCAGTGATGGTGGCCACTCTCATGAACTCCTACATAGCCGTGCCGTTCGATCACTACGTCAAACTCTACATCACCCCGTTACCCAACCAGTGTAACATAAAGGGACAGGACGTGTCAGCACAACTTGCAGACCCTCGCACTATCCGCGCGGACTTAGCCACCTTTGTCGCATCGTCAAAAACTCAGCTAGTATCTACGGGTAGAAGCTGGTTCCCTACTAGATTGTTTCGCCAACGGAGGACTATTGTTGTTCTGATATCCAAAGTCCGCCCAACCAAGGGCGACGGCTCTCTGACGCTGCGTTTTCTGGCGCATCTGTTCGTCAAGCTGGCAGGCGCGACAGTGTATATGTTCGCCACCTCTGTCTTCGCCGCCGTTTCGCTTCTTGCCCTTCCAATGGCCCAGTTCGTCCTCATGATGGTCATTGGGGCAGGCATCTCAGGAAGACACCTGACCAGCTATCTCGCCGCCAAGACAGGACAGAAGGACAGCTTCATACATGTGATTGCCGATTCGGAGGAGAGAGCGGGGCAGATTGTACAGCGCGTCTTCGAGGACCAGGTACAAGCAGCCGCGACCGAGTCATCCGAATTCTCCATTGAGATAAACGATTCAGTCTTCGTCTCTCGGACTGTAGTTGGAAAGAGAAGCCCTTGGCCTAGGCGCATTTTGGGTGTGCTAGCTGAACCGCCCGAGTTTACCTCCACGATTTCAAATAGCAGTGCAACAGCTTCTGGTAGTTCATCACAGGCCCTCCTGGGATAACCTGGCGAGGGGAAAGGGAACTGGGGTGGATCAAGAGAGTGCACAGGTATGACGCCACCGACGCACGCCAAAATTACCACCCACGGGTGGTAAATAGGGGCCCGTAAGTAAAACGAAATTACCTAACGATTAGCCGCCCGTAACAACTTAAAGTGCTAAATAAGTAACCCCTTACAAATACCTATATAAAACCTATATATTTAGATATAAAAATTAAAATTAAATTTAACTTTTTAAAGTATAAAACTTTATTAACTTTAATTTATTTTATAAAATATTTTATAAAACATTAATTATTATATTTAAAAAAATAATAGCGTTATATATAAATTTATTAATTATCGTAATATTAATTAATCGTATTATATTATTTCTTTTATTAAATTTATTTTTTCTTTAAATTAGAATAATTTTAAAATTAAAAAAATCTTTAATTAAGTCTTTATTAATAAAATTCATTTTATTTTTTAAAACTGTAAAATATGTTCGGATTTTTAAATAGTTACGAATAAATATTAGATATTAGTTATATAAATATATTTAACTAGTTACGTATATTATAGCATACGTATAACTGTTAGTAGTTTAGCCACGGAACATATATATGCCGATCAGAAGTGAGCTTTCCGTATATGAGTTGCCTCAGCGAGCTCAGGCCTCGCTGGCTCTCCATTTTCTTCAAAGTTTTCTAATGTACTCCGCCAAGAAGCTAAGAATTAACCAATCAAATGCCGTATCCCCGTAACGAGCCAGCGAGGCCTGATATTATTCTATGCGGATAGGGGTTTCGTTCTGGGCACTTTTACCAAAATTATCAACTTTCCTTTTATTTTTTTAAATAATTAAAAGATTTATATAAAAAGAAATTATTTGGCAGCCAATTTACGTCCGATACGTTTGATACTTTATATACGCGTCGAATATAAGCTAACGTATATATAGGAATTTTTTCCAATTTTTTGGATGCAAATTGTGGCCAATATGGGTAGGTTTAGGATAGGGAAATTGGCGACCGTAACGGCCTTATGGCTACGATAGCATAACTACCGGTCGCATTATTATATACCGGACTTCCTAAGTATATTCTATATGGGAAAAATCCGTATATTAATTTTTTCGACCGTACGGATTATGGTTATTATGTCGTAACCTTAAAAAGGTTCCGGATTTGATTAACCGGAACGTTTTTATGGTTACGATAATGTAATTACCGCGTATAATATTTCGTTATAAACCTTTTAAGAATAATTTAATATAGAAAAAGTCCGTATAATTATTTTTTTATCTATATAGGTTATGGTTATTACGTCGTAACCATAAGGACGTTCCGGATTAAAGGTTTATTTAAAACCAAAATTTTAATTTAATTTTTTAATATTTTTATTAATCCAAATCCGATTTGGGAATTATATATATAATTAAAAAACTTTTTTAAAATTATATATAATAACGGTTTTTTTAATTTTTTATTTATTTTTATTATTATTATATTTGCCAGTTTTTAAGTTAAATTTTTAAAAATTTGTATGGGATTATTTAGAACGAGCCCTAAAAATCACAACTTGATATTAGGCCTTATTTTTAAGGTTTTGTTATTTCTGTGGATACTTTACTAATTAGGTTAGCGCGGTACCTAGAGCTACTCTTTTTTTTAAAGCCTTAGCTGCAGCTGCGCCGTAGGCGCAGCACCAACCTCAAAAATAGGGCCTGATTTTAATGAGGTAATAAATATATGGGGAGCGCTCCGCACCCCCAGCTAGCCGACAGATACAGTTCATTTTTAAAGCCTAAGCCATACCTGTGCCGCAGGCGCATCACTCTCATAAGGAGGGCCTGATCTTGATAAGGTAACGACCTGGGGCGGCATTGCCGTACAGTACCGTGACCTATTAGAAACGAGGCTCGCAAGCTCAAGCTCGGGTTAACACGAGTTATAACAATCTGGCTAGCTGATATTGGTTAGGTAGCATATTTCTTAGCCCACTCTCCATATCTGGCCACAGGCGTACAGACTGCAGCTTGACGAGAATGCTATTGTTCGGCATCACAGACAGACGAGAATCCACTACAGCCTATTTCAACCGAGGGCAGTGGGCATAGCAAGGCATAATATGACACGTCGTTTTAACCAAGAGGGTCTGGTGTTAGCTGTATTGATCGTATAAGTGTTGGACAGCACAATACCGTACTAAACAACTAGTCAGAGTACAGAAGACATATGGCTGTAACTGCTCTGCTTGCACCTCGGCTATTTCGTACAAATATTAGATGAAGGGGCAGATGTTGACCGGGTGGTAAAAGTAGAGGGAGGGTTTTCACTTAGGAACACATCTAACTCAGTAGAAGTGAACATGTGTCACAGTTGGGTACCTATATGAATAGTCAATAGTTTCGCTATTTGCAGTAAGCTAACGAATTTAGATACCAGTGCTGCACAGGTGAATAATTACTCAGGTCAGTATGACACGTATGCGAACGCCTACGTCATTGGTTGACAATTACTCCTCAGTTTCCGAAGGAAACCAAAAAAGAGATTTGACGACCTATACGCCATGCAACATCGGCCTTCCCGGTTATAAATGCTGAGATATCAGAAAGAAGCACCTACCGATGTTGAACCACATAGGAATTAACATACTGGAAGCCCTTCAGAGGAAGTTTGATATTTGGTTGAGCAAGGGCAACCCTTGCACACACTAAATATTTCTTAGGAGGTTACGCTAATATTAGCGCGTCTCCCATTTACACGGGACACGCGCTTGCATTAAAGCTGCAGAAGCTGTAATCAACACCAAACTATACAAGTAGTACTATGTAGTAACGTTGGTCCCTAAGATCACCGACCCCACTCTCTTCGCAGTGCCCCTTTAGACGCCGAGAACCCCAGATTCCACTAGTATTGGTGCGGCCGTCGGGCAGTTACAAGGGCCCAAACTGCCTGTCACATCTCAAACTTCCAATAATAATTCTTCTCCCATGCTGCCGGCCTTTTTCCGTCCAAGATGGAATTCCACCAGCATATTAACCTTATTCTCTGATGTTCTCTTCTTCCCGTCCCAGGGAAGATAAATTTAAGACGGACGGCTATGGCGACGACCAGTTCCAATCCCGTCACAATTGATCGTGCTTACTTTGAAGCCCTTGTCAGAAGGTAAGTCGAGATGAAGACGAATCCCACTTGAGGTGAAGGTAGTATCGTCGGCCTGGGGCTTCGGCTCCGGTCTCCGCCTCGCTTGTTCAGGTTTCCCACATCCCTAACTTAACATAACACAACTTCGCTGTGTTTACTAACCGCTTGTCTTCTTCTAGGGCCAATTTTGTAGGTTCCCTGAGCTCCTTGTTCCAATATGGAATTTTGATCAAGCCTAATCCGACGACTTAGAATCACAATGAGGGCCTCATCCACGCTGACTTGTCTGGCGCATATGATCCGTCGGTGACTATTATTTCCAAGACTGAGTATGACAGCCTCCTGCTTGTGGCACGTCAATATGGTAACAACCCCCCTGTTCGATCGGATCGACTAGCGATTGCGGACCAAAGACTTCTAACTGCCCGCCAGAAAATTTGCGCCGAAATCTCATGACAGGAGGCGTGGAGGAGGAAACACTTGCAGTAAGTATTTCACCAACCCTAAAACACAGCTCCGGTTTGGGCTCTCTTGATTCCGTTGTTCGCTAGCACCTTCCACCTTGTTCACTCGTAGTAGCACTGATCAGAATTAGTTTTTAAGTCAAGACAACGGGACTGGCCCACATGCTAGCTCGCACAATACTACAGCTGAAGAGACCGATGATGGAGGCGCTCGGTTGGAGCCTAGCTTGCGATCGTATCCTGGGAACGTCCCGTACAGTCAGTCGCCTCGCGACTTTCTGGGTGGACGCCCCTATCGAAGTGGCGTTCGATGCGGCTCGCACAGCGGCGGGTTCGGTGACGGCCAGATGGAGGGGCAACTCGACTGGGTTGACGCTGACGGTGAATATTCACCCGAGTATTCGGCTGATGGTCCGACGCCGGATCCGGGCAAGGGGCGCCCACACGCTCCGCCTATCCAATCACAGAATGCTCAACGACCCCAGTTTGCTAGGGTGTGCCGGAGAACAATAGCTCTGACAGGCTTGCCGAATCAAACGACTCATAAAGATGTGACGAACGTTGTCCGGGGCGGTATGCTGCTGGACATCTTTCTCCGTGCGGCCGAGCATGTTGCCCTTGTGTCATTTCTGCGCGAAGAGGATGCTGTGCGCTTTCACGACTACGCAAGAAAAAACGATATCTATATCAAGAACAAGAGGGTAGAGATACCTCTCTCACGCTCTTCTTAGAACCAGCTGACCTCACATCAGGTTTCCGTTCGATGGGGTGACCGACATTTCCACCTTGCTGGGCATGTCGCCGGAAAGATAGCCATGGGCGCAACCCGCAACCTGATCATCCGAAGATGCGCGCCGAAACACACTTCTGATAGCATCCGAGAGGACCTTGACCATATCCATAACCTTATCGTTATCGATGTCGATTTCTTGGGCGGTAGTTGCTACATCAAGACAAATTCTGTGCACAATGCGATGTTTGCGAGGACATGCATGATGAGCCGAGCGTAAGGTCTTCAGCCTAAAGTGCAGTGTCGAGCGATCTAACACTTGTGTATAGCAAATATAAGGGTTCTAAAATTGAATGGGATGTGGATGAGTGCGACCAGTCAATCGAGATCGCCCAGAAAGTGGTATCAAAGCCACAACAGCCTCCATTTCCAAAGAAACCACCAGTCGACATGCGAAACCGTTTTGCGACCTTACGGCTTGACGATGACGATGACGACGATGACGACGACGATGACGACGACGACGACGACGACGACGACGACAAGGAGCCTGACGATAAGTTCGATACCTCATCTGAATTCCCGGCTCCTAGCACGGTTAACGTCACTGCCTGAGCCTGGACCTCCATTGTGCTCAGGTCACACACATTTACCTTCCCTACGCCTCCATCTTCTGTGGTGCGTGCCTTAGTTGACAAGAGCGCAATCGCCCTGGGAAATGTTATTGGTATATTATGTTATGCGCTTTCATTCAAAGCGCCCGCTGTCAAGTTTAGTCCAGGGAACCGCCGCACCTGACAATGTGGTGGTGGAGTCGATGGATAACCCATCTGCTGCGTTGGAATTTTGATCCGTTCTAAAATAGGAGTGTCCAGGGAACGAGTTGCTGCTACTGTCTCTATACGGGTAGATACTTATGAAGTAGTCGAACCCTGTCTTTAGATACGATGTGAAAGTACGAACACTTCACGGCTGTGGATCTTACGACCGATGACCTGAAACTGACCGAACTTCTCTTACGTTTAATTTGTGTCCAATTGGTCATTTCTATCTATTTAACAAGAATGGTTGAGCCTGAATATGTTGGAAATCCTCATGTTTAAGATGAGAGGCGTCTTATTGAATGCTTTAGGCCGGACGGCAAACTCCACGACGATAATAGACATTTGACACGCCTGAGTTCAAGGATCTCTGAATAACCTATTGCATGGGTGCTGCTCCTAATGCTCGTAGACCCACTCTTCCAACCCGACAGCCTGGTAACTGGTGAGCTGTAGCCTTTTGGGGTAAAGACTCGTGCCAGACGGCGCTTAGCTCAAGTCACAGCCGCCAGGCTGTCGGCCGGGGCCGTCTTCGTTGTATATCCACATCCCATAGGGCACCTAGGTGGGTAGATGACCATCACGACACGGGACATCTTCATGTGATGGCTATCTAGCCTCAGGCCTAAGCAAGGAGTAGACGACTTATCCCCTCTCGCTCCTTAGCAAATAGTAACTAAATCGGATACATGGCACAGCCTTCAGGAACAGCTAGGTGGCTGAGCGTCTCTATTTAACGCTTGTATTAGGTAGAGTTGTCTGACTAGATATAGCTGCTCGAAAGTCAGGTAGAGTGTATAGGAAAGCCGAATGTATAGAAGACTGACGGTACCGGAGCCGTGACCAATTAAGGTGATGCCGAGGGCAACCCCTATCACTGACTATGTACGGTTACATCTCTCCCAACTGACTAACGTAACAAATTCAGCCACCTTAATAGCGCCACATCGATTGCTCCGCTACTCCGCTGGCAACCCCCTCTTCTAGTGATCCGTGCGCATACAAGCTGGGCTGGGTACCTAACCCTATCTGTGCTATCATTAGGCACTTTTAGGCTAGACATCAAGTTCTACCGACGCAATGTACATCCTATCATCATCCGATCCGACTCTATTTACCCTTATGCCTGACTTGCATCCGTCTTCCTCCCGACGCGATACCTACGAACGGATGGGACTTAATTGCACATTCTCTTATTACCGCTCACGAATTCGCTAGATTATCTCTGAAACGACGTTTTCAATAGTCGATATTCTTGCCAACATACTTCATCAGTGACGGACCCATCAACAACGGTCGAAGACATCAAACATTTCAATATTAACGCGACTCGACCTACGTAACCCCGCCATCGTCCATTACAGCCTTGCAAGTTCTCCGAAGCTGTCAACCTGCGCACACCAGCGTAGCTGTAGCTTCAGTCGCGGCGATGCGACAGCGCTTAAGTCAAAATGGCACAGGACAAAATGACATTAGAAGACTGTACGTTACGTCGAGCCTTCCAATGCGTTACTACCTTGGAGCGCTTGAGCTGACTAGCACTACCTAAACCTAGGGCTGGACGACCTTGGTGTCCGATTCCTCATAAACCTCCCGCAAGAAGATCTTCGTGATATCGCTCGATTTTGTTTTCAGATTGAGGAGGCACAATGGTTCTACGAAGATTTTATCAGGCCTCTAGATCCCACCCTACCTTCTATGTCCCTCAAGTCTTTCAGCCTCAAGATGTTCCAGCACTGTCCGCTGTTCTCGGCCTTCTCGCCAGATGAGCACCTGAGGGCTTTCCAGCAATTCATGGAATACAAAACCCGGGTCCCTGTGAGGGGCGCCATTTTGCTTAATTCAGCCATGGACTCGGCGGTTCTCGTGAGAGGCTACAAAAAAGGAGCAAGCTGGAGCTTCCCTCGAGGGAAGATCAACAAAGACGAACCGGATTTGGACTGCGCCGTTCGAGAGGTGTATGAAGAGACAGGCTTTGATCTCCGGGAGACTGGCTTGGTTGAGCGCAATTCGCCTGCCGACTACGTTGAGGTCTCTCTGAAAGATCAGCAGGTACGCTTGTTTATCTTCAGAGATGTGCCACAGGATACTGTTTTTGAGCCGAAAACGCGCAAGGAGATCGGTGATATCAAGTGGTACAAGCTCACAGACCTGCCGGCTTACCGTAAGAGGAAGGTCGCCAGCAAGGGCCAGGGAAAAGGGGCGAATTCTAATGACAAGTTTTATATGGTCGCGCCGTTTATGGTTCAGCTGCGACAATGGATTCTGAAGCAAAGGAAACTCGATCCCCGGACGGCAGGGAACGGTTCCAAGGCTCACCATTCTGTCGTGCCAGAGGAAGATTTGACAGAGGATAACCTGGTGGACAACCCGGTTGAAGTTCCCGTTGCTCCAGCCATCTCATCTGACCACGTCGACAAGGCGACGAAGGAGCTGCGGGATGCCTTGCTTGGTCCACGTTCCACAAACCGCCCGGAAGATGCTCCATCCGCTTCACATTCAGACGCTGGGCAGGCGATTCTGGGACTCCTGCAAAACCCAGGAGTGCCTGAGACTCACCCAGCACGTGCTACGGCAGAGCAAAGCCGGGGCGCCGACTTTAGCCGCCCGCCTGAAGCTCTTCACAGAAACCCATTCACCCCACTAGAACACGTCTCCACGGAGGCTCCCCAGCCTCACGCGCCTCATCATCGCCATCCTACACAGCGGTTACCATTTTCTGCATACGATCGACCGCCGCCATTCCCTATTGCCCCGAACATGAATACCGTGTATTCGCAACATCGCCAGTCTCGGCCAGGCATTGAGATGACCACAGACATGAGAGGCCAGCCGACTATCCAAGTGGCCACGCGTTATTACCAGGATAAACCCGTGCAACTTGTGCATCCCCAGCCCCTACCACCCCAGGTCCAAGGAGATAAGCTCATCCAAAGTATGATGAGCTCTTCGATGGTTCCGGACCCGAACAATCGAGCCGCGCCGACTGAAGCACAGCGGAACAACGGGAACTTGGCTCAAGCGCGACATAACGAAGGCCGTGACGCCCAAGGCACTGTTCCTGCACCATACCAATTGCCAGCACATTCAATGAATTTACTCAACGCTCTCAAAGGGAATACCTCGGGAACAACTCACAATACTATCCAAACGCCCACAAGCGCGCAATATAATATCACTACTACGTCTACGCAGTATCAACGAACCTTTTTCTCTGGCTCTGCGAACCAAGCTGAACTCGAGGCCGGATCGGGGAGCTCGAATAAGTTAACAGTAGACCAAGCTCAGTTCCCACCTAAGAATTTATCCGCTTCTCCCAGAGTTGGAGCACCCAACGCGGCCGATAAACGTCGTTCTGCGTTGCTTGAGATGTTCAAAAAGGGCGAGGCGTCGGTAACCAAGAGTCAGCTCGATGGCCAGAGCGCAAACACGCCATCTCCTCAGCCGAGGAAGCATGAAGAAGCTCAGAAACTGGATCAGCAGTCACCGTCGACGGCTGAAGTATTGCGGGTTGCCGCTCGTGGAAAGAACGGACCACTGGAGATGAACTCGGAAACGAACCTTCCCTTTGGCGCCCTCTCGATCCTCTCGCGGCCGCAATCGGGCAAATTTTCGGCAGAGAGACGCGGTAACTCAGCGCAGGGAGCAGACGCGAATGTCGCTCACAGACGCACGCCTGCGAGTCCTTTGGCCACAGCGTCACCAAGATACAGCCACATGCAAAGCAATATGTTGGACACGCGCGGACAGAGGACGTCTCAGCCCTCCCTCGCGCAGTCCTATCCTTACGGCCCTACACAGGCAACTGCGCCCAACCCCATGTCGATACTTCCGGGCCCTCCCGAGGCATCCAGTTTCCCAGTGCCGGGGTTGCTTAAGCCTCGGGAGGACTCGACCTCTGAACACAAAAATACTCTACTCTCTCTTTTTGGGAAGCAGCAGAAGACGGGAACCGAGAAAGGCAAGGAGAAGGAGCCGACGGCAGTCGAAACATCTGGGGGTGGGACAGCGCGCCTATCTGGATTGGCGCCAGTCGCCGCGAGCAAGGGCGACGGCCCCGGCGGTCTGGCACATAACCCGGCGTCAAGACGCGGGAGCCAGACTCCGCTATCGACGGCGGATACGAACTTCCTGCTGGGATTCCTAGAAAATAAGGCGAGGCAGTAATGTGCGAGAATGGGTGTATAGGCACTACGCAGAGCAATGCAGCGGGATGAGGGGCGGATTTTGGGGTTCTACATAAAGTAGTTGTACGGAAGCGCATCTTGAGCGTCCTATTGTGTGGATTAAATACGTCAATTTCCAACACCGTGCAACGGCCTGCAAGGATTTCCCAATCGAGAGCTGTCTGTGAATCTGTTTCGATGTCCATGATAGAGTCCCTGTGCCTTTGTGCCAATTGACTTTTACCCCCTTTTCTATTTTCAGAGTAGATGGATACCTACATATATAGCCACCTACCTAAAAGTATATTGGACGTGTTCCTGCGGAATCTTCAAGGCTGGTTGTGACGTAGCAACATTTATACATATTTACTTACATAGAAGGGCACGAATGCGAACCGGCTGCTGAAATCGTGGGTGCTTGTGGGTGCGCCCCACCACCGGCGCGGGGCTCTTCAGGGGGTCCTCGGCGGAGCTTCAAGGTCGCGTTGCTCCGTGTTCTGTGTCCTTTGTAGGTAGTACTACGTAATTTCGTGGTGTTTAAAGGTCAAAAGTTAGTGCAGCCCCTGCGAAACTACAAATAAGCAGACAGTCAACACCAACAGCCCTATTGTCGCTTTCCTTTCCGCAGAAGAAAAAAAACCCCCTTCTCGAACCTTACCCGCCTCCTCTAGAATATCCTATATCCTAGTCACTAAGCAAACATGGCACGGCTTACTCAAGTGCCCATAACCCCGGGGCGGAGCGGCGCCTCGAATCCGGATTCCCTGGCCGACCTGAACCGGTTGCTGGCCCGTCTGCAGCAGAGCATCTTACATGCCGACGCCGAGCGCGAGAGGCGGCTCAGGACGAGCGAATACGAGCGGAACAAAGTGGGAACCGTGTGTCTCCCTTCCTCTCTCTCCCCCCCTTCTCTCTCTCTCTCTCTGCTCAACCTTTTCTTTCGTTCCGATACGTTCCCATTATTGGCTTAGCTAGCTAGCTGTGTGAACTGACACGAACCTGTCTCTGTAGAACCTCGACTATGCCCGGACCCTCCTCACGAAGCTCGAACAGGACGCGCTGGCCATCAAGATCCACGCCCGGAGGCAGGAGGCGCAGGCTGACCTGAACCGCAAGCGCGACGTCTTCGAGCAGCTGACCGAGCGCCTGCGCGAGCTTGAGGACCTCAGCATCGACACCGACAACGACAGCTCCGAGGGCGAGGACCTTCTCGGCGGCAGGACCATCCAGACGCCGAGCGGGAGCCTCGACTCGAGATCCGCCGATGATGCGCCGGAGGGTCGGAGGGAGGATGGTTGGGAAGGAGGTGAAAGAGAAGCAGCAAATAAGTGGACGGTCGTAGCCGAACACAGTACGCGGTCCGATGCGGCGCGCAGGAGTATAGATCCTTCCATCCAGACACAATCACCGACATCGAGGATACCGCCAGAACCACAAGCCGCCGAAACGACAACGACATCACAGAACCTGCGGACCCGCGCCGCCGCCAGCGCCTCGCAGCCCGCCGCCACCACCGCCACGGGGACGGCCAGCGCGCGGCGCGAGCTCTTCGGCGACCGCAAGGCCCCGGCCACGACGACGACGGCGACGACGGAGGCAATATTGGACCACCACCGGGCGGAACAGGACAGGCTGACGGAGTCGCTGGTGCGCATGGCGACGGCGCTGAAGCAGTCCTCGCGGGCGTTCGCGACGTCGCTCGAGGACGAGCGCACCGTGCTCGATGCCGCGGGCCAGGGGCTCGCGCGTGGCGAGACGGGCCTCGAGGCCGCCACCCGCCGCATGGGCGCCCTGCGCCGCATGTCCGAGGGCCGCGGCTGGTGGGGCCGCATGTTGCTCTACGCCTGGATCTTCGGCCTCGCGGTCCTCGCCGTGCTCATCGTCTTCGTGCTCCCGAAACTGCGATTTTGAAGCGAAAAGAGTGGGGGACGGCCCGGCCAGCCCTGTCGGTTGGAGTTTTGGGTATACTTGGTAGATGCCGGGCTGTTTAGACGGTCCTTCTAGGAAAGGAAGGGGAATAGAGTTAGACCGGAGGACGGGGCCGCAAAGGCGAAAAGGGAACGTAGGTAGGGTCGTTTTGACGGTTCAAAGGCGCAATGAGGTTATGGCGATATATACATTACGCATACCCCTGGGTCGGGCTCGAGCGTCGTTACCACGGCGTTCAGCGGAATAGCTGTATAGATTATATCGCGTTCAGGGTCAGCTCGTCCGTTATAGTCCGCGTCGAAACCCCGGGAAGCCAGCACAGAGAGGTGCAGCTTTCCAAAGCAGCAGTGGAAAAGGGGGAAGGACTTGATATACGAGACGCTTAAGTCAGAAATTATCCCAGGCGGCGAGGATCTACTAAAGTAACTGGTCACAGATAAACACATGCTGCACCACGCGACTGTCACTGCCATCACAAGTCCCTACCATCTACCTCCTGAGGCAGAATTGAGTTCTCGATAAAATGCTTCGCGGTGATGACATGATATCTAGGGACATGCTACTCTATCGGTTTCTGATTTATGAACCGAGACTCCGTGCAGCCGTAATATCAATTCGTCGGAACTGAGAGGCCTAAGGAGGATGCCTTCGAATGACCGCCCGGATTGGGAGCCCATATGGTAAAAAAGAAAATGCTTAAAACACAAACGCAGATGTGACCATACCGAAACCCCAAATCTATCGCCCGTCCGTCCCATCCATGCTAAAATCGGAATCCATGGTCCATGCAGCCGGGGAGAATACTGCAAAGGACGAAGAACCGGTGAAATGACGATTCGTGGCCGGAACTGTGAGGCCTTGGGTGGTGGTGGTGGCGGTGCTTCCAGATGATAGTTCAGGCTTGAGCCCATGTCGTAAAGAAATGCTCGAAACTCAACGCAAACTATGACCGTACCTGATTCACGGATTCACCGTCCGTCCGCCCATCGGATCAGTGCTGAGATAGAAACCCATAGTCCGTGCCGTCTTAAAAATCGGAGATTATGCAGAACGAGTAGAGGAAAGAGAAAGATGCAGACCCCGCAAGCCGCGGCCGATCGCCGTGTATAAATAAGACCGCCTGTTGTTAGATTGCGTCCACCAACATCATGATTTTGTCAGCCAGGTCGGCGTCGTGCTGTGCGGAGGCGTCGGCGCCCATGGCCTCGTCATCTCCCCCATCCTGAGCGGTAGGTTCGGTGACGGCATCGTCGTGCTGCCCCTCGCCATCCACGGAACTGCTACTGGTTCCGCTCTCGTCCGGAGCAGACGATTGATCAGCGTCATCGTCGTGGGCTACGACCGTGTCGGTGAGCCTGTTACCATTGTCGCTGCTCGAGTCTCCGTCTCGAGGGATGGCGATGTTGCTCCCGTCGCCGAAGATGGAGGGGGAGTACGGCTCGCCGTTCACGAGGCCTACCGGTTTTCCTCCCGTCTGCATGCATGTCATCTTGTATCAGCACTTTTCTTCCGTCGTTACGTATACGACCCCCTTTGCTCTTATGTATCGAAAGTGGGAGACGGGAAGAGAGTGTACTAATCCGAGGACGAAAAATACTCAACACAACTTTAGAGTTATGCGCGTGTGTTACTTACAGGAGGCGCGTACTGGAAGTACTTCTTGGGCATCGAGCCGGCCCTGGCGACGCGCTGGTCCCAGTCGATCTTGGTCTTGGACCGGAAGAAGCGCTTGAACTCGGCGAAGACCGGGCCGAAGAGCGACGGCGTCTCCTCGGGGAACCGGTAGATCAGTGGCTGGCTGTCGCCGGGTCGTCTGAAGTACTTGGTCGTGAGCTGGTAGTGTCTGGGGTTTCCGTTGAACTCCCAGAGCTGGATCATACGTTGCGGTTAGAGATAGGGGACATGAAAGGGGCACAAGTGGGTCGGCAGAGACGCTACGTGGGGCGCGATAACTCACCGTTAGCTGGTACCTCTGTCCGACATTGCCGCTCTCCTCATCGTCACGGGTCAGTTTGATGTCGTAGCTGAAGAAGGTGCTATCCCTATAGACATGGTTGAGGCCTGTTTGCTCATTTCCAAGTCAGTAATAACTTCAGCTCCTCCCCCCATGGAGACAACCCAAACAACCATCATCGCTAACGTTTCGTAGACTACAAAAGCCTACCTAACCACTGCCGCAATTCCTAAAGAGAACCAAGGGTGAAAAATAAAAAAAATTGGAGACTCACAGTCGTTCACAAACCTCTTCCCCTTCTCGACTCCCCTCTCGGCCCTCTCTTCGCGCCTCCGACGCGCGCCCTCGCGGCGCTGCGCCTCGCGCAGCGAGTAGGGGCGCTCGGGAAGGCGGCGGCGGCGCGTCATCGAGTCCTCGAGCCAGTCGGCTGTGACGACGTGGGCCCTCTTCATCCTCTTCCTCAGGCGCTCCCTGAAGCTGCTGCTCGCGAGGAACTGGTCCCGCGACGCCAGCACGTGCGTGACGCTGTCGTAGCCGCCGGCGCCGGCGCCCTCCTGCGCCGAGAAGACGCCGCCCCACGCCGCAACCCAGCGCGCCACGTCCGCCTCGCGCCAGTCCGGGCGTCCGAGGTCGCCCGCGAGGGCCACCACGCAGTCCTTGAAGATGGGCTTCGTGGTGCCCCCTGCACCTGCTTTCTTCGTGCGGGGCATCTTTTTTTGTTCTTGGGACTGGGTGATGATGGATATGATGTCTGAAAGATATGTTAGGTGGCAAGAGAGATAGATGCTATGTGAAGGATAACGAAAGAACGTTAGTCGTTATGAATTTAAGTTGATGAAGAAAAAGACAGCGAGTTTCATGGAGATGGTGTACGTGTATGTATCTCGAGGAGCTGTTTTGTCTGAAACCTATACGGGTCAACAGGACATGGGGTATAGAAGTGAAGGTTAGGGAAGCAATCGGGGAAACTCTACCCAGGGTTGGAGCGGAAGAGGAAGGCACACTCGCTTGATGCCGGTGGTCAGGAGACAGAGGTTTGACATACCTTTGGGAATAGGTTGAGGAGAGATGGACGTATGTGGCGGATGAGAAGGATGAAAGGTAGGCGAGCCGACTTAGAAGTTGGTTGAATAAGATACATGAAATAGATATAAGATAACCCAGGTCAAGAGTCTAGGAGAGACTAGGTCACTTAATCAAGAGCAAGACTAGGATAAGAGATGCTGGCCACTACTATATGATTTGGTTCTAGAAGAAAAGCATCTGCTGATAATATGGTGAGCTTGCGCAAGAGCAGACGGAGCAAGTCTGTGGGAATTAAGGACGGAAGGAAGGCGGTGATAAACCCTAGTTGAGAGGAGTTTCTCTCATCTGGACGGTATGCTACATATGCCTTGATTGGCCTGGCCCGTAGGAAGGTGGCATTGATAGGTAGGCCACGGAAATAGGAAATCATAGAAAATGTGAATGGCTTATCGTGGGTATCATAAATTTGCTATATATCACACTTTCCCCTTTGCTAACAACTCCCAATGCCTCCAACAACCTATACCAGAAAACGTCGAATGCCTATGACTTAACCACCACCGCAGATGTCTATATTGGATCAGAATAAGTTGCTCTTCTTCTTCGCCATATTGGGACCTTCTGAACTACCACCCCGCCTTCTTCCGTTCTTCTGTGGTTGAGATTGGGGTTGGGGGGAAGCAAGGTGGAGCACCCTGCTAAGCGTACCCCCGTGTGTCCGGGGCTCGGCGCTCGATGGCCTAGGCGGGGGCTCAAAGCTACTCTGGCCAGCATGGGGACGCGGACTCTGTGCTGGGGGACGACCCGCATCCGGGCGGCTGCTGGGCCCGGCCGTTGGTCGAGGAGGTAGCGACGGAGCCGGGCCGAAGTCCTGACCTTCGACGCCGTACTCCCGGCGCAGCCTTTCGGTCTCCTTAGCCACCTCCGCTTCGCGGCGCTGCCGCTCTTTCTCTTCCTCTTCGAGCATCCTCTTGATACGCCTCTGCTCGGCCCGATCCCGCTTCTCGCGCTCCCGCTTCTCCTGCTCTACCATTGCTTGAAGACGCCTCGTCTCGGCATCGATGACAGCCTGGTCTGAGGGGCCAAGCGGGGGAGTCGGCTGTTGTGTGACAGGCGACGCTAACTTGGCGGGCGGAACATTGCCCATTGCACCCGACATGACATGGCTGGCAGGGGGCGGCGAACTAGATGTCCCCGGAAGCGGCCGCGAGTTCTTGCGCCTGCTCGGCGTCACGCCGGAGATGTTGAAAGAGTCCCGACTAGGAGATAGGTATATCTCGCGGATTACCTCAGCGCCCAATAGGAAAACGACTTCGAGCCCCTTGCGATCCTCCACCTCGACCCTCTGGAGGTTCGGCTCGTATATAGTGATGGCATGCTCTCTGCTGTGCTTGAACATCGCCACCGTAATGTCGGGATCTTTGCTCTTCTTCCCGTTTACTGAAGTTCCGGTCATGTAGCAGGTCATGTCCTTGGAAAATTTGCCGTCGCGCTTCCATTTGAACACGGTCTTGGGGGCCACACTAGTAATCACCTCATCACTCCGTTGGCGGTCGAGTTTGGATGCCGAGGGCTTGCGGAAGCTTTGTTGGGGCATCTCAAACTCCCACGACTCTTTCCCAGTCCAGGCGCTCTTCTCCCCCCTGACGGTGACCTGCTGGTCAGGGTTGTACAGCTGTATCGTAAAGCTGTCGGGAATCAGTGGCACCGGGGGCGGGGCGATTCCATTTTGCGCGCGAATCTCCGCCGCCGAGAGCGTGGGCTGCTGAAATTCAGGTTCAATCAAGACCTCTCCGAATATGACGTCTTGGGCCACGGGATCCCCCAGAGCAGATGCGTATTTGTTCTTTGACTGAGGTAGCGCTGGGTCGACCTTCTGGAACAGATACTCAGGGGTGGGCTCAGACCCGTGATGAGTGAAATATAGGAAGCTCTTGAGTGGGTTGTCGGATGAGGGTCTGAAGAAGAAGGTGGGGAGGTTTTCGTCGAGCATCTTGGCCCGTCTCACGCAGTCTCGATATTTTTAAGAGATGCGCTTTCATGCAAGAGTTGCTTCTCAGGTTTCTTTTATTTCCTTGCAAAGTATGCGAGGAATTGATAAGGCCACTGGAAAGAACGGTATTTTGTAGAACGATACGTTTGTCTTGCTTAGGTAGCAGGTGTGAGAGCGAATGAGGGACAAGTTTATAGTCAGTCACAGGGAAGATTTAGGTCCCAAGACTCTGAACTGGTGGGATGACGAAAGCGTCGTCTCTCGGCGCGGTGTTGCGGGTAGGCGCCCGTCCATATGCAGCTAATTATATGGTTAGCAGGGAGGCTGAGTCCGCTTGAAATAGACACAGTTTCAGCACCCTCGTAAGCGCAGGACCCCAACAAGACTCGAGCCGATGTCAAATTATACAGATGGTTATATATGTGCCAGATAATTCGTCCAATACGGATCTTGGAATATGAGGTGTCGAGGAAGCGCATGTGATTTCTGCTTGGGGAACTGGGATATAATGCCGATGAATGGGTGGGTAACTGATGAGCCAGCGGGTTGTCGTCAGCGTGTTACGAGGCTGCCCGACTGCTAGGTATGCACAATACCGCATTCATCCGCGAAATCCGTCAAAGCTAACACAGCACTAAATTTCCATCAGGTAAGGCGGGAAGTATCCTCAAACTTGGGTATTTCTGACCCTTAACCTATGATAATTTACGGCCACGAAAAGCTAACTGCTAAGGTCATGGCGCAGCGGATAGAAATGGAGCATCTTGCATTAGCTGTTTATTAGCTTTTAACGGATTTCGCGAATAAATGTGGTAGCGGTACGCAATGCTTAGTGGAGACCGCGCCACAACCACGAGGAACCCCGTCTGTTCCACAGGTTCGGGATCTCACGAGCCCGCTCTTGATATGCTTGCTCTCTCTAGCATTGCAGACTATGCTGCGCTGAATTCCTTCGACAATTCAGCTTATTCCCGCTTAGTTCAAAAAGAGATTTCCCCCAATTCCCGTATACACACGTAAACTTTAGCAGGCATATAAAACGTTATCAATTTCACCTTCAGCTTATTATATCTGTAAGAAAGATATAAAAGCGAAAAGAGAAAAAAAGTATCTTACCTCCCCGGACTCGAACCAAGAGCCTTCACAACTGTACAGGGTATGCTACCTTCCCGGACTCCGGCCGAGAACATTTACCACCAAAAAGCACCTCACCTCCCCGGACTCGAACCGAGAGCCTTCACCATTCCCCGTGCCTTTCAGCATAGTAACCGGAAGATGACGCGCTGCCATTGCGCCAGAGGTGATTCAAAGTGCCTGAATTCTCGCCAGGCACGCCTCGCCACCAAGCCAGCCTCTTGCGACGCACAAGAGACGGCTCAGGCTATTTGTTGAAAGTCAGCGCGCTTATTTTGCTACATATGAATGGATAATATTATCCGAAATTTCTCCGCTGAAAACCTGCTTTGTGGGGCAGTCGGGTAATTTCAGAAACTAAGGTTAAATGTGTCAGCTCGCATCAGCATCGGAGAGAGTAACGCATTATGGGACTCCCAGTAGCTTGGGACCTTTGTACCCCTCAGACAAACAGCAAAACAAATATCTAAAGTCACTAGAATACGTAAGTTAGCCCATGTCCTAATGCGTTAAGCAGGGTTACATACGCTGTTGCTGCTGTTGCTGCTGTTGCTTGTCCTCCTCCTCCCCTACCCGCTCGAGGTTGACGTTCTCTGCGTAACGAAAGTATGCTCCGCGACCCCTGTTTATTGCATTTGTTAGCATCCATATTCGATAAGCAGGGAACCAGGGCTAGGGTTGCCCAATAGCTGGGGCCCAGCCGGCTATGATTTGTGTGGTAACCGATAGTGATTGGATTGGGAGAAGGACTCGGATAGATTCGGTGGAGAACGGTCGGAGACGAGAGGCGCAAGTGATGTCGGAGCAGAATGGCACGACGAGGAACAATTGTAATGGAGGGCATGTGGAGTAGTATTTCGGATACGGGTTGACAAACTTCAGCAGGGGCTACAGAGTGTGAAGAGTGAGAAGAGTACGAGGGATTGGGGAGCTTCGACTACGAGCTCGCGGAGTCGAAGGATAGGTGCCAGTGGGTGAAAGGTGGTGTCCTAAACGTAAGTAAAGCATGCTGTCCTTCGTTTGTATGATGTAAGGGCGGATGGTGTAAGGGCAGATGATGGAAGCAGAGGATGGAAGGGCAGAGGGAATCCACATAGTACGCACATTTTGACGGTGGCTGTTGAAGAAGGGAAGAGGGGATCGTACCTCATTTCATTTGACAAATCTACTTTAGAGAGGGCCAGACCTAGCGCTCCTGCCACTTACGGCAACTTCCCTACGCTCCTTTTCACTTGCAACTATGCTCCTTCCATACTTTACGCGTATATGGTAGATAGGTACCTAGGTAGATAACGGTGGACATGGCCACCTCCCCAATGCTTCACAATAGGTATATCCAACCACTTTATCCCCGGCATGGATGACCTTGCTCTGCATGGATATTGTTTTGGTCGTCTGTGGAAAGGTGTCTATATTTTGTAGGAGACTGGAAAAGGACGATGTGGATAAATGAAGCTATATACAAAAGAGCTGAGTGGCAGGGAAGGTAGCATGCCTTGGTCTGTTGCCCCCGCAATACTGGCTGGTAGGCCAACCGAAACGAAGCCATTGGGACGTTCGTATTCAGCGCATATGATCGAAATCGTGGTGGTTTAAGGACATCTCAGCCTAGGTAAACAGCCTTCTATGGCGAAGGTGGGACTAAGCGAAGTCATCCATAGTTGTACAAGGCATCATTCGTTTCATATCATCGATCTCCGTATTCTCCAAGGTTTGCCCCTTGTGCTCTCGGTTTCGTCTTGAATGGTAACTCGTTCGGGTGATGATCGAAGTTGAAGGTATATGGGCGCTGTCCCGTACTTCGTAGGTGGCTGCGCTCGAAGAAGGGGGTGGGCGCGGGAAGCTGAACCACGGACCGCTCGATGGTGGCCACTGATAAGGGGTGAGTGAGTAAGGGCCTAATGTCTATATTCAGGTTGGATAAGGGGTTATCCTTCGACCTGGGACATGGAATCTCCTTAGATATACATCAGCCATATTCTAGACCATTCCATACATGCATCCTGACGCTGTAGCACCATATCGTATCAAAGATTGTTGAATACCCCTGGGTCCCATACTAAGTGACCAGCCTCAAGGCTGGGGGGTTGCACTGTTAGAATGGGGGTAATGGCGCCGCACACCGCCTGCGTGAATATAGGTGTGTAGTCCCGCAAGCCTCAAGGCTGGACACTTAGTACGGAATCCAATGGGCATTCAACCCATCCTTGACATACATATCTATATATACACAAGTGGTGTGGAGCGTCATTACCCCGTACTCTAACCAATTGGATCGAAAGGTGACCATAGTACGGAGCGTTAACTTTAAACAAAGGGGATTGGATGGAAGGTGATGAACTACGGTATTCAAGGGCAACCGACTTGGCGAAGCTGGGGACGGTGTTGGTATTGCTGGAGATACGGACGAAGACATTATGAGGGTCGTCGAGCGACTACCCCGTGGTCGAAACAGAATGAAGAATTTCCGTCGAAGTTCTGGATCGCAAGCAACACGCCGCGAAGCGACGATAAAGGTGTGCCGGCAACTGTCAACGCGCCTAATCAAGGCCGTGGCTGACGCCACCGGCGAGGTTTACGATCACGATCATTAAAGACGGAAAACATAATGGAAATTAACGCGAAAGGGGTCATAATCTTTTAAAGGAGATTGTATGGGAAAGAACGATAGGGGTATAGGAAGCTATTTACAGAGAGCTGAATGGTAAGAGGATGTATATACGTAAGGTAACAACCATAGGCTACTGGCCCGCACCATGATTCGAAGGGAACGTATCCATAAGCTAAAAGTTGAAGCGACAGAGAGAGTCTAGATATCGACTAGCATATACTAACAAATCGTTTTGTTGAGGCTATTTACCGGTGTACCAATTCATATATCCCTTATTCCATACTATCCATATGCAGTCACATACTTCGGGTCCGGAGGCTTAAGCCTTAAGCCTAATAGGTCGCGGATGGGGATGTTCTAAGCGCGAAGGGGTGAGCCCTTTCAAATCGTTCGCCGTGGTGGCCTTGTGCTTGCGGGATTTCCTACAGGGTCCGAAGCGAGTGCCGGAATCTATGTTACAGTCCATTCGAAAGTGATGTGGTTCTGCCGTTGAATTTGGGCCTGTCAACAGTGTCCGTATTAAATGAACAACATTTGATTTATCTGACTGTTTATGTGCTCTGGTCCGCTTAGGTCGCGATTTGTTCGGGTTACTCTTAGGCCCCGAACCGATATTGTTGAAGGGATGCCACCCCTTAAAGCTGGGCTGGAAGCCGTCCGTGATATCCGTGAGGAGGCCCGGGGTAACCTTGTTGATGTTAAGGCCCCCTGCTAGGTGGCTTTTAGGTGGCTTCGAGAAGTGTTACTGCCTCAAGAATTCGGCTGGTGACGATGTGGAAGAGTTGTGGCCTGTCATGGTGGCCAGGAGGCCAGCCCATATAGTCGATGGCAAACCCTGGATGCTCAAGTATCTTTAAGCATTGCGGTGCTTTTGATATATTTAAGCAGCGATTATATGGTGCCCGCCTTGAAATGGCATATGGTTGTTGAGTTATCCCAGCCCATAAATGCTTCAGAGGCTTCGGTTAACATACGTGCATATATGTAGACATACGGTGGAAACACGGTTGGAAACAAGACAATCCAGCATAACGCGTCGCGACGGGCCTTGTGAGGCCAAGGTACAGCCGACCCACGAGCGGTTTCTCACCATCCAGCCCGCAATGGAGACATCGTCGTCGACGGCGCCTTCAGTTTCCTCATCGTCATTATATTTGTCGTCGAAGAGAAGGGCTGCCGCCTCGAAGACGATCCGGGTCCTCGCGTAGCCGGGGCTCGTGGACCCGCCGTTCACGCCGTGGGTATCTCGACGTTGCTCAAGCTTTGCTGCAGCCGCTCGCCCAAGCTCGTCTGGTGGTAGACTTTCGGTGCTTTTCATAGGGGTCGAAACACCAAGCGTATATGAAGATCCTTCAAACTCAAACCGCGAATAGTCTCAAAATTTGTTTGCTTCAAAAGTTGCTGTTGTATTTGACTTGTTTTGTTTTCGCGGACGCTATCTGCCGTAACCCGCTCGAACAGGGTCAAATGATGGATGTGTAGTAAGCTGGAGCTATAGTGTTTTTGATGGAGGAACATACGCAGTAGACCCCAACGCCTTTGGATATTGATTCTCATCGACTTCAGTCGATGGTAGCTCCACGAAGGATTCATGGCCAGCGTTGTAAAAGCGGCGCCGCTATTGCGTCGTCCGCAATAGTGTAACACCGCCCGGACAGGTGGTTATTCTTGCAAGGGAACTTGTTTGACACGAACGCTACGACTAGACATATTAGACCAGGCCGACATTAGTGGACCATATATCCATGGAGGCAAATTGGGACAAGGAGCCCCAGTGGCTTCGGGACATCAAAGTTCCCAATCGCGTAAAGTTAAAACCGACCCGAAAGTTGCGAGGATACCGCAGTGATAGGACGTAGGAGTATAAGCTGTGCGATGTGGAATCAATCCTGCGATGGCGTTTCCGAATGCTACCGAGTACATTCACAGATACGCCCGGCCGACACAGCGTCACAGGCAATGACACGAGCATGGACATCAGCAGGACGACGAAAGCCAGGGGCCGCTCCACCTCCCGCGCCCACAACCCGGCTCAACGAGACGCCCACCAGCACAGTCGCGGCGACACTTACCTAGACAGATGAACCTGGACGTTTCTCTGGCACGTAATCGAGATGACCGAGATGGGAGCTGGTGCAGCTTCGATCGATCCTGGCGCCTGCGGATGTATTTGGGCAAGAGGGCAGCTGTTCGGGCCGGAACAGTGGTGGGTGTACTGTGTGTAGGTAGGTTGTAGTCCAAGGAAATTCGGGTAGAGGGTCGCAGCGGCTGTGATGTGGGAGCTGATCGCCCAATATACTAAGGAGGTTTAGGTAGTTGGGTATGTGGTCCGCTCGCCGTCGGCGCCTGCGACGTTGCTGCTGTTCCCGGGCCACGCGATCTTTGGATGAGCACGTGTAGCAAGACGAATGCCGAGAACGCTGGGGACTGAGCTCTGGTTGATAAAGATCAAATGCCATCAAAGAGAATTGGTGAGGACATACCTCTCGAGACGCAGTGTGTGAGATCTAGCCGTGTGCTGCCTTGCTCCGCTAGGTAGGCGGTTGCAAGTTCTCGAACGACTTCACTTCAATTTCCTGCCCCGACCGGGAAATATTATGTTACTCTATCCCATCGGACCACCTCCCTAGAGGCTCAGCCGGTCACCGTGGTCTCTTCCGGCACTGCAAAGCGCTGGATGGCCAACCCCGGTGTAACCGGTCATGGTATCCTTCGACTCCGTGTTGTCGCCGTCAATGCGTACTCGTCCGGCGAAAGGCGTGATTGTGGTGAAGCATCGCATAACACATCCGCCGTCATCCGCTTCCGATATGCCAGTAAGTGTGTCGTTCACTCCCCGCGGAAGTCCTCCAGTCCTTTGCCAATCTCCCCTCCTCTCGTCATCCCCTTCCCTATCCAGTTGTCCAGACGTCCCTTCGCAGTCCCCCTTCCACAACGGCAACTTTCCTAACCAAGTCTTACCCTCTCCTCACGTCATCAACCGCCAGACCTCTTCCTTTGATCCTTCTCTCTTCAACCTTTCCCCGACTCTCCCGCCCCCAGTGAAGCAAGAAGGAAAGAGGAAATGAAAGTCTTAATTTACTTTCTGTATATATAAAGTCATTATAAGAGTTTGATTTTCATATATTAAAATTTTTATAAAATCAAGTTCTTCTAAGAAGATCTAGGTCCATGCCTGAATTTGCTAATAACTTGGTCAACCAGGTATTCTATCACCTGCAGTTGTCCAAGGCATGGCCATTCCCCAGGTTCCCGGTTTGTGCCCCGGGATGGAGCATGCGCGCCACAGCCGCTCTTCCAATTGTCTACGTCGCCCCTCATTGCATCCTTATGAGGCTGTGGGCCGTCCGCCTGTATCTGCTAACTACTTGAGCTACCTGTATGCTGTCTGCTGCGTGACGTTCAATTCGCCGGGGATGGCGGGCATCACCGGAACTTCGCCCCGCTCTTTCGCCCTCGAGTCGGCCCTCCTGACCCGCCCCGCCTGCTGGTTGACCCAGCTGTTGATGCTGCGGAAACGGGCGGGCCGGTCCTCGCTCGTCTGCGTGTACACCGTCTCCCTCTTCCCGCTGCTGCTGCGGCTCATCCACGAGAAACGCCCGAGGTGGTTCGGCGTGCGGGGCGGCGGCTGCGGCGCCTCTTGCCGAGCCGCGACCGGTGGTGGCGGCGCGGTCAGAGACTGCGGTATTACTATGTCGCCGTCGCCGAACCCCGAAGATAGCGATGATATCTCGCTGTCCCTGTACGTCTGCCGCTTCATTGCGTTGTCCGTGGCCGACGGCTGACTGTCCGCTACTGGCTGGTTGTTTGGGCCGGACATGTGTTGTTGACCCGTCACCAGATTCATACCCGCGTTTGATGGGGTTTCGATTTCCGGTGGGTGTCCATATACGTAAGTAGCCTCGGTGTTTGGTGGTCGTTGAAGGGTGCCCTGCTGCGAACCCAGTGTTCCTGTATACATAAGGCCGCCCGACTGCCTCGAGTCCACTGGAGCATGGTCATAATAGCCTTGTGCTTCCAGTATACTGGCCACGCTTTTCTCATATATTGGGGGCGGCTCATTTGCCATATGTGTAGAGCTGTTGGTCCCAGAACTGTGATTGGAGTCTTTCGGCTTCCAAGGAGACCTGCGAGCCGGTGCAGAGTTTTTTCTAAACCTCCTCACAGTAAGATACACCAACCAAGCGATAAAGCAAAACAGAATGAAAGCACCTAGGACATAGTTAGTTATACTACGCTTGTTCTCCCCCATTGAAGATAGGTGTGGTTGGTTTCGCCCTCTAGGACATTTTTGCGCCAGGATGTGACCTACCTATGGCTCCTACTGCGATCAACGCATGCTCGGCTCCTTGGGCAAGCCTGTGAGGAGGACCGGGGGGAGGAGTGCCCAGCCCACCCCTGGGCCATCCCCTGCCGTCGAAGTCATCATCTCCGACTTCCACTCGATCGAATTGCGGTCTGGCCGGGAGCTCCGGGGGTGGCAGGGGTATTGCTGTCCCTGTTGTGCTGGGATCCGGAGTGGGCTCTGCTGCCGTGGGCTCGATGACAGAGAGAGGTACCGTGAAAACCGGCCGGTCTCCATCGTCGGCCACACCTTGCTGGGGTAGAGTCGTGATTATGGTCAACGGTATGGTGGTCGTCCTCGAGAGAAATGGTGCACCGGTTGGTACAACTGTCGCGGTCGATTCCTATCGACTGTCAGATATTCCACTCATTCAAAATCCCTAGGTCCTGCTTACAATGACTGGAGTCATGGTGGCCGTTGGCTCATCAACTGGGCCCACCGTGATTTCCCATGCGGGTGTTACTGTCGTGCTAGAGGAGATGTCACGTTCGGCTCTACTTGAAGGGGCCATAGATGCCGTAGTCTCTATCAGTGGTGGGGCGATGGCGTATGGGGGAGATAGGTCGTCGGGCATCCATGGCGGAGGGCTATTGTTTTGTCCGGCGCCGTCCTCTTCATTTTCTCGCACTGACGTATCTCTGTCCCCCCCTTCCGACAAATCGTCCTCCGAATCTTCGTTCTCGCTGCCATCGTAGTCGCTTTCAACGACGTCACGATCATCGCTTTCGCTGACTTCGTCGCGGCGTCGGCTGCGGTCTTGACTAGGGGATGGACTGCGACCTCTACGACCACCATCGTCCTCGTCGTCACTATTCTCGCCACCTGTCCTTCCTTCACCGTCTCGCTTGAAGTTGACGGAAAACCGCGCTCTGCCTCTTAGAGTGCTCGTGGACAACTCGGCATCTTCGGACCTTGGATTATTTCGCGTCCATGATGATGACTGCTCTGTGGTCTTTGCCGACCGTTTCCACCTTCGAGCCCGCCCCGTTCGTGTGGTCACTTCCACAGGAGCCATGGTTTCGCCTGTAAACCGGGCCTAGCCTCCTAACCTGTCTGTCTGCCGCAATTCTCAAAATACACGGGATCGAAACTCGGTCGTCTAGAACATATCGGAAAACCGAAGCCGCGAAGGGATGGGGATGTTTTGGTAAAACACTACAATGGGCGCCACAGAAGTAATCTAGAAAACAAATAAAATAAACCGAGCGTAGATTATACCTAATCTCGGGGACGGAGAACTGAATACCAAATGTACACAAGGCCCTGCCTTGATGAGGAAAGAGAGGAAGAGAAGCAGAAAGGCAAGCCGATCTTGACGGGAAGTAAAGTGCTACTCATCTCATATCAGATGGGGTTCCGCGTCGGATGGGTTGGAGACCCTTGCTTCCGGGTAAGGTCTAGCTCTGGAGATAGCTTCACAAGCATATGATTGAACGGTGCTCTTGCGGTCTCAAAGGAGGACATCTAAGGGGCCCGAGCGCCGCGAACATCGAAGAGCCGAACAGGGGAGGGTCGCAATGAGGGTCTACGTCTCACCATTGTCTGTCAATACGCACGCCCACTCTCGACTCGATGAAGGACCCCTCCTTCGGAAGCCTTCTGGAAGCATCTCTTTCACCAATGCGACTGCTATTGGCCAAGGCGAGAGAGGCTTGTCCGCCTGCTTTCTACATAAAACCGTTGCTGATGTTGGGCAGGAGCATGACCGTGCTGAAGACCCATCCAGTGACTCGATTGGGTCTAAGTTGCGAAAACTTACAAGTGTATACCTGGTGAAGTAGCCTTGCAGGGGTAGCTAGGGGTTGTTTCGCAACGCCAAGCTACATTGTGCATCGGACGACGCTACGGTAGAGTCTGGACGTGCAAGGCTACCGACGTCTCAGCCAGGGCCCCGGAAACATGCGGCAGAAGCGGGGCGTCGAGTTTCAGCCCCGACCCCGAAAATTTAATAATACGATGCCTCTATAGGTTTTACTATCCGCGCGCCTGGAAATATTCTAACACTCCAGGCCAATATGAGAAAATGCGATTGGAGCAACAAGACACACTGCCGTCGTGTGTCATCTAGGAACGCCCTCGCTTTCGAACCCGCGAGCGGGAGCTCCCTCCAAAAGCTGACGCGGATCGCTTCAGCGTTGGCATTGGGCCCACAGAGGCAGGCCCACTTGACGAGTGCGAAAACGAAGCCATCTCAGAGAAACGTCATAGACTGTGATCGCGACGGCGAATATGAATATGATACTGATAGTGATTCTCGTAGATCTGATGGATCTGCATATACTGTAGGAACCGAACATGGGAGTACAGCGAATAATGATAAGCGATCGGGACGGTACTTGTATTTTAACAAGGAGTGCCCCGGTTGCTTGGCGATGTAATGACAATTGCCGACAGCTAACATTACTGGAGGTCGCTCGGCGGCGCCATCTCGATCAGAACTCCACTTGAGGAGCCAACTCCACTCAGAAACGACTTTGACGACAGTTTCAACGGACAGGATACCCTGTAGATGAACTAGTCGTTGACTCGCTGTGTCCTCTATCCTTGCGCGAACAGTCAGGAAAATCGTCAATGGCTAATGCAAGAGGCACATCATCGTGACACGACCAGAGCAGCTTATATTGACATATCATCACGATGCCGGTTCGAGTCACCGACCTCACCGAGGCCGATATACCCGGCGCCGTGTCGGCTATCCAGTAAGTGCAAGCGCATAAGATGCCAACGGCTTGTAAGCTGTCACACAACACGCTGACTTTGGCTCTATAAAAGGGAGGCTTTTGCCGACGACCCTTACAACAATTGGGTCTTTGACAAATCCAAGGTATGCGGCCTACCTCTCCCTTCTTTAACTCATCTGCCGGCAGTGGGTAAACCCGGTGGCCTTCCTGGCTGGGAAGGAAAACTGCCGACTGGGAGTGTTTCATCGGGACGGGTGTCACGGCTCAAACGCGTTCCGCCGACTCAGCCTCAGTCTCGCGGCTATGCACCGATAGCTAAGTGGCAGTGTCGTTAGGTAACATTGTGGCATTTTCCTGTATGGCCCACTGCCGGCTATGCCGCGTATTTCATATTTCCGTAAACGTAGTCGCTTGCTTCGTCAGGGGACAACGGTGGAGCGGTAAACGTGCACAGTACATCCTCCTACTCGAACTGACGACTGGTCAAATAGTTCAACCCGCAACGGAATGCCGCCTCTCTGGGGATCCGCTGCCGCTGGGGGATGCGCAACGGCATCTTCCAGGTCGCCAAGGAGGAAGGCAACGACGAGGTCCTGGGCGTCGCGATGTGGTTGAAGCCCCAAAGGACCGACCAGCCGATCTCCTGGCATGACTGGTTCGAGGGATGGCGGCTATGGTTCAACCAGATCGGGATGAACCTCTGGTACGGCCGGGGCGGTCTGATTGTCAAGGTGGGTCGAGTTTACGCTGAACCGTTCGTATATCAAACTACGATAAGGAGGCAGCTTGCTTCGTACGCCCGTTCTAGCCCCTTCCTCTTCCTCCCTTCTTCCTCCGATCCCTTACTAACAGAAAAACCGCCGCGACAGCGCTACTACATCTGGAAAGAAGCGCAGGCGAAGGTACAGTCGCATGTGTGGACGGACCCTCGCGGGTACTACTTCCTGAACATCATGGTGGTGGTTCCCGGGGCGCAGGGGCGCGGCATCGGGCGGCAGATGATGCGGACGGTGACGGACCGGGCCGACGCCGAGGGCGTGCCGTGCTACCTCGAGTCGAGCCGCGACGAGCCGAACGTGCGGATCTACGGGCGCTTCGGCTTCCGGTTCGCCGCCGAGCTCGAGTGCGATGACAACGGTGATGCCATACGGCTCTTCGCCATGGTGCGGGAGCCCGGCGCGGGCCTGCAGTCGCAGCCGCCGCCCAACTGACGGAACGGCGGTCGGAGTGGTGATCATTTGCGATGACTGCTCGTCCGGGTCCGGCAAAACGCTGCCCGGGGCCCAAAAAACAGGAGAAGCGGGAGCTGTTACTCATACGGCTCCGATGTCCAGCGCCTCGAAGTTCCGTATCCCCCCCTGCCCAGGCAGGTAGTCATGTGGCGCGGCGTCGGACCGAGGCATCGAAATGACTGAGCTACTGAAACCGGGAACACTCGGAATGTGGGAACGTAAAGCTTACGACCGTACCCAACCAATGTGACTGGGCACCGAGGGCCTGAAGCGGATTTCTTGGCACAGGTATGACCAGTGTTGAGACACGATGAATGTAAATTCTTTGGCAGATCACATAGGGCAAATATTCGCAAAAGCTCAACAGCAGGGACCGTATATCCAGACGTAGTCGAAACCTTGCCACCTTGGTTATCTAAGGGATGACATGCTTTTCAAGAACGTTCCTAGAGCCCAATTCGGGTTTTCTGTGGTAATAACGTAGAGCATGAAGAAGAGCGCCGCGTCTCCCCGGCGCTCGAGCAGGGCGCGGAATGAAGTAGCGTGCGGGGGTAAGCGAGAAGATATGTTATTATTTATACAATAGGGAAGTGCCCGCTGGCATGACTCGCACCCGTCGAATATCTAATCTGTATCTAACAAGGAGACCATAGTCTACCGCTGCTTTTGTATAGCAATAGGCGCGGGTGCTGATCTGCTCTGCTCCGTTGCCTAATCTAACGTGTCTTCCGAAACTCCTTAGACCCCCAAGCGCACCAGGCTCGGACCCGGGTATACAGAAGAGAGAGGCAGCGCATTCTATACAAACAACCGAAACCAAACAAAGAGACAGGGTCGTGCCTGAATCCAAGCACTATTCCTGGCGTTAGTTAGCGTCTTATTCCCGGGAGACGTCCCGTCCGTAAATCTTGGCCTTGATCCAGTCCATCGCGACGAGAACACGGTTGCGGGCTAGCACGTGTCAGTGACCCTGCGCATATAATGGCAGTCATCGATGTACAAGGACTTACTGCTGAAACACATGCTGAGGTATATGCTTCTCCAGAATAAATACGTAAGCTTGCCGCCAGTAGCGAGGTTGCCGTTCAACCACGCGACATCGGCAACCGCCTTTTCGCTGCCGATATACGCCAGACTGCCCTGGTGCGAATATTGGAATGGCTTGATATCCTTGATTCGTCGTAGCTGCTTCTCGGCGGACTCGATTTCCTGGGCGACCTCGGCCGCGTCACCGGGTTTCAGATTCAAGCCTGCGCTGAGCTCGTGGATCTTGTTCTCAAGAGTTTCGGTCATTGCCATGTTGTTAAAAAGTTTTGCCAAGAAAGTACCCTCCTGGGAAGCCACCTGTGCGGTTGGTGCGTACCCAGCAACGGCACAATCACCAACAGCCCAGACATCCCGGGTACCTTGAACGACCAGGTACTCATTCACAGCGAGGCCACGTCTAGAGTCCTTCTGAGCGGGGATCTGTGACATCAGGTCCTTGACAACGGGACGCACAGCGTTACCAGTAGCCCAGACGAGCAGTCCGTAGGGAATGGTGACCATAGATTTCTTGCCGTCGGGGCCAGTGACCTCGGCCTCGACCGTCTTATCCGTAACCCTCTTGACCGTGGTCTTCGTCTTGATCTCGATGTGCTCCTCCTTGAAGGTGCTCTCGGTGTAATCAATAAGCTGCTTGCTGAACATGGGTAGGACGTTAGGTAGTGCTTCAATCAGGGTGACCTTGAACCGTGGGGCAACCTCAGGGATCAGCTTCTTGATGTCTTCATCGAAGAAGTCGCGAAGTTCTCCAGCGAATTCAACGCCGGTCGGTCCACCACCGACGACAACCATATGCAGTAAACGGTCAACCTCTTCTTGGGTCTGGTCCTTGAAGGCGGCAGTCTCGACACAGTCCATGATCTTGGTGCGGATGGCCTGGGCGTCGCGAATCTCCTTGAGGAAGCAACTGTGCTCGCGGACGCCAGGGATACCGAAAGTAGCGTTCTCGGCACCGACACCGATGACGAGCATGTCGTACGGCACTTCGGTCTCGCTGACGTCTCCCTTGATGTCACTGTTGTCGGTGATCTTGACCACCTTCCGTTCGTAGTCGATTTTGGTAGCCTCGGCTTCGTAGAATCTCACGGCAGCCTTCTTGTGACGCAGGATCTGTCGGACTGGCTCCATGATGGAGCGGTGCTCGATTTGCCCAGTAGTGCATGACGGCAGGAGGGGCGTAAACAGGAAGTAGTTGCGGTTAGAGATGACGACGACGTTGTAGTTAGAGGTATCAAGCTTTTTGAGAAATGCGACAGAGCCCCAGCCGGTACCTTGCGGCGGGAGGAGTTAGTACCTAATCGGGGGCCAACTACTGAGTCTACTCACCCAGAACAACCAGTGTCTTTTTCTGGGGGTCGGGGGGGTATTGCTCGCCCGGGTGACGATCTTTATATCCATCGTAAGCAACGCCTCCGACGAGGCCGAGAATGGACAGATAAGCGAAGCGGCGCAACCATTTGAAAGTGGACCGGATCCTGCCAGGCTTTTTCTTCGGGGGCGGCGACGACGCATCTGCATAACACCTCTGGAATTGGCGAGAGGCGACAGGTCGAGTCCTAGCGATCAGGGCAGAGGGAGACGGGAGAGCTGGCTTTCGCGCGCATGACGTCGTTGCGAATCCGGCGACCGATCGAGTTACTGACGTAGACACAGTCATAGGCAGATGCAGCCTCTGAACTGTGGTCCCCAGCTGTGAACCAGCAAGCCGGACGAGCGTCCTGGAGGATGAAGCCATTGCGCTGGCTTCAAGGACGCAATTGTCAGGTCAATGGTGGAAAGAAGAATCAGTGAGGAGGAAGTCGGGGAAGGAGATTGGGGGGAAGGGCCAAAAGCCCCCCCCAAAAAAACAAGAAAAAATTATATTGGATGTGAGTAACTTCGAAGAGCTGAGGAGGGGCCTGTGATAGCGAACTCTGAATGGTACAGCTACATAACTTTCAGCATGATCATGGTGGTGAAAATGTACAACTACTTGAGGCTTAAGGGGGGCCCAATTGCAAACCTGGAAGCGCATGCCGGAGCCGCGGCGGGACTTCATTTGGCATTTGGCTCTCATCCATGTGAATCTTACAGCCAGATCTTTCCTTATCGTAGACGGCATCTGATTCTTCCTGACGTTAGCTTCCTAACACGTGCCTCCTTTATGCTCTAGCTTCAATGTTCAAAAGGCGCTCAGCCTGGCAATTATATGTAAAGCTTACCTGGATACAATTAAGACTCTACGCAGACTTCGTACCGAGCCAGCGATTGATCAACTCAGCCCACTTGACTGTTGATAATACTTATTCCCCACAGCCCTATGCTACGTATTATCCACCAGAGCCTCATTGACGCGCTTAAATAAATGAATTACTAATAAACTTCCCCTTCACCTACGTAGGTACTCATTTCCAAGATGATGGGATCGGGATTTCGGACTTTTCTCGCTAAACGGTTCTGGCTTCCGTATACGGATTATCCGACGGAGCCTGAACCTACCTCCAGAGTATGTACATTATTCGATATTCGGGAACCAAAGTGGGGTGTTCCGTACTATCTTAGTATACTATACATATCAAGATCGATAATAGTTGAAAATAACTGAAAGCAAAGAGAATACAGAGCATCGTCGGAAAACGGAGCAACGCTGTCGAAAACTCCCTACGCACGACTTCCAGGTTTCTTGGGCGGCGACTCGGGCGAGAACCGGGGGCCCTCCGAAGTGGGGGCGAAATTATAGCGTGTCCATCCCGCAGGAGTCATCAGTCAGCTCTCTATTCCTGTCGTGTCTTTCCTACGGCGCTGGCTCACGACGTCCGGACCAAGCATGCCTAAGTACAAGAATCAATATCCGAATGTGTTTGTAAAGAAAGTCAAGTGTTAAGGTCCAGATAACGAGAGAAATACCTCGAGATAAGCAGGTATACTAATATGGGCAATACTGTGTCCGGGTTTCAACCTAACTTGACCCTTTACGCTTGGAAGTCATGGTTAAACACACAAACTGTACCAGCAGCCGACCAGAGCTACGGGCCACAGTCTGAATACTACTGCGACCTATGATTCCGCGGTTCCCGTCCACTTGTTGCATAGCAGATGTTGGACGGCATGGTGGAAGTTAACCCCTCAGAAAGCAATCCGCCGACACGTGCCATCATATCGATTACCCGTCAATCGAATTTCAAAACGCTGTTATTCTCAATACAACTATAGCTGAACGCTACTAAATGATACACGTCGAGTGTCGTGAACGTTTCGCCAGACTCCGCTGAACCCTCCTTGCCCATACAGTAGAGTGTGTACGTGCCCATAACTACCTTGCGGGGCCCGACGCGGGCATCTCTCCGTACCTCCCTCTGTTTCTCGTGGTGTCATACGCGTTGATAACGCGCGTCTGGCTTTCATCGGCCTGCGAGAAGGCATAGCCGCGCTGCTTTCGCATCCGCTGTACTTGGCGGACCTTCCTGATGGCCTTCTGGAACTGCTCCATTCTGTAAAGCGGTACGTTAGTTACATGTGCGGGGATGGTAACACACCCGAGGGAAGAGAAAACCCAGGAGAAGCTCTAGACCTACCTTGGCCGGTAATCCTGGATGTTGTACTTCTGGATTTCCTGAATGTGATGGTACGTCTTTGGGTAATACATCCTCTTCGCATACTTCCAGGCGATGTCTCGAAGAAGACATAAAAGCGGTAGCGCGACCAGCTGTAGCCAGAAGACGGGCGTTGTGAATAGCTTCGGGACAAGACCATGATACTCCATGGAGAACCCGAGCCTTGGAGCTACAGTGCCGTAGGCAGCCACAAACACGTACCAGATCACCATGCTGCCGGGGATGGCCATGACATGGTACTTTGTCCAGTTACTCGTGATTAGTGCGGCCTTGCCGAGGGTAGTTGCGAGCGTGGCGCCGTAGAGAGCGGAACCCCAGACCCAGTGGCCCGCCACGGTGCCATCGATCATCTTCAGGTCGTCGTACCATAAGTACTCCCCAACGTAGTATAGAAGCACCGAGTGATAAGTCGCGTTAGCCACCCAGCTATAGAAATTCCTAAGTCGGAAGAACTGATTCTGCTGGCCCAAAGTATATAGTTGCGGATAACGGTCAAGTAACCGGGCAGAAATGAACTGGTCTAGAATACCTAGCACAAGGGGTGGAAGGACGGTGAAGAAGACGTTGTAGAACGATAGTGTCCAGGATTCGTATATAATTGCACCGGAGAAGACGTTTTGGAAAGTGTACTACACCAAGGTTAGCTGTTGAGCAACGTCGATGGTCAATAAGATCAGAGGCACAGAAACCGGGATACTCTGGAGAGGGTTGTGCTACGAAATTCTCGCGAGGCAAGAGCCACGGTGGAGACCGAGTGCAAATTGGAACAGCCTACTTACCCAGAATTGTGTCATGTATAGAGCAATGTTCTTATAGAACGAGAAGAGAATGGTTTTGCTGATTCTCTGGTAACTCCAGGCACCATGGACGAGTGTGAGTTTGCGTAGATAACGGAATTGGGCAATCGAGATATCGGCCGAACGGGCCGCCTGGAGTCCTTCAAGGCCAGAAATGCCCACTCCAATATGGGCGGCCTGAATCATAGAGACGTCGTTCGCCCCATCACCAATAGCTAAAAGGACTTCAGACGAGAACTTCTTCACCATTTTTACCACCAACGCCTTCTGCAAAGGCGAGACACGACAACAAATGACAGCTTTGCACATCACAGCTAGGTCGTAGAAGATTTTCTCCATATCCTTTTCCAAAGCGTAAGTCAGAGATTTACCGTCAATGACGAGAGCCAATGTGTCCATCTCGACTGAGGCGTCGGCGTTGTTTCGAATGGCGTCTAGCTTCTTCTGGATGTTATCGCGCGTTGCCACAGCATTCTCTTCGTTTATAATTAGGAGCATCATGTCTTCGCTCAGGAGCTTCGAACTCATACCGATGTTGATAGCCGTCTCCTGTCGATCCCCAGTGAGGACCCACACTTTGATGTTCGCCTGTTGCAGGGTATGGATGGTCTCGGGCACGCCATCTTGTAAACGATCCTCGATGGCAGTGGCACCGAGCAGGTAAAAGTCATGCTCAATGAGCTCAGACGCCTTATCCAGCTCATCAGCTCGATTACCACCGACGGTGGTCTGAGCCTTGTCATATATCGCATACCACTCCTGGAATTCCTGCTCAGGAATCTCGCGCATAGCTAAGCAGAGGGTGCGGAGCCCTTCGGACGCGTACTCTTCCAGGTGCAACAGCGTCTGCTCAATATGGGGGTTATCATGGTTCAGACGTTCGAGAATGACCGTGTCTGCACCCTTGCAATAGCACCGGATCTTCCCGTCTGGGCATCGATATATTGCGGACATTCGTTTCCTCGTAGAATTAAACTCGCAGATGGCGAGCAATTCGTATTCGAATTCTTGACCGTCAGCTTCGATGGTGACTGACCGGGGTTTGCGAGCGGTGAACGTATAACCTAGGGTTACAGCTCCTTGAACCAATGCTCCTTCGTCAGGCGATGCGGCCTGGTACTTGATCTTGCCGCCCTTCTCTTCGTCCCGCTCAGGGATGACGGTATGACAGGTTGCGAGAAGAGCCAGGAAATGTTGAATGGCGAGGGCAGTCTCATGGGTCTTGACGTTCTCACGTAATTTCTTGAAGTCGTGAATTCCAACTTCAACCCCGTCTTGGACCGTTGCTCTTCTGTCCTCGGGTACTTCATCCGCGTATTGGATGCCAGCAATTGTACATTGCTTGAATTCCATCATATTGCAAGTCAGCGTTCCCGTTTTGTCAGAGAAGACGTAGCCAACCATGCCTAGTTCCTCAACAAGACTTGACGTGCGGCAATTCGCAGGCGTATCTGTCTTGTCATAATAGATATCGAGGTCGTCGTTTATCAGAATGCCATGCCAGTACTTCACCAATTCTATTGTAACGAAAAGTGAGATCGGTACGAGCGAGGAGAACAGAACCCAGTAGGTGACCAAGTCCCTGAAAATGGTTTGCACGACGGTACCAGCCGTGTCAAGAGAAGCCAATTCCAAGTATGGGACGGTTTCCAAGCGCGCTGATCGGTATACTAAATCGCCAATGGTACAAATGACGCTGAGTACTAGAAGAATGCCCACCAGAGCCAGGACCAGCAAGTTGAGTTGCTTTTCCACTCGCGTCCGCTTGATTGGCGCAGCCGTCGCGTTACGCATGAGCTTCGTCTCATGCCCAGTAAAGACAACGACGCCATGAATCCAGGGTGTGTTTCTCAGCGTAGCCCCTCTCAAGAGCAGTTGTTCTGGGTTCAGAGGCAGTTCCTTCTCCCCTCCCCCGGATTGCAGAGTCAAAGTGGCCTCGTATGTGTACAAGCTGCTGTTTGGCTGTTCGGAACGGATCCGCCCTCCTAATCTGCTCAACTCGGCAGGACTGACTATTGTTGAGGTCTCGGGCAGGGCCTGCTTGATCTTGAGATTGGTTTCACCATCAAGATTGGCCGTCTCGATGTAGCACAGACCTTCGGGCTCGGAACTCGCAAGTAGAACGATATCGGCAGGGAAGGACTGCTCGGATTCGACACGTATAATATCACCCACACCGACATTGATCCATTTGGTTTCCTCAAATGTCGATCCCCGTAAGACTTTGGTTTTCGAGTTGTTGAGTGCACTGTCGGCCTGTTTCCTCCTATAATCCTCCACCATTTCCTTACCCGCCGACACCATTAGCACAACGATGAGGGGGCCAATGGTGGTATACTTATTCGTAGGAGACAGGCCGGGTATCTGTTGGAGAGCGGCCGTGAACAAGAAGAAGACGTTCGCGAATTTGGAGAACTGCTCAAATAGGAACTTGGGAAGGAAGGTGATGACATTGTACTTGGCCGTCGATACGTGGTTGTCGACATACTTGTTAGCAGCGTTGGCCGGGGGGTTGTTCAAGTGTATGATCCGGGGCCCGAGTGTCGACGGGTCAGGTTTTCCTCCCCCAAACCCGAATTTGAAGTCAAACTTCTTGGTCTGCTTCGTTTGCGATCCTACACCTGTAGAATCCGACCGTCCGCGGGCGGGTTCAGTCAAAGGTAGGTCCATCTCCGAGTAACCGTTTTGTCCCATGCCCAACATGCTCTTGGCCCTGCCGAAGAAGCCTCCGCCTAACGTAAGTACACTATTACGATTCCGTGCATTGTCCCGGCCCATCGAGTCACCTCCTGCGTTCCCTGATCCTCCGTGTTGGTAATATGATTGACCGTCTTCGGGGTAGTCATCTAAGTCATCGGCATATCTCTGGTAATTGTTCAAATCGGAGGTTTGACTGTAATTCCTATCTGCGTCGCCTATATATGGCGGACGAGGTGCGGAGTAGCTGGCGCCGGGCGGGGGGTTCTTCACGGAAGGATGGGTGGTCTGACTCCCGCCGATAAAATCATCATAGGATACAGAAGGTCGGGAAGGAGTATCGTTGTCGTATGAACGCATCAATTCGTCGTCGTTGAGTGGCGCGCGCTGTCCGCCGTATGAAGGTTGATCGTCGAGATCAAGCAATAAATCGTTTCCAGGGCTGGAGCCCCCTGGGGGAGGCGCCCTACCAGCCATTTTTGGCGAGAGGAATCGAGGTTTCACGAGCGATGGAGGACAACGGGAGGCATGCGGAAGGTAAAAGAGCGGACTGATCACGGATATATTACTCCGGTCTGTTTAGTAAGGCGTCAAAAAGGCGAAGTGAATTGCAAGAGCATCACCAGCCTGGTCTGTCGTTTAGAGTAGGGGTATCAACACGTAGGGACTAATACATCATACGGTTGATGTGCTTGTTGTTTCCACCCCTCTTGTCGACCAATCGAGTTTGCGCCGCAGTTTCTTGTCAGGAGCCGCGATGTCTGTGCTTAGGTATGAGTAATGAAGTGAAACCAAATCAATGATTCAGGAACTAGCAAAATTGCTAAATCATGAGTGAAGAAGGCAAGCAAAGCGTTTTGGGGGCTCAAAACGAAGCCCGGGAACAATGATAATGATGATTAAGGGATGGTCAAGTAGTCGCAACGGAAAAATGCCTTGAATCTACTGGCGACGAAAATAATGTGCATATGTGTTACTATTACGATGTGCCCATGAAAGAACAGCTGATAGACAAGGAAATCTATCAATGCTGTACGGAGTACGTATGTATGGAAAGTTTCGTTCCAACCGGTATGAGCAGGATGTCGTCGGGGTGGCTTGCGATACAAATCCTCCCCCGTATTCATCATGTCGAAATTGCAATTGCACTGCCTCCCTGCCTCCTGATGAGGGAGGTACCAGACAGTGTACCAGGTACCTATGTAGGTATGCGGCAACAGCAGGTAGGTACTGGACAGCGGGAAGCCAGAATTTGGCTACGAACTGAATGTACCCATATGTATCTAAGTACCGCGTAAGTACATACTAGGTACCTACCTATGTATGCAGCCAGTCTGGCGATGATCAGCCGCAGCCGACATACGAACGGGGTGAGTCGCACCACGGTAGGTGTGGTTGCGTGGCTTGTAAGCGGAGTTAGGCTCTCCTATCAGCAGCACAGGCCCCATTTCCTTGATTCTTATCCTAAGTACCTATAATTTAGATAGTTCGTGCTCCTGTAACCATAATAATTATGCTTCCTTCAATTTGTACCTGGTGTAAAGGCACATGTGTAAAGCATAGGAAGAGCAAATTCGGCGTACCGTTAGGACTTATCAGCCACAATGTTAGGCAAATTCTACTGTAGAATTCGACTGCCTGGCCTAAGCTCTTCTGGGCTAGCCGGCTAAGGCGCCTCGTACTACTGTCGTACATTCTCGTACCTTACTAAGTAGGCACCTAGATCTTCCACCTGCCACCAATGCGCTCCAGTGTCAGGCTGATTGATGCCCGTAGCAGAAGAGCCGAGGGACGCATTCATAGAAAGGCCTTGGACTCTTCTCCCAACATGCTCTTGACGAATTCACCGATGAGCTTATTGCATTCGTCGGGCTTCTCAAGCATGACCCAGTGACTCGCTCCCTTGATGAGCTCCTTCTTGAAAGGTCCCGCGAAGTACTTCTCCTGACCGTCGGCCAGTTTCGGGGGCAACGCAGCGTCACGCTCGGCCATGACTATCATGGCCGGCATCTTAAACTGGAACCCGGCATACTCCTCTGCGATGAGCATCTCGTCATCGTCGTTGAGCTCCCGCGTGCGGTACCAGTTGCAGAGGCCGTGCATGCCGTGTCGTTTATACTCCTGGACGTAGTAATCCAGCATTTCCTTGCTGAAGAGGGGCGAAGGCCCGATCTTGTCGATTCTCTCCTCGATGACTCCAACATCCGTAGTGAACAGGACCTGGCCATCGGGTGTCCTGCCACCGTAAATACCGTTGAGAAAGCCCCGTAGGTTCTCCGTTGACTTGTCCACGATTCTCTCGGTCTCACCGCCAGCGATCTGCAACTGGTAACGGAGATTGGGCAGCATCGCGACCAACTGCTCTAGCGTAGTCTTATGGGGCCTTGGAGGTATATACGGCACGCACAAGCTGAACACTCCCCGGATGAGCTCGGGGTAATACATAGCCATGCGCCAGACGAAGGCGCCGCCCCAGTCGTGGCCGCCGAGGATGATTGGCTGATCGGTGACCTCCTTGATAATCGTCGCGATGTGGCCACACATCTTCTTGAGCGTGTACTCTTCAGGGGACTCTGGAGCAGACGTCTGACCGTACCCTAGCATATCCGGGACGACAACTTGCAAGTTCAGGGAAAGCAGGTACGGAACCTGGTTACGCCATCCCATACCAAGGTCTGGCCTGTATGTGCATAAGTCAATATTTCCCTATTCGGAAGAGGTTAAGGGCTTTAGACACCCTTCCTGGAAGCCCATAGATTGAGAAGCACAATCAAATGGGCAGCTTCTTAAGAACAATACGAAAGAGTAAAGAAGCCCGCGGAAGACCATTGTTATACTCGAGGGAAGACGGGTATGTGTCATCCGAACTGAAGTAGACGTACCAGCCATGAATGAGGACAATTGTAGCTACGGGGTTTCCCTCTGGTTTCGCTAGCATGTAGTGATAAGTGATATCCCCAATGACGGTGAACTTGTGCTCGACCCTAGGGTCGTTGGGAACCAAGGCGTCTACTGCCATTCTGGATGCTAAACCAGAAAAACGACAATAGCGGCGAGAGCTACAACCCCTAATGATCTCGCGGATGGTGTCGGTTCCGAGGCGCTCTGTCTCCTCGCTCACGGATGCGCTGCCAAGTAGGATAATAAAGAATACAGAACTTGACTCTTCGAAAGATCGAACAATTCGGTCACGAAAGAGCGGAGGCCAAGAAACAACTACTGAATATATACTAGAGTTATGTGGGTACCTAACACCCTAAGTTCCTAACTTAGGCCGAGATTCCCCGTCCCCTTCCTATAGACCATGCGGGGCATGTGCAGCCATCACCAATGACTCCTGTGATACGGTACGACGGTATTTGGTCAACCTAGGTCGGTACTGGCTCGTAACGGCGGACGCCATGGAGAGCCTTCTAGGTCATCATGATCGGCACCCTAGGTATCTCAGACGCAGCGCCATACTAAACCATCCAGGACGGCGCAAAGTACCATTCATATCCACGGGTTGGCGGCTAAAACGAAGCCAAAAAATTCCTGGATATTAGAAGTTGTGCACACTTCACTTTCCCCCTAAAACGACCAAAACTTAACATATTCACAAGGTTATCTAACCGGAGAATACATATTCGGAAATTCGTAGAAACGAATAATTAAATATATAATTAGATCTGATTACGTAGCAAAGCTTTTAAATATATAAAACCATACGCAGCACCATGCGTGGATGTAAAGTTACTTATATAAAAAGTAAAGGTGACGCACAAGTTCTATCAAAACGTGCCAAGTACCACACAAATTGTATGGAACCATAGAAATGCAATAGTACACGTTATATACCACACGATGACTTTGTAACTATTAATAAGAAAAATCAGCAAAATTAAATGTGCTAACTTAGTATAAAAGGGTTATAATGAGTATTTTTATCAAATTTATTACGGTTGTTTTGATGGAGTTACTTATTAATCAAAACGGTAAGCTTTTGGGAGTTTTGGTGGGAAAGTGGGGTGTGCACAATTTTCAATGGGCAGTAGTTTTTACTTACCTCAGAACATATACGGCAGGCCGAGGAGATTAAACTAACAGAGACAGCATATAGGATATCGAAGACCACTTGATTTAACTAGCCGTGTTTGATGATTAACCACCTCCCGCTTGCAACTTCCCAGGGGTATACCAAACGTGCACCGTTGCTTACCATCAAAGAAATACGCCCAGCTCTGAAGCCCTGAGCATAACGAATCCCATGAGACGCCAACGCACACAGCGGATGCGCCGTCCTAACCAACTCTACGACGACTGGAGCGCCAAATCATGATAAGGCAAGGCCAACAAGTTTTGGAGACGAAGAATTAGTATATAACGGTGTCTTCTGCTTCCTCCACCATGACGTCGCCGGCGTCATCTGATTCTTTTTCATGGCCGACCTTACCAGTATGCGAAGGAGCATGATTAGCAGAATCAGATTGCCAAGTATCAGTGGGACGCTCATCGACAGTCTTACGTAATGCCTCCTTAGTCTCGGGCGTAGGTAGCTCGATAGCGACGCCAAGAGCTCTGAGCCTCTGTTCTTTGCGTCGTCTGAAGTCGGACACTTCCCTGTCAACGATATTTTCAGCATCTCGGATTTGTTCCTGGATGATGTCTCGTTGCTCAGGCGTCTTTTCCCAGGGCGAGTAATACTGTGGTCGTGGTCAGCTTCAACGATTATCCTGCATATTAGGCAGACTTACTATCCTGGGGCAGTTTCTGGTGTGCAGGAACCGCGCCTTCGCAAGCATATCCGAGTGTCGCGTACGCATCTAGAGAATCCCTGTTAATACGGAGTTCTTGGATCCGATGAAGGGGAAGAGCGCCTTACAACTTGTTCGTCAAACTTGATCTGTTCCACCTTGCGTACGGCATTGAGCCTAGCAAGCTTCTCTTGTCTATGTTTATCATCCTCGGCTCGTTGTTGGGAAACTTTTGCCTGTTGTCGTCGCTCAATTTCCTGCCGTCTCTTCTGTTGAGAGATGGCAGTGGTTTGACTTAATGTATTGAGCAAACTACCATACAACCGCTTTCCACGGCTCCTCTCCTCTTGCGACGTGCCCTGACGGCGATCCGCGCTTCGGTCCTTCGGTACATGCGGTGATTTTGGTGACGCGTCTCTCTCGGTTGTGTCATCGACTTTGCTCCTCTTCGGTGAGATTGGGGGCTCATGCTCGGTACGCGGAGGTGATGATGCCTTCCGCTTATGCGCCTTGTCGTCTTGGACGGGTTCGACAGCCTTAGACTCTAGGCCCGGACTAGACCGTCTGGGAGGACTAGGCGAAATTGTTAGCCCACTATTGTTCGCAATACAGAAGATAGCCCAGGCTGTCTTTTACCTCTTATCATTGGCAGACATGATGCAGAAGCGGCAGAAGATATTGACCTGGAGTTAAAAGGAATCATGTATCTATACGAAGTAAAAGGTATGGACTCGATAGAGGATATACCGGTCATTAGATAATCAAGAAGGGAGAGCCGAAGAGTAGTAAGAGGTAGACAATTAAGACTATCTACAATCAACTTTACCGACGATGGAGAGGGAATCGCAAGGCTGAACGAGATCTCGGTAGCCAAGCACGATAGTCTTTGGGGAATTTGAGATTCAAGGCTAAATCAATGGAACCCAGGAACTCGGGTATCTACATGTATCCACTTGTTGCCGGGTTATGCAACCAACCAGATAGACATACCCCACGTTGCATATGTAATAATGCATGAGGCGTCGATATGCAACCGGCTCTTGTGCTGTAGTATTGCCTCAAGGTTTCTGTACGTACCTAAGTAGCTTATTTAGCATATGTACATATATACCTACATACATACATGTAGGTACAGTAGCTCCAACCAACCAAGCTTGACCTCGTCTCAGAGAGAAATCTCCAGAAATATGAGGGTAGTGGCAAGGCTGAGAAATCATTTATACGCGGCTACTACTATCACAAACAATACTTACGCTTCCGTACTTCACTTCCACTCTATTACATCTCGAAGACCTCTTTTTGGCATTGCAAAACCTCTCAGAATATACTTCGCGTCCAATAGTAGTCGGAAAACCGCATCTGAGTTTTAGACAAGTCACGAGATGTCGCGCCATCATCCGTAAGTCGCGCCATTCGTTCCCCCTTCCCGTCCGTCCGGCTGTTGTTCTTCGTTAACTGACGCGCCCTCCCACTGCAGCGATCTCGTAATGTGCCGCAAGCAGTCCGGCATCGCGATCGGGCGCCTGTGCGACAAGTGCGACGGGAAATGCCCGGTGTGCGACTCGTACGTGCGGCCGACGACGCTCGTGCGCATCTGTGACGAGTGCAGCTTCGGCAACTACCAGAACAAGTGCGTCGTCTGCGGCGGCGAGGGCATCTCCGACGCCTTCTACTGCTTCGAGTGCACGCGCCTCGAGAAGGATCGCGACGGGTGCCCCAAGATCATAAACCTCGGAAGTTCCAGGACCGACGTGAGTCCCACTTACTACATACAAGCTGTGTATCGTATTTGCGGGCCGAGACCCGATGCTGACTCTGAGTTTGTGCAGTTATTCTACCAGAAAAAAACGAATCGGACGGGGTACTAGCACTTGTGCCGCCCGGGTCTGGGCGCTTTCGGCCAAGGGGGTTTATGTCGGCTGGGAACATGTTGATACGGTCCATCTGTTACGCATAGGGGGATCCCACGTCACAATTGCATCTGCGGGCGTTCGGCGAATTTGGCGGTTGAAAACTCTGTGAATTTGACATCAATTCAGGCCTGCTTCTTTCATCCGCCTACAAACGTATTGCCTTTGGGCGCTAACAAACGAGATGGGCCAGTCCAGGGTATGGCTCGCACCGATTATTCATAATATATAATGTTGGTGCTGTACACCATCATATTGTGATGGGGACAGAAACATTAATGCGACTAGATATAGCTGACTTTGACGCCCATCCCTGCCGTTGCCTTCACTTTACTCCAGCCCTTTCCGAGAATCTGCTGAATCCGTTCCCGGATATTCCTTTTGCCGAACATGATAACAAATGAAATAATGAAAACCATTAACTTCATCAGCAGCATTGGGTTGGCCTTAAATGTGGCACCCATCTGCTCAATGACGTTTCGTAGGTTGGCCAGAATCATAGCGGCCCGACCACCAATACCGGGCTGTGCCGCGGCTTTTCCTTTAGCTTTCGCGGCGGATGACTTTGCTGGGCGTGATATTGCAGATGATCCCGGTCTGGGGCGTGTATCCTTGCTGGGTCCAGATGAATTCGGCGTACCGTCAACGCCATAGTCAACTTCGCTGCCTTCCCGTCTTGCTCGCTCCTCTTCTATACGCCGGCGTTCTCTTGCCTCGTTCTCTGCGCGCAGTCTCCGGGCCTCCTCCAAATCTTTTTGCAGTTGATCGTCTTGTCTCTGCTTCTCCTCGCGTTCCCTCCGCTCCGCTTCCACTTTCTCGTCTTGTAGACTCTGGAGAGCTTGTAGAAATGCTTCCCTCCTCTCCTCATCCAATACTGAGCTAACGCTTATGAATTCCCGGGCATAGTCCCACTCGTCGTTACGTAGCAAGACATGTAACGTGTAGAGCTCCAAGATCTTGACTCTCGCATTTAGGTCCCTCGGCGTGTCAGCTCCGCTAGGCCCTTTAGAATGTGCTCGCCGGGTTCGAGAAGATACTCGAGACGGGTTCGTTGCTTCCAATCGTTGAGAAATATCGAGGTTTGGTGTACTGGATGCGGCCAAGTAGTTCTCCAATCGCTTTTGATTCAAGACCTGGCTCCTTGCATGCGCAAGTAAGAGTGTAGCTCTGTGGGTCTCACGTCAGCCAACGTTCAAGGAAGCGATGAAGTCCTGCAGCACGAATTGACCAGTCCCCCCTGAAAGAGTATAATCATCGAGGTCCCCTTAAGATACAATCATCGACTTCCTCTTTGGAAAAATGACTATTGACTTTCTAGCCAATGATATAATGGTGGGCAAACTCCTCTCTAAAAATACAGTCGACGGCCTTCCCCCCAAGTGTATAATCGTTGACTTTCTCTGCTGAAAAGAGTCACCGACTTTCCTGATTGTGCGACAGCCAAGTCTTGGGATGTATAGTGACAATCCGTCACCTCATATATGTTGCGTGCGCAGCATCTTCACCAGGTAGATGCATATGACGGTCTCACCGAGTGTATGAGATCGAACTTACAAGTTGATGACTACATCTGAGTCAACATCTCCCTCGACGCCATGATAGCCGAACTGGACCACCTCTTCCCATACGTCTCCGTCCCTGACCTTGCTGCACAGAGCACGCCACTCTTGAACGCCGAAAGTGTCTTTCCCCTCGTCGGGTTCCAATTCAAGGATGGCGTTCAGGATGGTCAAGTATAGGCTCCAGACCTTTATACGCGTTGACCTGGATGCCCGCGCAACGGGTGCTGGCTCGGTGTGACCGCTCCTATCTGCATCCTCGGCGGGCGGTGTGATGAGCGGCTGTACTGTCGACAGCGCCTCCGGCAGGCGACGCGTCAGAAACAATTGCGAGGCCTGGCGATACGTCTTAGATATACTGGAGGACGACGGACGGGAGCTCGTCGACGAAGCTAGTGACGAAATAGAGTTGGAGAGGATATGGGAACGGAATGCATCGGTGCCGGTCGAGCTCAGAGTCGCGGAATAGGACACGTCGGACGCCATGTCTGCCGGCATACAATTACATCCGTGTTGGCATGGCAGGAGAAATAAATAGTCAACCCCTCATCCGCAGAAACCCATCGATATGCAAATCGGAGCTTTTGGATGACATGCAATGACTGGCATGCGTTGACGTGGGGACGTATTGAAAATATGATGTTTTTGTTGGGTGCATTCCTTTCGGCGATTAACGCTACTGTCCGCTCAAAAGGCTGCCCCCAAGCGGTGTTTGTGCCTCGGTTCATTCGGCCCTGGCGACTGTAGCCTTCTCCACATGTACTGGTTGCAGGTGAGCCCGCGTGCACCTGGCTTAACAAAACATGAATACATACCATAGTACGTATTGTACAGTACAGTAGCCGTTACCGCATGTGATTTTGGCGCCAGTTCTAAAGAGTCCTAGCGGCCGGCATCAAACACTTTCACAAGTATTGTTCACGAAGGGATGACATTCAACGTCCTCTCTCCCTAATTTACATAATTCCTTCTTTTAGACGGCATTAAAAGCCACCATGCTGAAAATATTACAGCTGCACCTTAGCTATCATGAACGGTCCGCATTCCGGGCGGTTTAGCTTAATGTAACTTGAACCCTTTACAAGGTGCTGCTAGTTGCAACTTGGGCATGTCTTGACGATCAACATCACCGTAATTCCTCTTCTATTGTTGTCTTCACTTCCCCAAATCATCCACCCCATGGCCCCTTTTGTTGCTGTGATCAGCAGCCTTTTTACTATACTGTCGACCTACGTACATTATGGAATAACTGATATGTTACATGTCAGTCTTGTATTGTCCGACTTTATTAGTTACTAATCATATATATGGGTAATTATAATTATCATGGTAAAAGCCTGCCAATAAAGAATGTTATACTTTAAAGATAACTCCAGCAACAACTTTGGCCTTGGCTCTAGGAACGATCCCGACCATAATGTTAGGCACGATTTAGAAGTAAGGTGTGCCATGTCAGTCTCCCCATCAAATACCAGTTATATGGCTTCCTCGGAGCTCTGGATACATCCTTTTATTACCTAGTCCGTGACAGCCCTCTTTTATCCAGTTATTCTTTTAACCCTAACCATGCCAAAGTGGGTTATTACCTGTTGTTATTACTGCCATTTGATTATTTCGTCGTTATACCAAGCTGCCATGTCTTATCAGAAGGGATACATAAGGTAAGACTGACAGCCTGAACTTTCTGTGGCTCTATGTGGCCACGGCTGTAACAGTCTCCTCTACCCCTGTCATGTCTCAAGGGCTATGGATCATTAACAAGGGCTGTGCAATGACGACACGTGTGACACCATTGGCCGCATTACTTAATAAGGCTGCTTTGTATCATGTCGAATTCCATATATATCATTAACGAAGCTGCTATACATAACATTAAGTAGGTTGTCAGATGATCATGTAATTAGATACAGCGCTGTAAAAGTTATTATAGGAAACATCAGTGTTTCTTTGTTCTCATCAAACGCTGTGCTGAGCAGTCTGTATTACCATGCGACGGAGGCTGCAACAAAGCCGGTCATCCTGCAGTTGGTGCGCATCGGTTCTTTTGTTGTCCCCAATCTCGCCCCCGTCGATTCTACTCCAGCTAATGGCTGTTTTGTTGCGCTCCGCACAGCCCGCGAATATTATGTCTGATTTCACTGCAAAAGATGGAAGACGCTAGGGTGACTGCAGGTCCCTATTAACCCTGTGGTTACTGTTATGCCAATCAACACTACTGCAGAGGCAAACGGCAAGGACATATACGACCGCGCGTACCGTATGCACCAGCAAATCGGCTCTTATTGCGGTCATCTGGATGCAGGTTAGCTTATTATGAATTTGCCAAAATCGATGTCTATACGATGAAGCCCGAATTGGCTGGCTTGCTAACCCACAGTCCGATTCGCTATATTAAACGCCAATAGTCGGACAAAGTTCACCACCAATCCTCGCATTCATCCCTTTTCATAGAACCACTCGTGACTCCCTCTGCGGTTGGGGTATTCATCTTAATATCCCACTGAAAAGACACTCTAGCTTTCAGCCAAGCTCTTCTCATCATGGCCAAACCAGAACGTGTCCTTCGCCTTACCGGCTCTTATTATCGAGCCGAAGGACTCTCTGAGGAAGAGTTCTACGAGTTCATGTCTAGACGCCATGGAGTCGACTGTGCCAAGATCCATGAGAAGTATGGGATTTTGAAATTCCAGATGGTTTGTGGCCCTATCCTTGCATTCGGCTATCGATCAGCAGTTACATGTCTGAAGAACGTCTCTAACTATTATATTAGGCGTTCAATACATCTAGAACCCGAGCGTTAGCGGAGAGCATGAAGCTTCCATACGATATAGATAATCATGATCTTATGATCGAATACTACTTCAAAGACGTCTCCTCGCTGCTCGCTATATCCGCGGATAAGGACTTCAAGGATTTGCACGTAGAAGCCTCGCCGTATGTCCAGCTGGACACTGCTACCGTCCAGCTCTCGTGGATCGAAGTGTACCTCGAAGATGGAAAATTGGTCAATATTGATGCTAAGGGGGAGAGTCTGCAGCGGTCCTTCTCGGAACAGTCCAACATCCAGCTTTCTGACAAGCCTGTTGCCAAGTACTATTAACCGGGATGCAGGGTTGGCTATACGTTTCGGTGTTTTCTGGAAATGGATTGGGAAACTAGAAGTGTAATTAAAGGTTTTCTTCTTTCTTTCTTCCCTACCGAATTGAACATTCACTTGGTTCATCTAGTAAACCCAGTTCACCTGTGATTCAAAGTACCCGATGTGATATTGAGCGAATGCACTTTGCTGCATCAGAATTCTATAAGAGAAAACGGGCAAATCTCGAGATCTATGCTGCTACGCGTGATATATGAGTACAAACTTGGGGAATCGCTATCCCACCTCTGAGCAAATTTCAAACCTTAACCTGTACCATGGTCTCTGTAGGTGTATCGAGGAGTGCGTGCCTGAGAATTGCCCTCATGCGTCTTTGGCCCCTATCTAAGTATCTTTGGTGGGAAGAGCCTTTCCCTCTTGATTATGGACTCCATGCACGCCACGACCATCTTGTCCATCCCGAGCTCTGCTGCTCTTTTAACCCATTCTTTGCTGGACAGTAGCTCCACTGCACTACTATTATCCTTCGTCCCTATCCAGGTCTTGAGTCTTTCAACTGGCATCCGATGTTCGTCAGAACGATGGATCTACATTGAGGTCGACTCTCCGGTACCATGACTGTCGAAGACCTGTCTAATTATACCTTCCGCAACCCTGCGAACATCAACTAGATCGATCCAACCCTGCCACACATCCCCTAGGTCCTCTGGAACAGCGCTGAGCTGTCGACAGCAGTGAAAAAAAAGGGTTGAAACAATGTCCATTTTGCGAGGGGCATCTGGTCCTGTGAAGGGGGAGGGCGATGATAACAACCCGCAGCAGATACTCTCTTCTGACGGATGGATCTGGGTCGTCAAGCTGGGCAACAAGCCGCTCGAGAAAACGCTCGCCGGCCCATTTTGTAGCAACGTAGCCCCCCGCCATGCCCAGAGGCGGCTGAAAGCACGACACGGAAGCAGGGGTGAGCTCAGGCAAGTTATGATTGAGCTGAGCGACCCCCACCGTGGATATATAATGGAACGAAGAGATAGATGATGATGAAGGATGGTCACGGGGACCGGTAAGCGAGAAACATGCGAACCAACTCTTTGGTTGAAGCGACGTTACTGGCACGCAAAGAGGCGTACGCCTTCAAGAAGGATGCATAAGCACCATTATGGATAATGGTATCCGCATCCCGGAAGACTTGTCTAGATTCAACTTGGCTGAGACCTAGGCGAGGCACGTCTAGTTTACCGGAATAGACTCTAATGTGACCGTGACTGTGGAAAGATTCGAGAGAACTGGAATTCCGTAACAGCTACGCAATTAATCCATTCGACAGACGGATTAGCAAGCAAGCAAGAGAGAATACGACGACCAAGGGAGCCCGTGGCTCCAGTAAGGATTACGACCCTCCCAGGAGAGAAGGTATAGAGAGGTCCTGTAGAGCCCGCTGTTTCAGGGGCGTGGGTTGCCGAAGTCGAGTAGTAGGCGCTGATATCGGGATTGCCAACGCTCGTCTCCCTCCCCGATTTGATAGCATGCTGACAATACCCCACCATGTTTACCGGAACGGCGTCGTAGACCTTAGCCGCCATGGATGCCAGCGAGCTAGCCTCAAAAAGCTGGATAAGCTGCAATTTTGTGCCGGAGACCTATCGAATCTTCGCTTGGAGGCTTACGAGGAGTAACGAGCTGCCGCCGAGTTGGAAGAAGTCTGATTCTGCATCAATGGGGCCGACCAAAGGCACTTCGTTACCAGAAAAGACTGCCTGCCACATGCCTTTCAACAGGATCTCGATAGGGCTTAGCTCCCTTGTTAGGGGACAGTGTCGCGTGCTGATGCAACTCGGGCAAGGGAAACTCCCTAATACGACACCGGTCAAGCTTGCCAGAGATGTTGAGCGGCATGGCATCCAGAAGCACAAGTACCGCTGGAAGCATGTATTGAAGCAAAGGAAGGCTCGACTAAGGTCTTTGAGGAAGGAGGAAGTCAACTTGTTCGCCTCGAGACAGCCCGTGCCTGGGGAAAAAGGTGACGTGGGTAACGAGGAACTCAGAGGGGTTTCCACGGTGGGAACATATGGCTCTGGCAACTGTCCCATTTGCAGCAGCGACAATGTTCGACTCGATATCTTGTAGCTCGATCCGGAATCCCCTAAGTTTTACCTGGGTGTCTCCCGCTATTCGGCCCTGGAAGATGAGCACGCCATCAGACGATCGAAGATAGCCGCAGTCCCCGCTTAGGTACATCGCATTCCATTCCCTCTCCTTCGATTCAAACGGCGCAATCGGATTGGGTACAAATCGCGGCTTTTGGAGCTCGCTGTTGTTCACATAGCCAGAGCTTATGGGACCAGCAATTGCTATATGGCCCTGTATGCCCGCAAGAACGGGTTTCATGTTTTCATCCAAGATATAGATGGAGTAACTGGGCATCGAGTATCCGGCAGGCGCAGGTTGTTCAAGTAGTCCCGGGTCGTCGTTGTAGCGGACGTCAAGATAACTCGCAGAGATAGTTGCTTCTGTAGGTCCATATATATTCATGGCCTTAAGGTCGTCCCTTCCAAGGGCTCGTAGTTCTTGGACAAGCAGGATGCCGAAGGGCTCTCTTCCTGACACCATCATCATCCGTACGGACTTCCGCAATAGATCGCAGTCTCCATACTGAAACAAACTCATGATTTCAGAAGGGACTCCGCATGTCACTGTGATACCCTCCTTGGCGATGATATTTGTGACGGCGGGCGCGTCACCGCGGTCCTCTCTCGACACGATGTAAAGGGTTACCACCGTAAGGAGCGCGAGATAAATTTCGAAGACGGAGAAGCCCAAACCGTATGGGCTCTGTTGTAGCATGACCTCGCAATTGTTGACATCCCATATGAAATGCAACCTTCCATGTGATCCTGCAATCCCCCATGAGATAGCAAACGCGCTTCTATCACCCACCGTATGCGAGGCGGAAGCATTCGACATGTCCCTGTGGCTTCTAAAATGGCAAATGGTTGTCTCTAGGACTTCGAAATCTCATGAACTCAATGGTGTAACGGTATGGAGCGCACTAAGCTTTACAGCATGGTTAAGAGCCAACTTCGCTCAGTGGATGCAATGGCTGCAGTGGTTGGCCTCATATCTCATACCTGCCATCGACAATGTGACAAGTCGGTGGCTTGCGACAAAGTCTTTGCATCACGAATAGTGTATGTCTGGTTGTTTAAGCTCAAAGACTGTTTTGTTAACTGTAGCATCTGCTTTCAACGACTACGAGATTTGTGTTGGGCTGGCTGCTTGTTACTCTACAAACTGGTTTGGCTGGGTACCATGTCTGCCTACAGACATTCTTGAATGAGGTGCGTTGTATGTTGTTAAACTATAAATATTGGGTTGCTAATTTTAACAGTTTCCGTAGTGATAGGGCGTCTGAAAAAAAATCTTCTTTCACGTTGCCAGCTAATTGTCCTTGTTACCTCCCTCCTCAGCTGCCAGCGCAATTGCACCACGGCATCTCCTGGCCAGGGAGAGATTCAGCATTCAGAGGCTTTGTTAGACTCTATGACCCCATAAACTTATTAAATTATGGAAGTCTCACATAACCAGCTTTATGGGTTGCTGCCATGCATGCTCGACCTCATCAAGAATTCCCGCTTTGTCGCTATTGATTTAGAGATGACCGGCATCTCCTTCGGAGATGTAGGAGCAAGCTCTTCTTCAGTCAGGCCCCAGGAGGCCTACTTGCAGGCCAAGAAGGTGGCCGAAATTTTCGGCATAGTCCAGATAGGCCTCACATTCATACGTTATGATGAGGCATCTTGTCAATGTGTCCAAGATAATTCAGTATCAAATAGTAAGAACTGACACTCCCGTTCTTAGCCGAGTACTCGACCAAAGCGTTCAATATCCCAGTTTCCTCTGAGCTCGCGGTTAAACACGTACAGCCGAACACAGTCCACAGCCTGACGAAAGTCCTAGATCGGGTCCTTAGCGTCTCTATGCAAAGCCTGAAGTTCCTCAAGGAGAGCAAATTCGACTTAGGTCAAGCAATCAATACTGGATGCTTTTACCTAAGTAGATATGAAGAGAGGCTCGCCAAGCAGTGGGCTCAAGACAAGGTATGTGACATAAAAGGGGTGGTTCGTAAGGGAGTTCATTAACCAAACTGCAGGAACATGGGTCGAGGGCTGAGCGAGTAAGAGAAGTCGAATATCTCACCGGTAAGCAGCCCTCCCCATTTATTGCCAGTACCTTTTTATCTCCAGAAGGCGCGCTCTGTTACTATAATATTTAATACCTCCCGAGAACTTGGCATTTTATCGGTGTTTATTAACCTAACGTCCAATGTAGTTTTGCGCTACATATTCGAAGCTCTTGTGGGAGGCTGCTTTGCGTCAATAATCAGGGGGGAATGGACTTCGGAGTCTTCGGTCCCTGAGGGACACAGCAACCTGAAGGACTTCCACAGGGACTTCGATGCGGTCAAGTGCGAGGAAAGCCTGCAGAAGAACCGCCCGATCATCGTTGGACATAACCTGTTTCACGACTTGGTCTTCATCTACCGGACGTTCTTTGGCCCTCTCCCGGAGAAGCTGGACGACTTTCTCGTGGAGATTCACACGCTATTCCCTCGGGTCGCAGATACGAAGTATATGGCAACCCGCAACCGGTATGATGGACCGGTTGTATACTCCGATGTGTCGTTGCAGGGGTAATCAATTTCTCCTGTCTCTTTACCCTTTCTCTTGATTTCAAAGCCTATACGCCTTAGTATATAGTTGTCTAACGCTGGCTATAGGCTCTTCGAAAGCTTCAATCGGACGTGCCAGTTCCCGGTATACGCCACGGTCCCCGGTTTTGGCTACAAGGAGCTCCGAGGACGAGAGAGCACCGCCGGTCCCGCTACAGACCAGCAGGCCAAGCGAGGCCATGCCCACATGGCCGGATATGATAGTAAGCTACCCATCTTATGAACTCAGGTGCCCTACATCGTTTAGTTGGCATAAAACTAACTGGCACAGGCGAGATGACAGGGAAGCTGTTCCTCAAGCTGGCCTGCCGCCTGTTCTCCGGCAACGAGCACACGAAGCTCAACAGCGAGAATATATACTCGCCCAGCAGCAGCGTGGAGAACGGGACCGCTGGCCCCGGCAGCCGCGGCGCGAAGAAGCCCCTGAACAGCCTCCTGGACGACGACGATATATCCGCTACGGAGCTCCGGGACCTCCAGCTGAAACACCCCGGCCTCGTAGCGGCTCCCAGCGCCAAGCCGGAGCTGGAATCCATGGCTGGCGAGACCTATTCGCCCCGGGAGGTCCATATGCTCCCCTTGTGGACCAACCACTTCTGGTCCGTATATGGAAACAAGATGCGGGTGCGTGGAGCGGGCGCTATTTCCTTGGTGTAGATAGTGAAATAGCAAAATGTGCCGAAAATCGAATAATGGGGAGATACGTAAGGACATTGCGACTATTAATAGTAATATCCAGGTAGTCATAAGTGACGTAACTGTTATAGCTGGAGTCTGGTGGTCAAACTGCAACAATAAGGTTTAGAGATAGTGTTAAGTTATATGCGAAGGCACCCCTGTAGTTGTTCATTGTCGGTTCTTAAAAGGTCAGCTGTAGTACTTCCAGTATTGTGGCTCTGGACGTTATTTAGAGAAGGAATATGCAATTCAGTATTTAGTTATTAAGGTGCCTGTCTGCATACTGCGGCTTACGAAACTTTCCTCCAGAGTTCGATCGATTTATGTAATCGCACTCTTTATTGTAATAAAATCTCGAGCTCCTGACGACTCGTCTCCCGTAACAACTTTCGTTAAGACATTGCAACTGTCTGCCTGCATGATATCCAACGCAAATAATATTTTAATATGAAACACAGGAGAGTGCCAATCGTCGTCATCATATGTCCATGTCCATTATCTTAACTGACCCGTGGTCCACCAGGTAACTGTAAAGCCTGGTCATATCTTCGAAAAATGCCGCGCTCGCAGCTATATACCTCTCTCAAATCCGATATAAGAAGCGGTGTCCTATTCCGCAGTCCTCCTCCACAGATCCCGCATCTGGATGAAACCCGGAATACTGGCTATAGCACCGATGGCCATCTCGCTCAGGTAGCCCTTCTCCAGACTCCAGTGGACAGTGAGCGGCGCCCAGGCCGCGTTTCGCACGACGCTCTTGCGCCACGTCTCGTTCCACTCGCGCTCCTCCAGCTCGACCTCGGCGATGGTCTTATCCCCGATGCGCTCCTTCGCGCTGCGCTGGCTGCGCTTGTGGAGCTCGTAAACGAGCCTCCCCAGCTCGATGCCTACGAAGCCGGCCCAGAAGCGCGCGCTCCAGCGCGCAGCCTTGGCCTGGGTGGCAGGGGCCCAGCCCAGCACCCCCTTGGACGCCAGGTACGCGCCGTTCTCGAGCGACTGGAAGATGACACAGGCGGTTAATTGCGCCCAGGCGATAGCGGTCTCGACCATGTCCGTCTTGGGCTGCCCGTCACGCTCCTGCGACTGGCGCCACTTGAAAACCAGGGCGCGGGCCCAGAAGTACATGTTCAGGAGACCCCATAGTCGCATGAACGTGCGGACGTCGCTTAGCAGGACGCTGAAGGCCCTGAGACGTTTGGCTATCTGGAGGATGACTGCGACGCTCCGAGATGGGAAGGCTTTGGAAGAGAAGACGAGGGTTGCCGAAGGTGGAAGAGCATCTGCTGCTTTCAGGAGTCGCTCTGCGCTGCGCTTGATGGCAGGCCCACTTGCAGACTGAAGCACGGATGCGCCCAAGCGGGAGGTGTAGCAGAGGAACAGGAGGATGGTGTCGATGCCGGAGGGGGTCTGGAGACAGCGGTGTAGGTGGGCAAGGAAGGCGTCAATGTTAGATGGGGCTGCGTCGATGAGGTCCATAAGAGGTAGCGGTTTCGCTTGTGGGATCGGCGCACTCGACATTGGGACGGGCTCCCCAGATGGGAGATCCGTGGTTGGCGGCGCGATATCCGTCGAGTCCATGGTGCCGCCTGTCTGTCTCAATTGCCGCCAATCCTTCCAGTGATATGGGAATTGAGAATCAATAAGTTGTAGGGTAGTGGAGCTGCAATCTCAATCTGCGAAGGGATGCGGTCAAGGACGATCCGGGTATTCACATCAAGAATTCCCGACTCTCGGGAACATTTGGTCACCGCCTGTGCCGTACTCAATCAATGAGCAATAAGGAAAGACAGCCACCGCGCAATCGAGCAGATGGATGGATATTGCTAGTACCGGCCTCAGGCAACGATCGACGAAAGTGTCAAGCGCAGGTGCATAAGGCAAATGATACGAAATCCGAAACGAAGTCAATTGGCTTTATTGACCTACATCGGGAAGTACGAAGTAGGGTGTGATGAAGTTAGGTTGTTATTTACTTGTATGTAGGTGACTTGTTGGCGGATATTGGGCATTGATTACTTGGAACCTCGGCACTTCCGATTCTGATACGAAGGGGGGGAATCAACCTAGTACCTTACATATCTGGAGAGCTGCATGTAGACCTAGTAGGCAATAATGAGCGAACCCCGACTCTGGGGTTGTTGTGGTAGCGGCTGCCAAGACGATTGGGGTCGTGCCGTACGAGTTCATCTACTGTTCCCTCTATGGGCAGGTTTAGCAGCTTAGACTTACAGGCAGTGAAACTTCATTTCCTACATTATACATCTCGTAGAAATGGGTATGCTAATTGAGAACCCAGAAAATATAGCCATTGTTTTTGAACGAAGATATACGGACCACGGATTGATATGCACTTCAAGGCTTTAAACTCCCAAGAGAACGATTACTGGCTCAGAACGGTCGGACCACTTGACGGAAACCTTTAAACACACACTGGTAAATAAACCCCATGTCATTCTTTTTACATAGTATATACTTAAACAACATATCCTTAGTCCCCATCGCCTGCGATTACCGACCTTTACCGCCTGAACCTTATGGTAATTAGACAACACAAGATCCCCCAGTTCAGCCTTACTGTAAATCCAAAATGTCCCCCCAGACATTGCAATGCGGCTTCGTGCACTTATCGCGGGCGCAAGCACAGAACATAATGGGCAGTTAAGTATTCGTACGTTTAACTAAGTTGCATACCAAGCGCTGGTTGCCATCCCGCTTCAGGAGCTGAAATCATCACGAACCGAAGAATATATCAGCCCTTGGAGTCACCTTTGCTTCTGTCGGCTGCTCAAAGGTGGGAGAGGTAGAGCATGTAGGTAGATGAAGCGGTAGAGGGGAAGTGCATCGTAAAAAAAGTACACCCGTAATATGACATCCCAGACATAACGCCCCAATTCCGTGGGTGCAGAGTACAGTAATGTACATCGTCTTTGTACACTTTTTGACATATGTTTACAGGTGGCTCACGACCACTTCTTACAAAGTTCAGTAGATGACTATCGATCTGCCATCATATTTCTCACGGCGTGGAAATAGTCCGGCTCCAGCTTCTCCCTCAGTTCTTCCTTAGTCAACCAGTGGAAATCCTGGTATCCCATCGTGTTGTCCTTAAGATCGGCTTGACCGGCCATGATCCTGCCCTTCAGGAAGAACACCTTCTCTCCCCGCTTCTTGAGGGACATGTCCTCGTTGAATTCCGGGTGTGAGACCATGTGGGCGACGGGCACACGGCCTACGATCCAGGTGTTCATGTTGACACCAGCTGTGGACTCCAGCACCCGCGCTGCCGTCTGTTCAAATAATTAGTCAAACGAGACCTGTAGCAATGGTGCAGTATATGCTTCACAAACCTCGTGGAGGTGTTCATCCGTAGGCACATCCCCGCTGGGGAATTGCCATCTTCCGTCCTTGCTCTGGACAACCAGGTACAGGGTCCTGTCGAGTTTGCGATCTAACCTCCTGACATCATTCATCTTATCCGCCTCCGTGATCCTATCCATGGGTCGTTCAACGGGAACGATCTCGTCGGGGTCTGCCTCCTCTCCATCTTCGGTAACGCGGTTCTCGGCGTCCTTGAGCAAGATATCACGGATTCTCTCTTCGTTGCTAAGGGTACTTCCCACGAGCAACTCGTCGTTCCACGCATTTCGGCCCTTGGCATAGTATCTTCCTAGTTCCTTGGCGGCTATCTTCCCTCGCTCCTCAAACTTGATCCGCCAGTCAAGATCGGCAGCGGTATCCTTCTTGAAGAACAGCGTGTGCCGGAATGGGAGCACTAGTCTCTCGTTTAAACGTTTCTGGTAGAAGAAGAAAGCATTTTCGAAGGGTGTGAGGGCGCGCGTGAGTAGAGGCGCTCTGGTAAGAATGATGCCTCCTCTTATGCGGTACTCTTGTCTTCTAGGAGAAGTGATAGGAGGATGTGGATCTGACTGGGTGGGTTTGAGGTGATATGCTTCAGCTCGAGCCGCACCTTCTGTGGCGGCAGAGTAGGCGCGGACATAGGACTGTGACGTCCTACAACTGGCGCATATTCTAAGTTGTGCCTGTCCTAACGAATTCGTATGTCAGTATCATGTATAATATGCATTGCGAGGAGAATGGACGCAAGGAAATGCAACCCACTTCTGAATAACGCAGCAGCTGAGTTGCCGCCTCTGCTCGCCGCCGCCATGCTCCAGTGCGGTCGCTGCCTACTCCTACAACGGTATTGCCGCTACACTCGAGCCAGCGAGTAACCAATGACAGGGGAACTTAAGTCGTCTTCGCGGGGTTTCGGTTACTGCCACGGGCACGAGCATGGAAGTGGGAGATGGCGCGGCTCTTCCGAACTTTTTCTCTGCTAAGACATCGCCAAGACGTACATTGGCACGCCCAAGAAAGTGGAGCTCGATCGGCTTGGAGTCTTGGACGGCCAACCTGGCACAGCCTCGAGCCCGAGCCACACTAGCCACAAAGCCAGGAACCACGATCCTTGCAATCGTCAATTTGCATGCTGTATTAAATATGGGGGACATAAATTGTACCTCCCCACACTCTAGTGGCGCAGGTCGGGTACCTGGTTATATACCTGTATGTACAAACAGCAGCTTCAAAGGGTCCCTGGGCGCGCCGATGACCTATGGAAGTCTCTCTCTGGAGGTACCCATTAACGGATAAGAGTGGGCCGAGAGCCTATCATTATCTTAGCACGACAAATGGTTGGAAGGGGGTTATTAGGTCATGCCCAGGGTTGATTACTTTCCCTACCGGACTTCCACTTCCTTCAAAACACACATACGTATGCAAATGCAACGCGACTGACTGTTAACGCCATTATGCCATCTTCTGCCTCCACGACCCTCCTATTAGGACCCTACCGACATCTCCGACTTCATTGATCGCCGCCTACATGGGCGCAATCCTTCGCTCATCAAACCTTGACTTCTGACATAAGATATGGCATCGCAGTTCTACTGATCAGTGAAGTCAAGAAGGTCTTAGGTGCTCGAAGCCGCACCCATAGCCGCCCCTGCTACCGTATTCGACGATGCCTTCTTCAGACTGTGATGACGGCCTGTGTGCGCCGCCCAGCTTAGCCGGCCCATCAGCCGCTTCGACTCTGTTATCGCTGAGTCCGTTTATTCTTACGTTCATTGGTGTTTCGACCCTGGTCCTACGTAACCTATTTCCTCAATTGTCCCGGGTACAGAATTCGCGGGATGGCGAGGACCACTTCCTACCGTCCGATGCTCCGTTATCTCTCCAGCAGGCGCATGCTGAACATGGAGCCAAGTCTCCCCGTAGACAGGTCGCCGCCGCCACCTTTGCCACCACCGTAGGACTTGCGGCTGTCTTGGGCGAGTTGATCTTGTGCGAAATATCCGAGCTGGTGGACCCGCACGCTCGAACTGTCGCATTACACATCACCGTTCCCACATTGCTGTTCCTACTGGTCGTCTTGATTCCCTTCTTAGAGTTGCAATCTTTAGTCGCAGGTTCTGGGTGGTCGTTTCAGAGAAATGCCAAGGGGAGAATGCCCAGGGTTGCCTGGTTACTTCAGTTTGCTGTTTTCGGACTTTGGCTATTTGCCTTCTGGTCGCTTGGAAATCTCGTTCCTGTCGACAGTGAAATCATGTCGCACCCCGCTTCCAAAATGTCAAGACGGGAACCGGAGATACCCAACAGCCTGGCACGGGCCTGTCTTGAGCGAATCGGTGTTATTGGCATCTCACTCATGGCCCTGCTCTCCGGTTTTGCGTCGGTTTCTGCACCGTGGCATACGTTCGGCAGTCGAGCTTCACGGCGACCTGTGTCGGAATCGGATGTTGCCCGGAAGCAGGCTGGACTCGATGCCGCAAACGAGATGCTGCTCACGAAACGTCATCGTCTCCAGTCTCTGCAGCGCAAGGTCGCTGACGCCTCTTCTACCCACAAACCGGGTTACCTGACAAAAGTCCTTGGTACCTTCAGAGGTGACAGCGATCAAGCCGAGATTCGCAGCTTGCGCCTTGAGATAGCAGGCCTGGAAGCCATGGAAGCGAACCTGGCTTCGTCTTTAGCCATCCTTCGCACAAGACAAGTGAGCTCCGCTCGGGCAGCGACGCCCCTGGGGAAGCTCCTCGTGATACCTACCTATGCCTTTAGTATTTACTGCATATACCGCATTGTCGCGACGACTCTGACTACTCTGCGCCGATTTTATTACCCGGCGACCTCGTTTTCCTCGTCGGATCCCATCAATCGCCTTTTGGGTCTCCTTGCCAAGCACTGGGACCCCAAATTAGACCAGATTGCCTGGGCAAGACAGATCTCCTTCTTGCTCTCCGGCTTCATCCTTGCGGCAAGTGCAAATAGCGTGCGCCAGACACTCCACCTGTTTGCCAAATGGACACCGGGACTATTATATCAGGCGCAAGCGAACCTAGCGCTACTTGTCGGCCAGATAACCGCCATCTACGTGATCTCTGCGGCGCTACTGCTCCGTAGCAATCTGCCAAAGGAGGTCGGTAGTGCTGTAGGCGATGCGTTACAGAGCGCGTTGGAGCCTGGTTTCGTGGATAGGTGGTTTGAAGGATGGTTTCTTCTCGCGAGCATAGTGACTGCGGCGGGTATCTGGCTCGGCAGGAAGATCGGCGAGCTGGGCGAGGACTGGGATGATGTCGAAATGGAAGAGATGGGCCAAAAGAGATCATGATACTATATACCCTAATGTAATTCACGTTTATGTTAAAATGACTTCGACAGCGCCAATGTATAAAAATGAAACTCGGCCCGGTTCTGATGAAGTATGTGACATCTCGGAAAATAAAGACAATCCTCCCGGATATAACTCCTTTGCACCGTATATAAACATCTCCTCTACCATCGGTACCACTTATGTGTGTATCCCACCAACATATCGGCGTATCAAAGCGAGTTCACTTGGCCACATTAAACAAACTTTTACGTTCTACTGCCCCTAGGATATCGCTGCGTCAAGTTTAACTTAAATCCATTACCTCGGTATCATACCAGACGGGATACGGGCCTGTCATATATGTCTTCCTGTACTTTCTCCCTAGGCCTGTAACAGATCGAAAGTGTTGTTAATGCAGATTAAGAGGGGGGGCGCGGGCGCTGAACAACGGACGAATCACGGAAGCAAAAGAGAGAGACCGGTTGTGTCAAACTGGAAGTGGGTGGCGAAAGAAATCCGCGGAATAATTTATTGGGCGAGCAATTGCCTAACTCCAGACCGTGACTATCGAGCTTCTAGCTGTCATCCAAGTTGTCTACCACAAAGTTAGACGATAAGTGACCGAAGCCTTTTATATAGGGACAAAGAATCCGAGTCTGCTATGTCAAAGCTCACCGGAGCCGGCACTACGAACTCGGTCTTCCTAATATCGAAATCCAAACGACCTTCCACTTCAAGCTTCAGGCTTAAATTCCTGTCGATACACGTATAAAACTTGACCGTTAACTTGCTATTGACGGTGCTCGTTTCTTAGGGAGCATTGAATCTAGCACACCCGTAATACTAGGCTTGCATACCATTTCCCATAATCCAGTTCCAGGACCGAGTTCCTATGGATCTGGCTCGTCTTTCCCATCTGTATGCCGCTGTTTCTGCTTCGACAACCTTCATTCGTTTCGGTCATGGTTGATAGCCATCTATTAGACCGTTCCCGTGAGACGTAGCACTAGCAACTGAGCCGCAAGTTCATGTGCTTTAGATATTATACTTCAAATATTTGGACTCATTTGCATTCCTGCAAGTGTGGGTAGTTTGACACCCCCTTTCGAGGCCACCGTGACTACAACAAAGTGGTGGCTACCGTCACACCAATAAAACTTATTATGCTGTAAGCTGGTTGCCTTAAATTTCGAGCCGAACTCAAAAGAGGTATCAAGTTGAAAGGATTCCCGTCGTTTTGGCCAAAATTTGGCGTCCCATCATCGGGCCTGCCCGCGTCATCTGTCGCAGACGGTTGTGTACTTTCGTTGCTTGTTTCAGAAGGCTGCGTGTTCTGTGCCGTCGTCGTGACTGATGTTGCGAGTGTGCTACTGGGTTGTGCCATGGTGGTAGGTTCCGTCTTGGTAGTTGTGGGTGGCGGTAACGACGTCTGGGAAACGCTCGTGGTCTCTCGCCCTTCCGTTGATGTTGTTGATGTTGGTAGGGTTTCAGGTGTGGTGCTTGTGCTAAGCAGGGATGTGGTGGTATCCTCGCTCGTAGTAACAGAGCATGCAGTCGTGGACGGCTGGATAGTTCTTGTGACAGTCGTTGTCTGGTAACCGGGACATAATGATCCAATTACATCTCCCGACAGCGTCAACCCAAGAAGAGATTTTGGATTGACTTCTACACCGGGACAAGAGCTCTCGACGAAAGTTTCCACCCTCCTCAGTCCTTGCACACAGCTAAGCGAACATTGATTTCCGACTATGAAGTCGTTCACAGTGCAACCCGGAATAGTCGCTGAATAAGCCTCGATGCACGTGGATGGCACAATATTTGACGTGATGATCTGAAAACTGGCAAGGGACAGGGCCGACGCGGCTGCAGAATGGCGGAGTAAATGCGCAAAGAGGAGCGGTCGCCGTAGTGACCGGTGCCGCCGAGTCATTTTGACGCGAACCTGTCTCAAACCTATGCACCTCTGTGCCTCTATATATCGAACTCCCACCGCTGGACCCAGGAGTTGATGAGAATCGATATACTAGATAATCGAAGACACACCTGGAAGTTTCAGGTCGCAGATTACGCCACGAAGCGATAGTTACCCGAACGGAATATCGAGAGCCGATCGCGAAGCACTTACAAACAGTGGTGTTATCTCGATGTCGTAGGCTGTCGGCAGAGTGTAAGTAGGTGGAGTGTTCCCAGGGCGAAACGTGGGGTGTGTCAAGTCGCCGTCAATGACGAGATTCCGGTGTATTCACCCAATGACGAACGTCTGGGACCACTGGCAACTGTCCGGGCCGAGTCAATGTGATGGCCCCTTTCCTCGTTTAATATCTCCCCTGTTGCGGTGACGAGACCAGGCCTAGGAGGACTTCACCCCGCAAGATGCCAAGTCGTTCTGAACGAAGCCTGACGTGCTCCCTGTAGCAAAGGGCAGCTCGACCCCCAGGACAAGAAGACACTGAGAAGAAATACGGCCGAGTAATTCGTCGAATGGCACAAGGCGGGAGACCGGAATCCACTCTAGGCGACGGTATCAAAAATAAATCGACGCGATTCTGTGGGAGTGTGTATGGAACAATCTTCGACCTTTAAAAACTAACAGAATTCGACGGACGAATATATATTATCGCACAGCGATGCATACAAAGAAGCGAACGAAGCGCAGCTCCTCGATGAATTAGGTCAGGAACCTCAAGGCGCAAGCGTGGCCGCAGAAATGGCTATGAAGCAATTGCAACTTACAAAAGGAAGTAAAACTGGGTAAGCGAAAGGACCAGGAGTGAGAAAGGCACACTTGCCGAATCGCGCTTGGATATCCCTACCGGAACTCTCAACCGAAGGGTACTCCCATTACGTAGTCATCAAATTCTTTCCCCAGTATTAATTCGCGGGGGTTCTTGTTTCATTTCGTCGCCTCCCTTCCTTGCGCTTAGTTGAAGAGTCTTAAGTTCCCCAACGGCTGATGATGGATGACGCCGCTCTCAAGACGCCCGGGGACGCCCAAGCTAGCCTCGGATCTTATTGCTAGCCAATTAAAAAGTCTGAAACACTTCAATCTCCTCGTGGCTTTCGTCTCAGGTTTTCTCCGAATGGTTAAGATAAGAGGAAGAGATCGGTGCTTGTCCTTGGACGGCGGCAAGGGCGAAGACGAAACGAAACAGTTGTGCGTTTGATGTGCCCCTTAAGTGACCCTTATGAGTTAAGTTGATTGGCCAACATGGACAGCCAGCCTTTGAGGTCTCAGTGGGGTACATATGCATGTACTACTTTACTGTGTAGTAGACCCAGTCAGTGCCCTATTTAGACCTGGGGTAAGTAAGATATTTTACTTCATCCTTAAAAACCGACTTCAACCGTTGACGACGTCACGGCACATATTAATAATATTTGACATCTTTTTCTTTGCTTGTATATAGATAGAATTGCGCTTTGTCCGGGATGAGATGTGGACAAGCAAAGGGAAACAGAAAGCTTCGTCTCCCGTGAGACTTGACATAGACCTAACTTGTTTGGAATAACTATACACAGTCGGTTGCATATTCAAAGTACCTAGCTCGGACTGAGTCATTCGCCGACGATGCCAACCAAAAACAGTCAATCTTGAGGGGCTCACTCTTCAGCCGTCGCTTGACTGCGACCATGAGCTATGATGGTTCTTACTGGGTCTGCAAGTACTAAAAGTATACAGTGATACTTGAGGAAGCTGTGAGATAGTATTCGTGCGTATTCTATTTAAATCACCACTCAGCCCGGGGTTCAATCGAGTAAATACCCACGCTCGAGGCCACTACGGTTCATACAATACCGAGAGACCATTGATGGTGGTTAATATCTAGCATTGTCGGCCATCTGTGATAAAGCCTAACTTCACAAGACTGCCACTTCTGATTAAAAATCAGGGTAGACTGCAACCTTATGATAATGAATCCAGCAGCGCAGGATGACGTCGGGACCAGAGTCCTCAAAACCCTCGAGAACACTCCCTTCGCTTCTTCGTCATTGAAACAGCTGTCAGGAGGCACCGCGAATTACATATATCGTGCCACCCTAGTAGCACCACTTCAGGATGGTACGACAGAAGTCCTGGCAAAGCACGGAGAAGATTATATCAAAGACAGCCCGGACTTCAAGTTGACTCTTCTACGTTGTGTATGAATCACTATACACAGCTTGATAACCACGATCGCTTGACTAACCGATTAAAGCGTGTCGAGGAGGAGTGTCTGAAATCACTTTCGGACTTAGCTGTCATTGGCGAGACGGACCCGGGTGACGAATTCAACTACACAGTCAAGACACCCAGGATCTTTCATTTCGACGAGGGAAGCAACACCCAAATCCAAGAATACTTAGCCCAGGGCATCGACCTAAAGACGTACATACTAAGCACGTACCCAGCGCACACTCACGAATCGTTAAGGCCCCAATGCTACCAGCTCGGGAAGGCCTTGGGCAGGTGGCTCCGAAACTTCCACGGGTGGTCGGTACAGCAGCCGGGGTTGCGCCAGAGTTTGTCTAAGAACAAGGAAATACAACAGCTCAAGCACATGGTCAACTTTGGGTGGCTGCTGCAGCGCGTTGAGCAGTATCCGGCAGTCCTAGGGCACGCAAGACCCGTCTTCGAAGAGGTCAGGAACATGGCCGCTTCAGAGCTGGAAAACGAGGACGAGCTTCAGATTATCCATGGAGACTTCTGGACTGGAAAGTAGGTCGATGTATGCCACGTCCTACGTATATCACTGTTTCGGCTGACATCTACTAGCATCCTAATACCGAATGCGCCGATCCAAAGCGACGGTGAGGTCCCAGTCTTTGTCATTGACTGGGAAATGGCACAACTGGGAGTCCCTAGCCTTGATCTCGGGCAGATGATCGCCGAGCTGTATGAGCTATGGCTCTACAAGTCAATTGATGCCGGACTCTGGATCATTCAAGGGTTGACCGAGGCGTACGGGATCGCCAGCGCGGACTTCGCTTTCCGGATCGCAATCCAGGCTGGCACACATCTGATCAGCTTTGGCACGTCCGTCCCAGGCTGGGGAAGCCCAGAGCAGATTGAGGGCGTTGCTCGAACGGGTAGGGATTTGATAGTTCGTGCCTGGAAGCAGGATCGCGCTTGGTTTGAAAGTAGCGATATCTCATGCTTATTTACTCAGGTCTTGTAGTCGCATAGACATGTATGACATGAAATGAGCAAACCCTTCATGAGAATCTTCGGGTCTCTGGATAATACCGTCTATTAACCGAGCCCTGTAATACTGTAAGCTCAGTGCGTGCATGGTTTTGCCAGACCACCTACCCGGCATTTTTGTTTAGGGGGTGGGGAGGGCTTATCGCTTTGCACTACTTCTAGTACGAAACTTGAGCCAACTGGAACGCGATCTGTTGATTTTGACAACTATTTCTTCTTTCCGCGACACCCCAGTAGTATTCACTTACTACGCATTTAAGACGGTAGCAGGCTTGATTCCTTGATACTTCGAAACTACGATATTCGCTTGTTACAGAAAAAAAGGTTGTGGTGGTGGTTTAACTATCGAGATGACAATTCCTGCGGGATCTTCCGAGAGCCCACCCCGACGGTGCAATAGGTGCAAAGAGGTAGAAGCGACACTGGACCTCCGGGGAGCAGAAACAGTATGCCCGTAAGCCACACCCCCCTTCCTTCACCCTCACCCTACTGCAAATTATTTTAGATAACAAAATCTCTCTTAATACATTTTTTTTTCTACCAAGCGAATGCTGAGCCACTCTACAGGTCATGTTTCGCGATCTATGTGGGCTACAAGACTGTCAAGCGCCTCGAGGTCCTGGAGCGCGAGACGCGGGGGAAGCGGTTGCCGACGAGGCCGCAGCGGTACCTGCTGGGCCTGTCGCGCGGCCTCTCCTCGACCGCGTTGCTGCACATCATGCACGAGAACGCGCGGCAGCAGCGCGAGCGCAAGCAGCGGCAGCGCTTCGAGCTCCTGGTCGTGCATGTAGCCAACGACGACGAGGACGAGCATCAGGACGTTTTAGCAGGTAGTAGTAGTCGTAGTAGTAGCGCGCGCGGCGAGAGCGGGAGCCGGAATCGCAGCCGTGACCGGGAGGACTGGCTCGACCGTTACAGGGTCAGGTTCCCGGGGACCGAGATCCGGACGGTCGGCCTGTCGTCGGTCCTGGGCTCACCGGCCATCGACTGGGCGGCGCTGCCGGACACGGGCACGGAGGCGGACACGAACATGTCGCCCGCGCGCAGGCTCGCGTGCCTGTTCGACCGTCTGCCGTCGGCGACGTCGCGCGCCGACATCCGGCGGCTGCTGACACGGCACGCGCTCCTCGCGGCGGCGGCGGAGCACGCATGCGATGCGCTGCTGCTGGGCTACAACACGACGTCGCTGGCGGAGCTGACGCTGTCGGAGACGGCCAAGGGGCGCGGGTTCTCGCTGCCGTGGCAGATCAACGACGGCGCGTTCCCAGTCCCCGGCCGTCTCGACCTCCCCACCGCCGAGGCGGCCGCGTCGTCTATGCCCGTCTACCATCCGCTCCGGGAGGTGTTCCGTAAGGAGCTCGATTCCTACGCGGCCATCGCGGCGCCGCCGCTCACTGAACTTCTTCCCCTAACCGACTCTCGCGGCGGCCGCAACGGCGCCGGTGCCGTCGTCTCGCACAAGGACCTCAGTATCGACGACATCATGGCGCGGTACTTCGGCGAGGTGGAGCAGAACTACCCGTCTGTCGTGGCGAACGTGGTACGCACGACGGGCAAGTTGAATCGCGCTGCTGGCGGCGGGGCAGGGGAGCAACAGGGAGTTGGGGGCAGATGCGGTATATGCGGCGTGGCACTCGACACGTCCGGCGACGAGCGGTGGAGGGGGGAAATCGGCGAAGAGATGAACGGGACGGCGGAGGGATGGAGGGGAAGCTTATGCTACGGATGCGAGAAGTCTACACGTGGGTAGCGCACAATAACTGAGTGCAGGAACAAAAACTCTCTAACCGCCTGCATTGCCATTTACTTTTTTGATCCCGCTGTCCGCTCGCTTCTATATACCGGGCCCCTTTTCTCCGTCTCTGGACGAACGGAAATGCACTGCTAATATACCACTGACATGCAGAAACTCATATAAAGCACAGTGGAAGGAACGCTCGCTCCTTCTGTCCGCCTTTCGGGTAGTACATCTATATTTAAACAGGATCTTTTTGCTTTCGCTTCTCTGTTCAGTGCCTCGCTACGCGCTATTCAGCACCGAGGACGGCAATATTCTCTGCTCGACCCTGCGCATGAGTTTGTTGGTCTGCTCCGCCAGGCTAAGCGTCAGGATGGTATGGGGTAATATCCTAGCGAGGTGGGGCAAGAACCCCTTATATATAGCGAAGAAGCCCTCGGTCTTTATTGTCTTGCCTAGGCAATCAAAAACGCCTTTGTACAGGTTGCCGTGTTGGTTGTACAGCCGTGACATGATGGTGTCTATCGCCGGATCAGCAAAGCCTCCATGCATAACGTCAAGATAAGTTCAGAGACTCACCTGGGGGATGCATAACGCAGCAGACAACAAAGCCGGATACGGTACTGCTGGCCAGGTGCAGCGGCGCGCCCTCCTGCATGCCTAAGTGCCGCATGAGCCTCCTCTTGGCGAAGAAGTATGTGGGCAACTGCACCGAGCTGCCAAAACCCGTCCTTATCATCGCCGCACCCACGCCTCTATACAACCCTCCGAAACCCTCCGCTTTGTAGATTTGGGTCGTGCCGTCGAGCGCATTGCGATACTGATGCTGGGTTCCGACCGGTAAGAAGGGAGAGTAGCTCTGCAAGCGCGTCTTCACAAGGAAGAACGGACTCCCGGCAGCGGCGCCGATGATGCCCGAGGTCGCGCCACAGAACATGTTGATACCGAGGTTTTGTTTCGAACCGTCGCGAAGGAGCAGCGTGGCCAGTCCATTGCGCATAGGCTCGTAGAAGCCCAGCCGACACCCGTTAAGCAAGATCTGGTAGACGTACGCGCATCCGAGCCCACGGTAGATCCCACGCAGTCCCTCGTTCCGTATGATGACACCGACGCCGTGGAAGGGGCCTCTATAGTGGTGCGGCTGGTGGCCTTTGGATTGAAGCTCGCCCTGGAGTTGCATCCTGGTTTCGCAGACGTGGCGTCAGCTTCGGTGTTTTCAAGTTGGGAGGAGACAAGAGATCATTGGAAGGCATTGACGGCTCACATTCACGGGGCGCGCCATGTGCGCATCATCGCGAGGGGAGAAGGCGTACCTGATCTTAACCGTCTCGAAAGGGTGCGTGGCCGTGACAGCACCGCAGGCGGCTATACCGCCTGCTATGAAGGCACTGAAGCTTGACGTCAGTTCGATGCGAAGCTTTCAGCATTTCCCATTGCCCATTTTTGCTATGCTTACCCAGTCGTAGTCGACATCTCACCACTCCAAGCTGCTGACCCTTCTGGGCTCGAGCCTGTATCTGATTATGTAGCCCAGGCACGCAGGTACTGAAGCTCGCGTATCCAAGAATATGGACTGGAGAAGCTACCCGAGGTAGGGATGAGAAGCTTCGCTGTGACGTCGGGCTCTGCGCTCGGAGTGGTTGAGAAGTGTAAGAATATTGGATTACCCTATCATTTTCACACCGCTCGAATGTGAAGGCACAAATGCTCTTTTCATATACCGCCGCTGTACAATGACGGCGGTGGTAATAAAAATCTTAAGCATATGGTTGTATGCCGCGAGGGAGAATTCCCTCCCAAGTCCGAAGTCGCTGTATGCCGTGGGTCGCTAACTGATCCCTAAAAACACTACTAACAACTAGAGTATCTATACCGGCTGTAACCGGCTCTCCGGCGCCCGCCTACTGGATACCCGGAACATAAGCGTAAGGGACGTGTATGTACATACCATGTACGTACTAAGTCTTACGATGTATACAAGTCGCAGAGTATTTTTAGTTAGTTATCTCCACCGCCCCGCAATATTCCCTAAACTGCTATCATGTATACTCCCGTACAATTTGTATGCAAAATACCTCCATCAGTCCATATACTATTTCTCTCCATTCTCAACGCAGCCCTTCATCTATCCCACTTATGGAAAGCGTTCGGCAGCTTCAAACGGCGGCGAGGAAAGGAAAAGACGTTATTTCTTGACATATTTAAGCTGGGCTTCAATATACATTGGGGAAAAGCGCAAATGGCTTCAACTGCCTCAGAATCGCGTTAATTATCATAAAATAGTAAGGTGGTTAAGCATACGATAATTGTCGTTCTTGATGATGCTGCTCTGATGTTATCTCCCATACAAATTGTATGGGGAGCTACATCGTAACCGTATTTGGCAAATAGCGGGCAGGTGAAGGTAACTAACTGAAAATACCCTTGCGACTGTAGTTATGGACTAGCTTGGAACCAAGGGTTGTATGCCAGCTACCTCGGAGTTACCTATATTCACGTTGTACATACACATACGTCCATATACCTCGTAGGCAGTAGGAGGTTTACGATAATGCACGTCATCTAGGTATGCTCGTCTAAGTGGTTTTATACTGAGATTCTAGTTCTAGGGGATACCTGTCCGCAAAACATATTTGATGACTAGCTCTAATAGGTATCTTAGAGCCAAGTCTGGGTTGCGGAAACTGACGTCTCTAAAGTTCCCGAAGATGCGTTTGATTATGATTATAAGACAATATAACTGTATTGAGAGTCTCACACGCCAAACAACATTGCAAAGCCATGATCCATTAGGAACATCTTTAAAACCGGGTTCTTCACCCGAAGATTCGGTTACTGACCGTGTCGGTACAACACACACTGCCTCACAACGAGTCAGTTTCGAGATGTCTCTTCATACACTTGATATCCCGCGCTACGAAGAGCTCAGATGACGCGTAACGTCTTGTTCTCTAGTTTGCTTTCTACCGCCCCCTACAAGTCCGGTTGACATATATATAGTCGAGTCGCTGTTAAGCGATGCAAGCGAAAACGCGGCCTGCCTGCCTATTCCAGTCTGAACCAGCGCCCTAGACCCTATACAAAGTCCGAGATACAGCTTGAATGCTGTCTTGGTCGAGTTAGTGCAGAAAACTGGGTGCATTGGCTACATGTTTGCCAAGTGTTTAAGTTGCCGACGACACAAAAACCTTTGATATGGGACATTAGGAGCTTTGCTGCACTCGAGGCGAGGCGGGGCTCAAAAATGTATTGCCATATTGCTCTCGATTCCGTCGGCGCAAGTGATGCGTGCATCGCCCCCCGCCGTTGACGAGGGGATTTGGTGTGCGTGAAACTCGAGTCGACCTCATGTTGCTGTCCCAGCTTGCGCTGCAGCATTCAGACTGCTCATCCCGGGCCGCCTAGAGCTATCCTCACTCATACGCGCGGGATTGCCATCAAAGACCCAGGGCCCAACATCATTTCGTGGAGTAAGTGGACCTCCCGTGATACCGATGGTGGGATTGCCCTCTGGTGAAGGCGTTCGAGCGCCTCGAGGCGAGGCCAATAACGCTGCCGAGCGTGCAGCGCTGGTTGTACGGAAGGCCGAGGTCGGGATTGGAACGGGGCCCGATGATACGTGCCTCGAAGGAATCTCCCGTTCGAGTGTCGAAGGATCGATATGCACTGTCAAATCACCCACATCGATACCACCATGCGATGACTCGGGAGTGTCTCTATCACTGGCGTGGGCCGCGGACGAAGGCACATCCGAATCAATCAGCTGAGGAACCGATTGCTCGAGCCTCTCTTCCGGTGCATCTTCCATGCCAGAGTCGAGTTGCTGCCATTCATCCGAGGGCTCGTCTACCTCAGCGTCCAAGTCTGCGGCAGCTCGACAATTTGGACAAATGAATATGGGAGCAGACGGCCCAATCAACAATTCCCGAATACATTTGTAGTGCCAAGTGTGAGAGCAAGGTGCAACAAAAAGCGATTGGCAAGGCTACATGTAATCATTAGTACCGCGACCGGGCAGATCTCAAGAGCTGTCTTGGGGAGGTAATGCAACACCTACGGCAATAGCATTCAAACATATCGAACAGTCTTGTGCGTGTGACGCTGTCGATGCAGCTGAGGTCATGTTTCGCAGGCGCTTATGAGTTGCCACACTGCAGAGAAAGGCAGGTTAGATCTTGCACCCTGAATCAGGCATGCAAAAAAATCTTCCACACGCGAAGGAGGGACCTCGGCGGACTGACGAGGCAAAAGGGTGATGGAAAATCAAGGGCGACATACTTGAAAGAGTTAGGCTTCGCCTGCCAGCCTCGGTTGAGCTCGATTCGCATCTTTACGCAGCGGTATATCATCTCCTCTCCGCCTTTGAAATCTATTCCTAACTGTACTATGTCGCCGTCGTTGATGGGGAACGGTTTCGATTCGGTGCCTGGCGCGCTCAGCCGGATATGGTTAAGAAACGTGCCAGATGAGCTCTTGACATCCCTGATATACCATTTGCCATCCTCGAACCAGAATTCACAATGCCGCCGGCTGACGACTTTGCTCTTGAATCCAACAGGGGCAGCGGATGGAGCATTTGCAGGAATGGGCGTGTGGTTCTCCCGCTCCGAGTAGCGGCCAACTTTGATCACTTCCTTTCCAGTTGGTAAGGTGCGCGACATGGGAGTAAAGGACAGAGAGGGCCGGTTCGACCGGGGGTCATAGAAAGCAGAAAAGCGAATGCTGGGTAACATTTGGGGGGACGGATCGCCCGTAGTTGCTGAACGTGTCCGCGTCATTGCAGTCTCAAATGCGTGGTCTCCCAGATCAGGCACAGTCCTCGATCTGGAGAGTGGCTCGACAGTGTTTTCCCGGGACTCGATCGGCGGCGGCGGCTGACGCGACGCCCGCTCGAGAGCACCGTCCTGACTGTTCGTCGAAGCAAGCAGCTCGGAGGCGGGTCCTTCAGAGTTATGAGAGGCCTCGGAGAATAGCGGGCTATCGTGTACAGCGGTAGTGCTAGGAATGAGGCTCCTTGGGCGGATGGGATCGTGGGACCGAGGCGATGATGAGGCGGAGGGCACAGCGGCAATGTCGTGGATAGGACGAATGGCGGCAAGTGGCGGCTCACGCGACAAAAGATGACTGTGGGTGTAATTGCGAATGTTGATGAAATCTCGAAGTCTACTGCCGCGGGTGGACGAGGTGGCAAGCGGCAAGGATGAGCCTTGTGACGAGGGTGCAGGCTGAGTGAACATTGGTCAATCAATTAGTTAAGAAGTAAATGATGTAACGAAAGACTAGAAGAGCCGAATGGGCGATGCTGTCGTAATTCGTAGGATTTTCTGCAGTATGTATGTAGATGGATAGATCATTGTAAGATAACGGGTTAAGGCGATATCGATGCAGGAATTGCTATTACGCTTAATTATCGCCGCTGTTGCTACTACCCGGTAAAGCGAACATCACACCTAATACTTAATAGGTAAGTATTTACCTAGGCCAATGCAGGTACCGAGCTTACCTGCCTACTTTACATGCATACCTATTGAAAGTCCAACCGATGTGTATATAGCAAACAGATCCCCCCTTAGCCACTCGGCTGAGGTTCTAGTATACTGATTAGCACTTGGTGGAACATATCGACTGTTGATTTGTTAATGACGCTCCATATTAAATAGTAAACAGCTTATAGTAAAGTAACCTCTGCATCTGACTTCAGGTATGTGGAGACAGTAGAAGCGCAGTGTGCGATATACTGCTCTCTCGCCAACAATTTGCGCAGTAGCGTACATAGAGAGAAGACCTAGCCTATGGGGCACGCCGACTGCATGGTACTTGGATCAGGGGTTCGTATATTGTGACCTAGATCGGTCGGTCGAGGTACTTACCTAATGAAACCGAAGACCTAAAAATAAGCATCTTCCCCATAGCAGCAAATATAGGTATACCGTACGAACTACGGCCTCGATCCTACAACATCCAGCCAGCCAGTGCGGCATATCAGGCGCGGTGGCTATCGTTTATTAGGCCTATGGTTTTACATAAGAACTGACTCTCAAGTCGTGGTGACATGCCCCCGTTGCATACTTTCTGTAATCCACAAATAAATGGGCAGTCATTGGTGTAAAGTTAGAACGCCTCACCCATCTCTTCTCCTTGTACGAAGTAAAACCACAAAAGTCTAGACCGCGAGCCTCTCCTCTACATAGTACTTCGTACTCAGCCTGGGACACAACAAACTTCGGCAAATCAGGGGGGAAGGCAATCAATCCCTCGTTAGATGGACCATACATTGTGGCTGAAATTGGTACCTAGTCGCAAGTTCATAAGTCAAACAGGGAAGCTACGAAAGAGGTGGCATACATAGAGCGAACGCTGTTGCCAATGGACGTCTCCCTTCGCAATGATTTACATGCATACTACCGTAATTATTGTAAATAGATTGTAAATAGATGATTAAACTTTGTAAGGATCCTCACGGCCAGGAGACGGGAGCGACCCACAGGGAGTCAACTAGCGCTGTTAGGAATCTAACCTAACATGACAGTGTAACTCCCACCTCCAGGGTCCAATGGTCCTGAGTCAGAGATCGGAGCTCGGAGCATCCAGCTGTGGACGGTGCACGAGCCACAATTGGTTGGGGGGGGGGGGGGGGTGTTTGG
>QJNX01000703.1:0-130615 GCA_004155925.1 Monosporascus sp. MG133 | reverse complement strand
CCAACAATGGCAGCGGCGGGTTACGTCCAGACGTCCCTGATATGGATCGCCTATGCTGTCGCTGTAGCTTTGGCTCTCATCGCTGCCGCCATTACTACTTTCATCTGGCAGACTCCCCGCGACCGTTCCCCATTTGTTAGTATTGTGGCCATCGTCAGTCTTACAGCCCTTCTTGCGACCGTCCTCCTCTTGCCTGTCGATATTGCCCTTGTATCATCTACCACATCTACCACTCTCGGTCATAAGAAAGACTGGGCGACGCCGGCACGAGTCGACAGCATCCTCTTCACCCTGAAGGTCGTCTACTATTCGCTATACAGCGTCGATGCGCTCCTCTGCTTGGTTGTTATTCCATTCTCCTATTTCTGGTACGAAGAATATGACGAGGTTGAGGAGCAGGAGGGGAACCAGACCGTTGGGAGCAGACTTTGGGGCGCTTTCAAGTACACCATCGCCTTCATCTTCCTGGTCGTTATTCTCTTCCTAATCGGCTTCTTCGTGCCTGCCGCCGGGAGCCACGGCGGCAAGCATCTCGACTTGGATTTCTTCAAGCGCCTGCTCGAAGATGAAAACCACGGCGAGAAGGCCCTTACTTTCGGCCTTGGGCTTCTCGTCACACTAGGAACTCTACTTTACGTCGTCTATACCGGTTCTGGGCTTGCTCTTTTCCCCGTCTCGTTCATCAAATCTGCGCCATCCATCTCGGCGCCGCAGTTGTCTGAGAACACGGCCTCGCAGCTTGAGCAAAACAGGGAACGCCAGAGACAGCTAGAGATGCGTAGCGCTGGCCGTCCTGAGGGGATGTCTGCCAAGGACAGACGGGAACTAGAGGCTTTGGCCCGCGAGGAGCGCACCCTTGTACGACGGGAGAGACTGGCCGCCGAAGCTCAAGGTGAGGGCAAGAGTGGCATTGTCCGGGCCTGGAACAAGCTCTGCGCCGTCTTCCGGCCGCTCAAGCTCATTGGTGGACTTTTGCTCATCGTACTCGCCATCCTCATCTGGGTTTCCATGCTTCTTACGGGCATCGACAAGGCCGCCAACTCGATCTGCAAGCAACACTGCGGCTATATACTGGGGCATATCAATGTGTTTCAGCCGATGAACTGGATCTTCGTCCAGACTGCAAAGGCATTCCCCATTGACTATATTCTAATGGCACTCTTGCTTCTCCTCTTCTTCAGCAGTTCCATCTCTGGTCTTGCAACCATTGGCATCCGCTTCCTCTGGCTGCGCGTCTTCCAAATTCGCAAGGGCAAGACACCGCCCCAGGCGCTCCTGATGGCCACCGTGATGTTGGCTCTAATCACACTGGCTATCAATTATGCCATCGCCCAGCTAGTCGCCCCGCAGTACGCCACATACGGAACGCAGACCTTCTGCGATTTGCCGCCTCGTCACCCCGACGAGCAGCCCGACTGCACTAACCGGCTTGAGGCCGTGAAGCCGTGTTCCGAGTGGGTCAACTCGCACCACTCCACGCAGGTCTGCACGCCGACCGTCATGTCGACCTTCCTGAACCGTATCAACATCAATTGGCCCGTCTTCGGCGCCATCGACTTCTGGGCGCAGTTTGCCTTCTTGGGCGTGTTCCTCGTTGTTTTCCTGACATCGCTGTTCCGCACGCCGAAGCTCAACCTCAGCGAGCTCGACGAGCAGGCCGAGGCAGACGAGGAGGAGGGGCTGTTAGCCAGTACCGGACGACGATTCGGCGCTACGTGGCAGGATATCACGGGCCGCGCGGGCCGGACTACGAACGGCGCTGATGCTGGTCGAGGCTAAAGGAGTAGCATGGTCGTTCTGGAATGTTTCGCAGGTTATGAGGCTATAGGGCAGATTGTGAATTGTTATTAGTGAGAGTTTGTGTTGGTGCTATGCAGTATACCCAGGCCCCATGAGTACGCACGGAACGAGCAAGGGAAGGGCCTCTGTTATATTAGTTGACGGGAGCTTGGGGTTTCTAATGGAACACGGTCATTTCTAGACGGCAGGACGGACACGAATGAACACGATCAGTCACGTACGTCGAGGGGCGGATATCCGCATGACAAAATGAAAATGCTCAGGTTTCTCTAACAGGGGCTATCTCTAATTGCAGGATATGCATGCCGTTTTCTAGGTATTCTTCTAATTATGAACGAGCTCATGCGCCTTTTTGCGACTTGAACAAGTAGGCCCGGACGTCTCTGGGAGCTATATGGTGAAGATCATGATCCTTTGTGAGGCTGGTAGCTAAGAGATAGAAATAGGACAACGGCCGCCTTGCCTTTGGTGGTTGTCTGTTGCGATGGAGAGAGTGATCATAGCACCCCACGTTAAAAAAGTAAAGATCACCATTCTGAAGTACATGTAGCAAGTCTTACGTTATGGTACAGAAGTACAAGCCCCGGGGAAACAGTATCGAGTGGTGGCGAGACCCTAAATGAAGACGATATAGCCCCCCACTCCCGATTTCTAGGTGAATAGATGGGCAAATCAATGGAACCACAAAGTGGTTATGCGAGATACTAGGAGACGCACACTCGAGAGTAGTGCATGCATCGGAAAGCCTATCGCTACAGAACGCCTCTATCCCGGCCGGGAGCCTCCGAATGCCCCGAACACGTCAATAATTGACCTACGACGGCGCAGCAGCAGCAGTATCCTCCCTCTCCTTCCGCCGCTGGACACACCAATCGCCGAGCTCCTTCCATATCCTCTCCTTCTCCTCGGGCCTCAGCGAGGCGGCGAGCCCGCTCGTGCTCGACGACACGAAGACCCTGGCGCCCTCCCACCGGCCACTCTGGCCGCCCTCCGCCACGGCGTCCTCGTCCTCCACGACGCCCATGCGGTCGTTTTCATCCTGCCAGCCGTAGCGGAACTCGCCCTTGGCGAGCGGGCGGCCGCGCCGCACGCGGAAGATGCTCTCCCAGATGCTCTTGCCGACGACGCAGACGACCTCGGGCCGCCAGCGCGCGCACTTGGCCTCGAGCGCGGCGACCCCGGCGTCCATCTCGGCCCGGCTGAGCTCGGCGCCGCTGCGCGAGGGGCGCGCCACGATGTTGGTGAGGCCGAGGCCGTAGCGCTCCGGCATTTCGCGGTCCTCGGACGCCTTGCACGGCACGGGCGTGATCCCGCTGCTGTAGAGCAGCTTCCAGAACAGGTTCGACGGGTGCGCGTACGCGTGGCCCGTCCGCGCCGTCTCGACCCCCGGGTTCAGCCCGATGAAGAGGATCAGCATGTTCGGCGCCACGGCGTCCGGCAGCTCCGGCAGGTGTGCGTACATCGACGGCGGCGCGTAGCCGCTGGACCTCCCGCCCCCGCTGCTCCGGCTGCGCTTGGCCGGTGACGCCGAGGTGGTTCGTGGGTCTGCTACTGCCGTGGTGGTGGTGGTGGTAGTGGTAGTACTGGTGGTGATTTCCTCTGCTTTGCGCTTGGCGGGCCGGGATTTCTTGACTGGTGATGCAGCTGATGGTCGGCTTGACGGTGTTGATGGTGATGAGGGGGACGGCGAGACTGTCGAAGGAGACTTCGCTAATCTGGAACTGCGCCTCACAACTTGCGATTTGGAATTACTGTTCGAAACGAACATGAAGTTTTTCAACTGTAGGCGGCCATTGAAACTGGGTTCCTCGCTGGGTAGATCCGCCACCAAGGCCGTTGCGTTCTCCTCCATGCCGTGCGGTGCCATGATAGGTGCCGATGAACTCTTCTCTTTCTCCGTTTGACCTCGGCCGGCTGTCCAGTATGCTCTCTCACAATGAACGAAAGTGAGGAAGGGTAGCAACATGATAATGAAGAAAGAGAAGAAGATCGGAAAGGTCATAGACATTGTCGCCAATTCTTCAGCCTGATTAGCTCGCACGGATGCACATTTCCCCCCAACCCAATAATCACTGTCGATTGGCCGCCACTTCATAAAAGCATGCAAGGCTAAGATAATCTAGACCTGTGGCACGGGCGCTTGTACAAAATACTTACTTACCTACTCATCTGTGGCGAAAACACACTGGTGCTGTGCCTGCATGTGCACAAAAGTTGGTACCGAGTACCTACCCCTGGTATCGACCGGGAAGCCCTGTTCTCCGTACTCATATTAGAACTACCTATGTAGGTAGCGTCACAGTAGATAGCCGGACCCCTCATCAGGTGGGGACGAGCTTAAAGCTTGGGGCAATCTGCAGTGTCGCGCTGTCTGCTGTTTTCGGGTGAATTTCCCCAATGCAAGTTGACGTGCGTATGTAGCAAGATGCGGTGAACTGATTTCTTCATTTTCGTCACTCCCGGGAGCCGGATATGCAGCTCTTTTTCTTTCTCTCCAAACCGAACGGTGAGCCCTTAGTTTCTCCAAATACTACAGTAATAGTAGAAGAGAGAGAAGCGGCGGCCGCCTTTCCGGCGCGGCGCGGCGAATGGGAGGTGGCTGTCCTTCCGCATGGCACCATCTCAGCGCGGACAGTGGTTAGGTAGGAACTAGTTAGGTAAGGAGAAGCCAGGTCCCTGAAAAAGAGTAGAATCTGTGTAGGATTCATGGGGCTAATGGAGGGGCAATGTATCTTGGGCTGTAACGTGGATAGAATCGTGAAGACAAAGCTGGAGCTTCCAAGCCCCCCTTTGTTTTTGTTTTGTTTCGTCTGCAATGCAGTGCGGTGGTGCAATGCAGCCATACGTAACAGGTTCTCCCCTCCCCCACTTGATTCGTACTTGGGATATCATCGGCCGCTTTTACCTCCATACAAGTATTAATAGTAGTGAAGCTATTTCTAGCGTCTTTTCCTGGGCTTGCCCCGCGTTGTCTTCCTTGACCTTTGAAAGGCTAAGCACTATAATAAGTTGAGAAAGCTCGGTATTTAGCTTTCGGCCTCAACCCCCGGAAACTTAATTAACAAGTTCCCTCTCCTTTTCTCGATCGCTACTCACCACGCTCGCTGCCCATTACTCTGTTTAGGCCTTCTATACAACGAACTACACAATAATTAACTTCCATTAAGAAGAACCCAACCATCATGGCGGACACGCTCAAGTTCACGCCCGAGAACGTGGACAAACTGAAGGCCAAGTTCGAGAAGGCCGACCAGGGCCACGTATTCACCTTCTACGACGAGCTCAGCCAGTCCGAGAAGGAGGCCTTCTTCAACCAGCTCCTCAAGATCGACCCCGACCGCGTCAATGGCCTTCGGGACCTCGCCCTGAACCCCCCGAAGGAGGAGGCCGGCACCGCCGTGGTCGAGCCCCTGCCCGAGTCCGCCGTGGCCAGCATCCTCGACTCGAAGCCGGAGGACATCGAGAGGTGGTACAACAAGGGCCTCGACCTGATCGCCGAGAACAAGGTCGCCGTGGTCCTGCTGGCAGGCGGCCAGGGCACCCGGTTGGGGAGCAAGGCCCCCAAGGGGTGCTACAACATCGGCCTGCCCTCGCAGAAGTCGCTGTTCGAGATACAGGCGGAGCGGATCCTCAAGGTCCAGGAGCTGGCTGCCAAGAAGGCCGGCAAGAGCACCCCTGACGTCGTCGTGCCCTGGTACGTCATGACCAGCGGGCCCACGCGCGGCCCGACCGAGAAGTTCTTCGTCGGCAAGGAGCCCCTGGACGAGCTGAGCGGGCAGGACAACGAGAGGCGGCTGGCGGGCAAGCCCTACTTCGGGCTGGACGAGGCGCAGGTCAGGATCTTCGAGCAGGGCGTGCTGCCGTGCATCGCCAACGACGGCAAGATCATGCTCGAGAGCAAGGGGCGCGTAGCCGTGGCCCCGGACGGCAACGGCGGGCTCTACAAGGCGCTCCAGGACGAGGGCATCCTCGAGGACATGAAGCGCCGGGGGATCGAGCACGTCTACGCGTACTGCGTCGACAACTGCCTGTCCAAGGTGGCCGACCCGGCCTTCATCGGGCTCTCGGCCGAGCGCGGCGTCAGCATCGGCACCAAAGTGGTGCGCAAGCGCGACGCCACCGAGTCGGTCGGGCTGATCGTGCAGAAGAACGGCCGGCCCGACGTGGTCGAGTACTCGGAGATCGACGCGGCGACGGCCTCGGCCGAGGACCCGCGGCAGCCGGGCGTCCTCAAGTTCCGCGCCGCCAACATCGTCAACCACTACTACTCGCTCGCGTACCTCGACGGCATGGGCGCCGACGTGAACCGGCTGCCGCCGCACGTGGCGCGCAAGAAGATCCCGCACCTCGACCTCGCGACGGGGAGACAGGTCCCCGCGGCCGAGATCGCCAAGCCCAACGGCATCAAGCTCGAGCAGTTCGTCTTCGACAACTTCAAGTGGGTGGGGCTCGACCGCTTCGCCTGCTTCGAGGTCCGCCGCGAGGAGGAGTTCTCGCCCCTCAAGAACGCGGACCCCAAGAGGCGCGCCGACGGCTCCTTCGAGGCCACGCCCTCCGACGGCCCCTACACCAGCCGCACCGACATCATGGCCCAGGGCAAGCGGTGGCTCGAGGCCGCCGGCGCCACCGTCACCGTCGGCGGCGTCGAGGTCTCCCCGTTGAAGAGCTATGTGAGTGTCTCCCCCTTGTCTATCTATTTATCTAGGTAATGCAGTCTGTTACTAACCTCGGTCGGGTAGAGCGGTGAGGGTCTAGAGGATCAGAAGGGAAAGACGATTGACCGGGAGACTATCTAAAGTAGGATCTGCGGTGGGTTTGATGAGACGCGGGATCACATCGTGGGGATATACAGAGTATTCCTCCCCAGTAGGCATATTCTATAGCCAAAATAGCATCTTAGTTGATTCATATAATGATGTGGTCGATTCCGCATCGAGCTGCTGCGGGCATCCGAACTCTCGAATATGCGTGCAGTGCGTATTTCATTACCCATCTCTAGCTATTTCTCACTTCGCTTCGGCTATTTACCTCAGATCGTTTTGAGACACTCCTTACGACACGCCGTCGAATTTCACAGGACGATTGCTGGGCTCGTTGGTAATCGAATATATACCAAGCTCTGAGCTGATATTTTTTTACGGGATCCTAGTAATGTACACGAAAAAACCGGCCTAGGGCAAATTCGTCCCAGGCACTCATTCGTCAAGCCACAAAAGAGAAAAAGTTATCTATCCATAACCGGAACGCCAACGGGGGTATCGGGCAGGTAACCGGTTTTCTTTCGCTCCGTCGGTTCCGCGGGGAATAGTCATACAAAGGTCATCGATGCTGCATCCAGAACTTCATCTCTGTTTCCTTTTTTCTTCTTCTTCTCGTAGAAATTTCAAAAGCCGCGCCGGCAGGCAGGTCACAAGGTCCAAGCCAGTACCAGTGCGGTCGTGACGACGGGCCACCAGCCGGCAACGCGCACGAGCGCCCGCAGCCCAGCACCAGCGTTGGGATCCTCGGTGCCGCCGTCGGCGGTGGTGCCGTTGGGCAGGGTGCCGTTGATGTAGATGTAGGTGCGGTCGTCGGTCTCGTTCCTGACGACGTCGACGACGGACCTGTCGAGGCCCTCGTAGCTGCCGTCGCCGATGATGCTGTTGAAGTACTCCTGGTCACCGTTGTCGTCGCAGCTGCACACGCCGTTCTCCTGGCACGCGCAGACCACGGGCTTCGTCTCGTTGCTGTCCGTCGTCGCGTTGCGGTAGTAGTACTGGTTGTGGTACGGGTACATGTAGTAGGCGCCGCCCGCCAGGTACGCGCCGCCCAGGAACCCCAGGCCCGCCCCCGTCACCACGTACGGCGCGATGCCGCCCGGGCTGCTCGCGCCCGCCCGGTACGGCACCCTCGCCCCGCCGGCGTAGAACGCGCCGCCCCGACCGTAGGCGGGCCTCGGGCCGCTGCCCGTAGTCGTTCTGCCGCCGGCGTTCGATCCCGACGATCCTCGTCCACTGGGTGATTCGGAGTTAGCAAGCGTCACATCTCGATGGGCGGTTGTACGTTCGACTCGACTAGCGACCCAGAAGCCAGGGGCCGGGTCGGCTTTCTTTTGCCGCCAAGTGCATCGATAGAGGGTACAGGTGGGGACCGCGAAAAAAAGACATACCCTGATGATGACCCACCACTCGAAGAACCACGTCCGGATCCTCCACTTCCGCCACTGCTGGAACCACCACCGCGACCGCCTCCGCTGCCTCCTCCCCTACGCTTCCATAGCTCTTCTTGTTCTCGGTCTATTGAGCGATCGGAAAACCGCGGCTCCGGCTGTGTTCGCGTCTCCAAGGCGGTCTTGTCGGTGCTCGGTATAGCGCTGGCGCTGATGCTCTGAGCGAGCGTCGCCGCGAAGACGAGGGCGTTGGAGAGTCTCATTAAGATTATGCGCGGTTGGGGTATATCAAGTGCTCAGTAGATAAGATTACTAAAGCAAGGCGGGAACCGAAAAATACGACTATGAAGTATGGAGTTGTAGTTGGGTCGATCCTCTCTTTTCTTTCGCAGACTTAAAACATGGCGGTTGGAAGTTGGTCAGGGGATTGGGCACTGGGTATTTGTAAGATTAAGATTTCCGAAAAGTCAATGCAGTCATAGGATCAAACGCTGAAGAATGCAGCCACTGCCAAGCCGCGTTCTGTTGAAAGGGGCGCTAAGGAATGTATTAAGCCCGGACGATTTAGCAGTCAAGAAACAGCAACGTGACACGATATACTTTGGTAGGGACAGAGAAGGGACCAAAATGACCCCTGCCTTTGACTCAGGGTCATGACAAAAGGGTGTGTGTGGTGGGCACAGCCCAAACATCAAACGATCAGTCGTTGCCAAGACACGAGCGACAATCGCATAAAGGGTACATGGTATATCTGGATCTGGATACAGAGAGCCGTAAAATCCCACCATCCTCGTTTTTCCTTCCAATTGACGTAAGGTGGTGTAGAGGTGAGCGCTCGATCCTGCCGCCCTCGTAAGAAACCTGCTTGTAGAACCAACCACTGTCAAGCAGGCGTTGCTTATGTACTGCTGCCGTCATTCTTCCCAATGCAGCACAACTGTTATGCAGTCCTAGCTATAGGTACGTACCTGGGCCGCAGTCGCGTCGCTGTGTCTCGGAATTAGGAAACCCGGGGGATCGGAAACCCGAGTTATAATATAAGCTTTGGCTTTGCTTGTTTGGTGCACTTGGAAATGCGGACGCAAGTTATGCCTCGCGGTGAGCCCCGACTTGGCAACTACCAAAATCGGTGCTGTATGTAAGACCGAGCGATAGACCAGGACCGTCGGTACGGTGGAGGATGATAAACCCGGATATGTGACAAAAATCCAAAAACATTTGCTGCTGTACCCAAGAGATTTTCATTAGACCTTTGTCCCTGGGGCTGGAATGGCAGGAATGGATAGGAGGATGACCACAGGCTGCGCCCTTATTGCTTGGACTATTTTCAAGCTCCCCAATTGGCCTGGGATTGCGTCGATGGCAAATGCGGGGACTGGGGTGGCAAGGATGGGCATTTCGATGAAGAACTCGGATTCTGATATCATTTCCGCTGTCGATCAAGGGTCCAGGTAGCCATCTCCACTCGTCATGCAACTACAGGTCCAATTCTCTTACCAAGCTTTTCGCGACGATCTTTTCAACCTACATCAAGCACGAGGAGACCCTCCTCTGCTTCTGTAGCACAGCCTCTGACCAATATCAACCGAACCGTGGCAAGGCCTGGAATCTGACAGGCCGAGAGGTGGTTGATAGGCTGACTTCCAAAGCAGCTCTCACCCCAGCCTCTTGCGACTAATCCCGCGGAGCGAAACCGAGTAAGACTGGAGATATCACAGTGTTTCTAGTGGATGTAGGGGTCTGATGTGACCACATCTGCGGATAAGATCTTGGCTGTACGTACGAGCGCCGTCGAATGAGATCTCAAGCTAATAAGATAGCTACATATGTACAGTAGGTAAAAGTATATCGCGTTGGAGGCCTCCATGCCTGCGCGACCGCAACCAACAGTTCGATAATCCTTTCAAAGAAGACGGGTACATAGAGTTTCAGCCTCGTCAAGCCACCTCTAAGGATCAATTTCAAGCATCTCTCAACCCCTGGTGGCTAAGTTAGCAAGCGACAAGATGGGCGACCCTACGGGATCCGACAAGTTCCTGCTCGAACGGTTAAATGCCCTCAAACCAACCACCATAACCCTGGGCCCATCCCCGAAGTAAGCCGCCCCGAACAGCCCCTGTCCGCTCTTTCCAGAAGAACTCTAGGTTTACTGAAATTGCCACCAGACATGTTCCTGCATCGGCGATTGAGCCAGCACAGCCGCTGTCCAAAGAAGATGCCCTCTCTGAAAGACTAAAGAGTCTGAGAACTCAGATCGACACCGGGCCTGCCTCGCCTCCGGGTTCGGTGGTACATCGGTCGGGGAGTGACGCTAACCCCTCGGCACCACCACCAACGGCGGACGCTAAATCAGCACAGCCTCGAGTCAGCAGTGCGGGGGACACCCCGACAGGGCCCGGCGCATCGCGAAGTTCCACGCACGCGTTACCTGGGGATGTAGACCCCCTGCTGCACACCGACGATCAGACACTCGAGGAACTCCTCGCAGACCTCGGCTCAGATCAGGCGTGGCTCGACGAAGTCGCTGCCGAGGAAGAGGAGCACCGCAGAGTTAACGCCCTCTTGGAAGAGCTGGGCAAGACCTCGACTAACGACCGCGACCGCAAGGTCTCTCCCTCCCGTGAAGCAAGGCGTGACAGCCACGGGGAGGATAGCGACGATGACTCCGAAGGTGGCGAGATGACTCGCGCGACCGATGAAGTCCTCGCGAAGGCCCTAGACGAAGTCGAGTTGGAGGAGGCCAACCGGCCAACGCCCCAAACAACGGCTGCGGCGAGGACTTCCCACGAGGAACAGAAAATATATACAAACAGCAGCAGCACACCAGCAAACCAGCCGGCGGCGGAACCGCAGGAGGAGGGGCAGGAGCCAGGCAGCAGCGACCCCCTCATGCTGCCGGGTGTCCCGCTAGAACTGCAAGATCCGCCTGACCTCCCCTCGGACGCAGACTCCGACGCCGACTTCGAGGCCTCCATCGCCTCCCGCATGGCGGCTCTCAAGGTCTCCTCCTCGTCGTCGCCCGGAGGGCCCATGCTGCCATCGGCGCCGGCCTCGGACGTCAACTCGCTGGGCCTGCCAGGGGCGCCGACGTTCGCGCCGCACGACCGGCCGGTGCCCGGCGTCGCGAGGCGGCTCGGGTACACGGACGAGGACCAGCGGTCGTGGTGCGTCGTGTGCCTCGAGGACGGCGCCGTCCGCTGCCTCGGCTGCGACGGAGACGTCTACTGCGCCCGCTGCTGGAAGGAGATGCACGTCGGCCCTCGCGCCGGGTACGACGAAAGGGGCCACAGGTGGGAGAAGTTCGTCAGGGCTCGGTGAGCGAAAGAGGGGGCTCGGGTTGGCACGTACATACGTACATACTGACGTAGATAGGCAGCTGGATAGATACCCCTAGAAGGCATATATTGACACGTGAGTAGATGAGACAGAAAAGACACCCCTGGGTCGGGCGCATAGGGGCATAGGGGCGCAGTGCCGTATAGGAGCCAGCTGCCGGCTCTTTGTTCTGAGGGGTGTATGTCGCGTATCAGCTTGTTTTGCCCAGTCTACCCCCTGTCATCTTAAGGCAGGTGGAGGCTGGAGAATTACTGCGAAAAACTACGTGCTCTAGCTGGTATCATAAAGCCTATCCAAGGACCTGTCACATAGGTCGATTGTCTATTTGACTGTCAGCTTGTTTTACACAGCCTGCTACACTTTTCATCTCGTCAATGGTGTGTCGTTCGGCCTGATCCAGGCTTAGTTGTGTTACTCTCGGGCTCCACACCACTTATTCCAGCATATCACCTGCTCGCACTGCCACGATATCCTGCCCAAAGGTTCTAGACAGCAGTCCATCATTCACACCCCTTGCTGAACCTGTCTCATTCGATTCAAATCCCCCTTGTCCACGTAAGCCATCAAAGGTAGAAACGTAAACAGGACATCTTGGCCCTAGGCACACTGCAGACAGGCTTTCAGGTGTCCACGAAGCATAGGCGGCTAGTCCGGAAAGGGGGTAAGGTAGTTGTGGACGCGCTCTTCACTTCACTGGGCGGAATATTGGTCCCCAGGAAAACAAATTTCCAATCAAGGGGCGCGTGTGCTCGTACGGCGGCAAGCTGCACTGCTGGACCAAAAACGGACTTCGCTGGAGCGTGGCCCAACTTGAAACACGGAACCCAATCGTAGGAGGGGGTTAGCTCCCAAGAACGCTTCTCTGAGATGCGGGATCGGTTTTCAAGGATGACAAGCGAGGTATGAGTCAACATTGCCCCTGTGTAGAGCGAAGTACAACTGTCGGTGATAGATCCTGCTTGTCCAAAGTCTTTCTCTGGACTGCGGAGAAGGGGGGGGGACTGCGGCGAGTGCACTGTAGGTCGGGACTGGCCACGAGTTACAAGGGAGAGACCCGCCCTGCACTTCAGCACCCAAGGGAATTTACGTAGGTGATTCCTTGTTATAAGAGACTTGCGCACCTCGTCTAACTCAGAGTGTTTCACTTCCGACCGGAAGTTAACAGATTTCCACACGATAACAGAACGAGACCTCTTCTGTATCGGGAGGAAATGGCTGGATGATAGGGAGTCTAGTTACATCGTCGCCGAATTGTTCCCCCCATAGGCTAGAAGAACGTATGATAGCTTCAAATCACTCGGCTAGCGCATCCTGGTCAGGACCCAATCCTTAGGATGGCTTTTCCATAAGCTTGTAAACCCCTAATAAGGCTCTTTTGCAACGTTCATCGCGAGGGCGCCGTTAACCGGTCCTTGAGTGTCTGACGTGGCGTGGAATGGCATGGTGCCGGGAGGCCTCCGTTTGCTAACTGGCCATTTTTCACACCACCTACTGCAAGCCGGAGTTCTCTTCCGAGTATGACGTGACCCTAGGCATAGCGAATACCATCATATCCGTTTTTGCGACAGTAAGGTTCATATGCACGAGAAAACGCGGTCTCGATAGGTTGGGTTGTTGGTATTAAATAAGGTTGAATGGGTCACGGAAGTCGGGTGGGACGGAGGTGGGGTCTGACTTATAGACCAGTCCGGATGAGCGCGGACACGGCTTTGTAACCAGAGGCAAGACCCACCTCGGACGATCGCTTCGAGCCCGCTGGAAGCACCGGATTGATGGCCCGTTCCGCTAAGCGGTCCGATCCGTATAACTTTGCAGTCCGCGCCGCCTACCTGGTAGCGTCAAGATGAAGCGACTGATTCGCTCGGTCCGTGGTAGGTTTAACGCCGGGACTGCCTAGTGGGAAACGGACCCAGCAGCAGCAACACTGACGCCGAACCACGGGGATCCACCTTATCCTACCGCCGTCTCCACACCGAGCTCCGTGCGCCATGATGCACCCTTCCGGTACACGCTACTGACATCGGCGTTAAGCTTCCGTATCCTCTACCTGAAGCAGGCGCCCGGAGACCTGGACATGGAGCATGACGAGATGCCCCTCCTCGGGTCGCTTGTCGAGGCCTCGGTGGAGACCCCCCACCGTACTTCGCGTTGTCGTACACTTGGGGCGACCCGTGCCCTGCGAGACCGTCGAGCTTGATGGGCGACGGCTCGGTATCACGGCCAACTGCACCTCCGCTCTGCGCTGCATGATGCGTGGTGAGACCTAGCTATATATCTGGGTCGATTCTATATGCATAACTAGGCCGAGACACCCGACCCGTTGCAGGAGCACAGCGGGTAGGTCGCTATGATGGACCAGATCTACCGGAACGCGGTCCAGGTCAATGTCCATCTGAGTGCGGGTGACGCGGCTTCGGATGTGGCATGCGAGGCGCTGAAGAGCCTGTCGCAGTACTGTCTCGGTGCAATGACGCCCGGACCGGAACAAGAGGTCTTTCGAAGGAAGTATGAAATCTGGCCGACGATATCTTAAGTAGGTAAGGAAGCGGTCCAGGGTACTATATGACTATCACTGAGCTACGTTCTCAGCAATAACTCCGGACTTCCCTGGCGGCAAGCTGTATGGTGTGTTTCGTCTGCCCTGGTTCAGGCGTACCTGGGTAAGTAGGTCATAAATAGCGCTTGAGCGTTCTTAGGTATAGTAACCAGGGTTGGCCCATGCAGGTGGTCCAAGAGGTTGTTCTCGGGCGCGTGGTCGTGTTGTATTGCGGGAAGCACCTGATGCCTCTCAAAACAGTCACCATTGGGGCCGGCTTCAAAAGGCTCCCTTACACCAAATACGATTCAAATGTGCTGAGCACGCATTGGCGGACATATCTCAACTATCATGAGGGCATACGAGAATGCGTCCGCAGAAAAGAAAGAGGCGAGCCACTGCGTAACTTGGACCTCACACTCTCCGAGGTGTTGCTAGCCCCCGCCCTAACCCTCGATGCGACGAGGCCAGAGGACAAGTTTTGCGGGCTGTACGGCGTGTGTAAACGCCTCGGGTTCGAGCTGCCGGTACCAGACTATAGCAAGCCCCTGGCTGCCGTATGCACCGAAGCAACTCGGGCGATCCTCAGCTATGAAACCTACCTTGACATATTATTGGATGTCTGCGAGTCGTCCGGGTGGGAGCGGGGGATCCCATCCTGGGTGCCCAACTTTTCGGGATGCATCCACAGGTAGTCCCCATCCAACCCACCACACTTGATAGTTCATGACTCGAGCAGAAGAAGCCCTAGGATATCTGGCCAGACCCGCTGCCAGTATGACTTTACGCTGCAGGGGCAGGCCTTATGCGTTAGGGGCCGGCGGCTGGACGTGCTCTGTGCGGCTGGCCAGCCTTGGAAGCTGGATATATCAAAAACCAAGCTTGGAGACTCGGAGAAGCAGACTGCAGAATATATCTCGAGTCTTCTTGGCTGCATTGGAAGCCGGTTTGACATCGTGCAGGGCCGGAGCGACCGTCCTCAAGGCTGGTTTGCAGTGCATTTGCTAGCCCAGGTGCTGGCCCAAAATCCCTCCCAACCTCGTTCCGCAGAGCGCCTCGAAGCGCTTGCTCGGTATCTATCTCCATTAGTAATTAACTCGTTCGAGATCAGGCGGCGATCCACGTCATATGGCGCTGGCAGATCCGCAGGACAGCCCACTGGACTACTGCCAGGTGGGCGACTACGTCATCAGCAAACGGGTGTATAACGTTGTTGAGAGCCTATTGGCGAATAATTGTTGGAAAAGCGTATTTCGAACTGTGGCCGGGTCCTTGGGAGTAGGGACTTATACAGTTCAGGACGGCGATATCGTCGCCGTGGTTCACGGTTTTCCCATGGCTGCAGTTCTTCGGCCCTGGGACGATTGGTTCAGGTATGTTGATCCGGCTTATGTCGACGGGATAATGAATGGCGAGTTCTGGGATGCAAGCTCGGCTGTGGATGATGAGACGTTCGTCTTGGTCTGATTTGGAACGGTAAGCAGAAGCCGGTCGAGCAACCCGTTGCGTGCCCAGCGGTGCTAGTACTCCAGTGTCGTCCCATAGCTGTTTTTGTTTTCTCTCCGGATGGTAGAATGGCGCATTACAGTATCCATAGTTAACACAGATTTCGGGTTCGGCTACCTGCTACAAATATGGTAAGAGGTCTTCAGAGGTCAAAGCAACACCACCGAAGTCCACCGGTTGCGCAATTCGTTACGCAACCGCCAAGCCTAATCTACCCATTTAGCCTTTTATGTTCATAGTGATCGAATGCAGGAATCTGGCGTAACTTTCTGTATGTTGGTTCTTAGTGTTCTAGGAAAGGACTAATTTAGCCCGTAGGCAATCGTCGTTATATATGTGACGGCAGCCACCAGGATCAAACCGCGAGGCTGGCAACCGTCACATGGAGCTGACAGCTGCCACATTAACTAGCCATCTGCCACATAAAGAGTGGGGATATTTGTAAATCTTTACGTATTTTACGGCTTTGCGTTTTTTTCCTTTTTTTTATTATTTAGCTTAAAATTTTTATTTATAACGTTAATAAATTAATTACCATATTATATTAATACTGGCCGTAATATTATTTTAAATTTCTTTTTTTATTAATTTAACGATTAATAAATAAAATATTATATTTTTTTACGTCGATATATAACGACAAAAAATAATATATCTTAAATTAAACCCAAAATTAAAACCCAGATAAATTAATATTAAAACTAGATATTTATTAAAAAAGATTACTTATTAATTAGTTAACGTTTAAAATAATTTAAAATAATTAAAAATAAAATCGAAAATACGGAAAATAACAAATATCTTAAAAAACAGTAAAAAATAACGTACCAAAAAATTAAACCGAATTTTTAAAAATAAAAAGTTTACCAAATTAAAACTTAGATTATAATTACTTAAAAACCGATTTTAATAAATAGCTAATCGACGAAATAGTTAACGATAATTAAAACGTTTAAGAAAATTTTAAAAATTCCGTAATAAAATTATTTATTTTTAGGTTAAATAAAACTACTATTTTTGGATTTTTTCCGACGACGTTAACCGTTTTTACCGGAAAAATATAATTAATAACGTTTTCGGTAATATTAATACGTTTTACCTTATTAATATGGCAATATAACTTATTTTCCGTAAATTTATAAAAAATAATAATATAAATTTTAATTATATCCGAAAAAAAATTTATATTAATAATTTAATTAAATTTAACGGTAACAAAATTAAATCTAACTTTTAAATTTATAAAATCGTAAATAAATTTTAAGGAAACGTATTAATTTTTAAAAAAAATTTATATAATTTATTTAATAAACTTTTTTTTTAAAAAAAGGCCGAATAAATAATTCAAATTCGTTACCGATTAATTATACGATTTTATTTTTACGTAACTAAAATAATCCAGATATTAAAATTATTATATTATAACCAGAACCAAATTTCCGTTATAAAAAAAATTTTCCGTAATTTTTTTTTAAATCCGGCAAAAATTAAAATATTTACGATTTTATTTTTACATTTAACGTTTTCGTTTAAAAGGTAAAAATTACCGAAAATAATTAAAAATAAGTTTTATAAAAATAATTTTTTTTTAAAAATAATTACAATTTTAATACTATTTATAAAAAGTTTTATAACCGTATCGTTATAATTATTTATAATAATTAATTTACTTATAAAAAACGTTAAGAAAAAGGTAAATTTTAATTATACGATTTTAATAATAATAAACCGAAAAATAAAAAATAAAAATTTATTCGAATAATAATTCCGGTAAATTAAAAATTCCGGATAATACCGGCCAATTTTTATCGGAAATTAAAAAAAAAAGCTTATTAAAACACCGGTACGTATTTTTATTATAATAAAACGGAATATAAAATTAACGATTACTTTAAAAAAAAAATCGTTACGGTAAAAATAATAGAAAATTCGTTTAATTCCGACGAATCGGAAAAAAAAAATTTAAAACCGTCGGAAAGTTTTTCGATAATTTTCCTTATATTAATAATAACGGCAATAAATAATTTTAAAAAATATAAAATTTTTATTAAAATTGCGTAAATTTAAATAAATAAAATTAACTTACGTATTATTACCCTTTATAATACCGGAATATAAATTTAATTTTTCGTTAATTTTTTTTATTAAATAAATAAAAAAAATTATAAATTCGTATTATCCGGTTAAAAAAATTAATTTAATTATAAAATTACCGGAAATAACCTGCCGGTTAAATAAAAACCTAAATAATTATAATATTTAAAATTAATAAACGACGTTTTTCCGATTAAATTTTCCAAAATATAAATACTGGATATAATATTTTTATCGGTTTTAATTAAATAAAAATATTATTTAATTTAACGTTTTTCCAATTTTAAATAAGTTTTTACCAGTAATTAAATTTTTAATTTAATATTTATTAAACGGATACGTCGAACTTAAAATTTAAAAAAACGTTAATTACCGTAACCATATTATAAAAAAAGCCGATAAATAATATTAAATCTGCCGACGTTTATAAAAATAATTCGAAAATAATCTTATTTTAATGCCCGTATTTATTATTTTGTCGGATATATTAAAAAAAATATATTAAACGTATATAATATTAAACCGATTATTTCCGTTATAAAAGCTATTTAAAATAACGTAATTATCGTTTTATTAACGAATAAGTTAAAAATTAATTTCCGTACGAAACGATAAAATTAATTTTTGTTATTTTAAAAAATTATTTCTTTTAAAAACAAAAAATTAAATATCGTAACGTTAACCGTTTTATAAAAATGGAAAATATATAACGGCCAAAAAACCCCCTTTTATAAAAATAAAAATCCGGAATACGTAAAACAAATCCGGAAATTTTTATTAAAACTTTTTATTTATTTAAAAATTCTTTTTCGAAAAAAAACTTAATATTTTTTTTAAATTTCCGACCCGGTTATAACGTAATTTTAAAATTCGACCGGCCGATATCCGCTTTAAAACCTTTAATTTACCGGATGCCCGTTTAATATTTTCCGTTAAAAAAGAATAATAAATAAATAATTAAAAATAAATTTTATCAAATTATATATGCGCAAAAACGCCGCTTTAATATATTTATTTTAAAATTATATTTATTTAATTTTTTAATTTAACGGTATTATATTTAATTATTAAAACGTTAAACGTTTTATTAAAATTAACAATATTTAAGCGTTTTATAAATTTCGTATCGTTATTAAATCGGAATATTTAATAATATTTAAAATTTATTAATAAACGTTTTAATAAAAAAATATTTTTATTTGAATTTAAATAAATTTTATTTAATAATAATTATTTAATAATATTTAATTATATAAAATTTTTAATTATTATATAATTATTTATACCGATAACTTTTTAATTTATTCCGGCCTTAAAAAAGTTTTTAAAAATATTATGAAAGAATTATTTACCGGTTATATAAAATTAACTTTTAAAAAAATATTAAAAAATCCCGGTTTAACGTTAAAAAAGTAAATTATTTCGGTATTATTATAAAAACCGGCATAAATATTTTTATCGATTTAATTAAAATTAAAATATTTTAAAAATAAAAATTTAAGAATTTTAATAATCGTACCGTAATCCGTTTATTTACAAATTTTTATAATTACGTATAAATATTTTATAATTATAAAAATAATATAATTAAATTATTAAATTATTTATTAAAAAAAAGTTTTTTTTAATAAAATCCAAATAAAAACGGGCTTTCGAAAAAATAAAACGGCTTATTTACGAAATTTAAATTTTAAAATTTTTTTAACTTAATTAATAAATAAAAATAAAAATAAACGTATTCCGTAATATAACCCGAAGTATTATTTGGTAATATTAAGACGATAACGAATAAAAATCCGTAAAATATTTTTCGAAAATTATAATTTTTAAAAAAAATATTTTATTTAGGACCGAAAGTTATTTATTATAATCCAAATTTTCGAATATTATTATTTTAAATTTTAAAAATAAAATTTTCTCGTTATAATTAATTATTAAACTTTATTATATTTTATAAATAAATACGTTTTTTTTACGTATTAAATCCGATAAACCGATTTCCGTTTTAATTTTAATATTATTTTTTAATATTAACCTAATAAAAAAAAATTACCGTAAATACCTTATTACAAAAAACGATCTATTTATTTACCGTTAAAGTCCGAAAAAAAAAACCTAAGCCTTAATTCCGTTAAAACGTTTAGATTTTTTTATCGTTATTATTAACGAAATATTAACCGGGATCCGAATCGAAAATATACCGTAAAATATTAACTTAGTCGACCTTATCCGTTACGAAAATAAAACGCAAAATTTAAATAAAAATAATAATAAATTAATAATACCCGAAAAAATAATTAACGGTTATATTTTTTTTCGTACCGTATATATTTGCAAAATTTACGTATTGAAAATATTTACGTATTTTAATTAAAATAAAATAATTAAAATATTAATACGGAAATATATTTATTTCCGGCTTAAATAAAATATCCGATAATATATCCGGAATTATTACGATTACCGTTAAAATAAAACGTATCGAAATAAAATCCCGGAATTTTTTTACTTTTTCCATATTTTAAATAATATTTAAAATTACGTCGTTATCGATAGAAAAAATATATTAAAAAACCGTTATAATTATAATTATATATAAACGTTTATTAATAAATTTAATAAAATTATAAAAACCTTATTAAATAAAAATAATATATTATTAAAATTTTAACTAACCGATATTATTAATATTTATATCATTTTTTAAAAATATTTATTATTTAAATTAATAATAATATAAAATAATTTATTTTTTAATTTTTAATTAAATTAAATAAACTTACCGATATAAAATATTATTACGAAAATATTTTATGTCCGTAAATTTAAAAAATTATTAAATTTACGAATTAAAAATTAAATTAACGTTTACGTTTTTATATTAATAAATATTAAAATAATTAAAATATATATATACTGGTATTAAATTTTGCGCATAATTTATTATGATATTCGTTAATCGATATAATTCCATTAAAAATTATATTAAATAAAAATATCCGGAACTTATTTTTATTAAATTTAAAGTTAAAAAAAACCCGAATTAATTTAATAAATATTAATAATTATTAAACGGATTAAAAATATTTAAATATTTATAAAAAAAGTTATTATAAAAAAGTAAAAACGTTAAATAACGTAAATTAATAAAAATATCGTTTAATTAAATTTAAAATTAACGATAAAAGATTTTCCGTAAAAAGAATTTCGCGACGTAAATATTAATTATTCGTTTAAATTTATAATAAATAAAACTTTTAAAACTTTTTAAAAAAAATTAATATAATTTTATTTTTAACATATTATCGCATTATGAAATAATTAATTTATTTTATGCCAATTAATAACGTAAAGTTAATAATAATCGGTTATTTTAATAAATTTAAATATTATTTTTAACCGAAAAAATTAACGATAAATTAAAATTCGAAATAAAATAAATCGAATAATTAAAATTTAACGAATATTATAAAAAATTATAATTTTAACGAAATATAATATTTTATACTTAATTTTAAAAACGTTTTAATCGTAATAAAACGGTTTTATACGGAATATTTAAAAATATTTAAATTATTAATTTATTTATGAAAATAAATATATAAAACGGTTATTAATAAAATTAACGAAAATTATTCCGATAATAATAAGGCCGCAAAAATAAGAACCGGATTAATAAGGAAAAAACCGTATTTATAATTAATAAAAATTTATATATTTTCTTTAATCGTATATAAGGTTTTAAAAAGAGGTAATATAACGGCAACTACCAAAATCAAACCGTAAGGCTGGCAACCGTTACATGTAGCTGACAGCTGCTATATGAACTAGCCACCTGCCACATAAAGAGTGGGGATATTTGTAAATCTTTACGCACTTTGCGGCTTTGCGTTTCTTTCCTTCTTTTCTTTTCTTCAGCTTAAAACTTTCGTTCATAGCGCTAATAAACTAGCTACCATGCTATATCAATGCTGGCCGTAATAATATATACGATTAGGTAACTACGGAGGTTTATATGGCTTACTATCCAAAAACCTTAAAGTTTTTAATAAAAATACCCTCTAGTTTAATTAAAGTCTCCGGAACCTTTATAATTTTATTATTGCGATATAATTACTATTAGCTAATTAAATATTATATTAGGGTTATTTAACATTATAATACATATTTATTATCTTTATATATTAAAAAACTTTAAGTAAAAAGTAATTAAATATTAATAATTTTCATTATATCGGATATTCTTTTCTTATTATAAAGCCGGGCGACCGAAAACGCCTATAATTATTAATATTTTAAATAACTTAAATTTTGTTTCATAATTATTAAACTGTGCGATAAATGTATTAATAAAACTTTAAAACTTTATATAATATTATAAAGAAATATTAAGTTAATAAAAAGTTTAATAAATTAATTATAATGTTCCCGGTTTTAAATAAGATATATAATTATAATTAATTACTAGATAACATAAACGATTAATAATAAATAAAGATAAGTAATTAAAAAATCATTCTTTTAAATTAATTAAATAATAAATTAAATATAACCCGGTAAGAATTTTACCTTTTAATGTAAACCGAACATAACCTTAATAAGCTATTTGTCCTAGATGTTATTTATAAGTTTTAATTATAAACTTTTATAAATAAAATACATTTTCTATTTTAGATCGTCGTTTTTATCCTTGTTAGTCGTAATAATAATAAATTTCTAATCGATAAACGTAAAATTAATATCCTTCTCGATTCTTTTCTCATTATTGATTTTTCGTTCGGCCGTAGGGTTTTCTTAAGCTGCGCAATCCTTCCTGTTTTACAATTCTTTTTGGCTTGGAAACGATATTCGTTTTTGTAATAATTTCTTTGCTATAGTTAAAATATTTAACGTTAAAACTTCTTTTTTAATTCTTTTAAAACGGCCTTAGCTTTTTTCGGGGATTTATTCTTTTTATTTTTATTATTATTTCGTTATTATTATTTCGTTTACTAAATCCCTTTTTCCAAAAAAATTCGATTAAAGGTACGTCGGTCGGTAATAATAACCTTATTGGTATAAGTTTTTAAGGATTTAACTTTAAGTTCTTTTAAATATTTTATTTTTTACCTAAATCTTTAAGCTATCGTAAAAAGGATAAAATAATGCGTATTTTTAAAAAAAATTTTAAATGTATTTTTAAACAGCTAGGTTTAAATATATATTCGGTTATCGATTTAATTTATTTAAGAAAATATGTTTACTTAATTGCCTTTTCTTATTAATTTAAACTTTTAAATAAACTTAATATTCGTTTTTTAAAATATTCGTAATTTCTTTAAATGTAATTAATAACTTTGAAAATATTATCGAGATAATTCGTCAAATAAACTTTAAAATATATTCGGATTAACCGAATATTCTTTAATATGTAATTACGAAATAAGTAATATTTTTAATAATTTTATATTAAGGAATTTTTATACAATTCAAGGTAAAATATAACTTAAATTAAAAATCTTTTTATATCCGTAATTCCGTCGTAAGGCTTAAAGGAAGTTAGCTTATAGCTTTTAATGTCAGATATTTCATAATAAACGGAAAGGGGTAAAACCTTTTATCGGATTTGGCCGGAAGCGACTATAAGGGATATTAGGATTTTAAAGGAAAATATAAAATCTTTTATCTATTGTAGAAATTTAACGTTTTGTTTTTTAAACTTTATAATTTGTTCGGTTAAAAGGTTTAAATCCTTTTTAACCGCAAGGTTTTTTCGTACCTTTTTAGCTTATTGTTTTATAATTTTCTTTAATCTTTTCCTTTTCGGATTTTTCGGGCCAAACTTTAATAGACTTTTTAAGGATAGAAATAAGTTCCGGTTAAGGAGGAAAAAAGGGTTTTTAAGTTTTTAACCTTAGTAATAAAAGGTATTATATTTTTAATTAATTAAAACCTTTCTTAATGAAAAATAAATTATTTATTTTGGTTATTAATGTTTTATTTTATATTAACGAAATAAAGTATGTTATTTATTATTTAAAGATGGTTTTATAATATCGTATTTATTAAGTTTAAAAATGTTTTGTAACGAACCTGTTATACATCCACCTGGAGGTATGACCAGTATCCGAAATGGAGGTCTTGATTTGTAGGTAATAATAGCATAATAAATAGGGTGTTCGTTAAAAAGATTTGCGGACTTTTCCTTTAATCGGAAAACGATACCTTTAATTAAAAACTTAGATTAATAACTAAAAAACGAAATTAAATAGGTGCTATTTATTTAAAAAACCGTTTGTTATATATCCATTTTTAAAAAATAAATATATCGTAAATTTATGTAATTTATGTAATTTATATAATTTAGTTCTAAGTTACCTAAATTACTTAAATTAATTAAATTACTTAAACCTTAACGTAAGAAAGTTAAATTTTTCCTTGCCCGAAATTTACGCGGTCGGAACTTTCCTTAAAAACTTTCGAAAATAAGGTTTTCTAAAAACGGGAACCTTTATTTTTGTACTATAATATTATTTCCCTTTTTTAAGGATTTTTGTTCTAAAGATAAAACCGTAGGTAACTTTTTTATCGTTTATTAAAAGGGTTTTTTCCAAGCTCTTTTTAATTGATTTTATTATAACAGGTCGTATTTAAAAGGAAAAAGGAAAAAAGAAATTACGTCCGAATTAACGCGATTTTCGTAATATTCGTACTGATTCGATAAGAATATTTGGTACTAAAGTATTTTTTTGTTCTAATTATATTCGGTTTAACGAAACCGACTATTTTTTATTTTAGGGCATTAAAGTTGCGATTATTATATTCGTTATTAACGTTTATTTTATAACGTTTTAATTATAAATTCATTTTAAAAATAAATGAAATTTAAAACCGTTTATTCCGGAAATAACGAAAAATTAAAAATAATTTTTTAACGTTTTAAGAAATTGTGAAAAGGGAATAAAAGATAATAAAAAAATTGTTAGCTAAATTGCGACGTTAATAAAACGAAAAATTAAAAAAGTTTATTAAAAAGTTAAAACGGTTACGTTTTTAACAAAACCTTTTTTTAAAAAAAAGCCTTAAAAATGTTAAAAAAAGGTTTAAAACTGGATTAATTAAAAAAACGGAAAAGGTTGGAAAAGAAATAACGTTACGTAAAGGCGGAATAAATGCGATTTATTTTTAAAATAAATACTGTAATACAGGTTTTTATTTTTTTCGGCTGGAACGTTTTAAATTTGGATTTAAGTAAAGGACCGTTATCGCCTGCGACTTTAGCCGGATTGGAAACGGTCGGTTAGGATTTTGCCGGTGGAAACTTTTAATTAGGTTTATCCTATTCGTTAGGTATTTAAATGGTTTTTATATATTATTTTCCTGTAAGTAATTTATTTATTTAACCAAATATTAAATTTTATTTTTAATTATTTTAAAGTCTAACATTTTTTCGATTTCGTATTCGTTATCGTTTTTTTCGATTTCGAAGTTTTTTTTAAAAAGGGCGTTTTTTGGAGCTGTTTTTAATAAGAAAATATGGAATATAAGATATACTTTTATAGTTTTGGTAAATAATAATTTATAATTAGTTTTTAAAATAATTTCTTTAATTTTAAACGGATTAAGGTTTTTGAAATTAAGTTTATCGTACGGTTTTCTCGTTTTAATTTATGAAAAATTTAACGTCGCATTTTATTTTTTGCGTAATAAATAAATTTTTTTTTCGCTAAAATAAATTCCTTAATTCTTTTCTTATTATAATATTGGGCTATTTTTTGGTACAAAAAATATAACTTAATTTAAACTCGGCTTTATATCGTTTTGATTTTTATTATTATTATTTTTGTTCGTAAGATTATTATAATAATAATTAGTACCTTACGTATTAATTATTTAAGTCGTTAAGTTATTACGTTATATCCGTATACGGCTATATAAGGTAATATATTTATATTTTCGTTAACGAACCTATTATCGGTTATTTATATAAATAATAAAAATTTAACTTAATTATTTTGCTAATAATTAACGTAACTTCGAAAATATTATTTTAAAATTTAATTTAATCGTTTTAGTTAATTATTTATTTAGGGGTAATAAATTATCGAAAACTTTAATTTAAAATCGATTTGTTTAAAAAAACTAATATCGAATTTAGATATAAAAAGTTTATTTCGGTTAAGAATAATTTTTTTTAATATTCCGTATTTGTCGAAATAATACCGAACGAAAGCAAAAGTTAATTATTTTGCCCTTAAGGTTTTTTTAAAAGGTAAAAACTATTTATATTTCGGAAGTTTATAAATAATTACCTATATTATATCGTACTTAATTCCGGTAACGGGATATTTTGATATAAAGAAATTAATAATAAAATTTCAAATTATAGTATATTATGTTTTATTAAATATGTCGGTAGGTTATAATAAATTATACGGCTTATGATAAATTATTTTAATTTTATTATGAACGTTATAATTTTTAATTATTTATTTCATTATTTAGCAGAATTTTAAAAAGTTATATCTTTTTTAAAATCGTGTGGTGGTTTTAAATACTTTTTGGTATTTATATAAAGGGTTTTCGTAAAATATTTTAACAAATTCCTTTTATTATTAACGGAAGATATAAATCTTGCCGCGAAATAATAGGTGGTTTTTGTTATTTTCCTTTAATTTCTTTTTGTTTTTTTAGGTTATAAAAACTTTTAAATTAAATTAATTTTTCCGGAGTTAATTGTTTTAAGGTTATATATAACTGTATTATTTTATCGTTTTTACGATATAGTACCTATATATGTTACTTGAGAACTTTTAAGTTATAATTTTTTTTCGGTTTAAAATATCTGTTTAGATATTTTTTTCCTTTTAATATGGTAAATTTTAAAGTTAAATTTGGATAAAAAAATTATTTAATTTCTTAACGTTTATTTAGTTTTTAGGTAATTATAAATCGAATAAAAGTTTAATGGTTTAAATAAATATTAAATAATTTCTTGGTTTTATTAAGGAATAATTCCTATTCCTTAAATATTAAAATAATTATTAATAATTCCTTGTCGTAAATAGGATATTTAAATTTTGCGTTTTTAAAAGCTTTAAAAAATGTTATTAGGTATTATTTTCCGTTACTTTTTAATTATTTTAAATTATTTTAAAGGCATAATTTAAAGCGTTTATTTTAAGTTAATTTTTTTATTATGGTTTAATAACTTAATTACCGGAACGTTAATAATTTTGTTTTTAATCTTTTAAAAGGGTTTTTTTATTCTATTTAAAAATTTAAAAAAGTTTTTAACGTATTTTTTGGTAATAAGTTTGGTTAAGGGGCTAACAAATTTGCCGTAAATTTGGATTAAAGGTCATATATAGCCGGTAAATCTCAAAAATTAGCGAATATTAATAATAATAATTTTATCTAAAATTTACCAATTTTTGACAGCTTTTACTTTGGAATTTTAAATTTAAATTTATTTAAAGATAATAATAAAACTTAAAAAATTTAATTTTTGGATATATTAAACGTTCTTTTTAAAGTTTTTTAATGAATTAATTTTATTTAAAGGTTTTTAAGATTTAAGTAACGTATTTTTTATATTTTTCCAAAGTTTTTAAATAAATAAAAATATTATTTAAGTAAAGGAAAATAAATTTATTTAAAAATTTCCGTACAATAATAATAAATATATATTAAAAGTTAATTCAAATATTAATTAATTTTTATAATATAACCTTATATTTATAATATTTATAAATAATTTTAAAAATAGTATTTTAATTTTCGTTTTTAATTATTCGAATTAAGTAATAATTATTTAATAGGTTTAAAGTTATAAATTATTTGGTTTTATTAAATTTTCTTTAATATTTATTAATATTAAAAAATATCCATTTTTAATAATAATATCGTTTAATTATTAATAATTATAAGTTCGTCGGTATATTAAACTTCCGTCTTTATCGGTTTTAATTTTATTATTTTTCATTTTTAGTATTATTATAACTAAATACTTTATAAATAATTTAAATTTTCTATATAACGTTTTTTAAGGTTTCGTTAAAATCTTTTCTAAAAAGCCTTAATTTTTTTAAGGTTTATATAATAAATTTGGTAAAATTTTAAATAATGATCTTTTTTAATATAAATTTTATAATCTTATTAATTATAATCGGGCAATTTTTTTCGGGTTCGTTTTTAAATAACTTTTTAAACCGTTAATACTTAAAAAACATTATTACCATTAAGTTAAAAACTTTAGTTTTTTTAATTATATAATAAATTTTATAATTTTTTTTTAAAATTATGCCATAAAAACGTTCATTTCCTTTAATTAATCCGTAAATTATTAAAACGATATTACGGTATTTTTAAAATAATATCATATTTTAAAATATCGGCGATGTTGAAAATAATTCGTTTTAAATATTTATATATTTAAATTATAAGTTCTTTTATTTTTCAGAAAATTCGACCATTAACGTAAGTAAATAAATTTTTATCGATTATCCGTAATTTATATAATTATTATTTATATTTCTAAAAAATATAATATTTTTTAATTATTTTAGGAAAAATAAAGTTTCCTTTTATTCCGGAATTAATTATAACGTTAAATATTTTATTTCCATAATAAATTAGAATTTTAATTTAATTCCGTATTTCTTTTTTTACTTTATATAAGGTTTTATATATAAAGGCTTTTCGGTACTTTATTTTCGAAAGCTTTTATATTCTTTTAACTAATATATTTTAAGGGTTAAAAGGAATTTTTATTCGCGTATCTTTTTGGCTACGTACTTAATATAGTAGTTATTTATATATTTAAACCATTTTTTATTACCAAACTGGTACTTAAAAATAATTATCTTTTTTTAGCTTTTCCTTAAATCTTATATTTTGCAAATTATCGGATTATAAAGGTAAACCTTTAAAAAAGGCATTTTTATAGCTAGAAATTCGTATTTATTATATAATATTAATAAATAATATAAATATCCTTACGTTATAACCTTTCGGCTTTATTTTAATTTCAGGTATAAGTAATAAAACTTGGAATAATCTGGCTATTAAAAGGTTTTTATATATTTGCATTCGTCGTTTAGCTTTATAAGCGTTTTTTCGTTATATTTTGGTTAAAGGTTATTATTTTTTTAATTCGATAATAAATAAAGTGATTATAATTATAGCAAATAATAAAATATAAAAATCTATAATTATCGGTTAACAGTTTAAGATATATTATGTATTTCGGAAAAATATAAGGCTTAAAGGATAACTATCCTTAATTATCGTAATCTGTTCATAACTCACCGTTTTGGTTGTATATTTTATATTTTTATATATCGAAATACCAAATATATTTTAACGTAATAGCTATTTTAAAAGCTATTCGTTTTAAATGGTATTTAGAAGCTTTAGCCGTAATACTCTTATAAATAGCATAATTCTCATAATTTAGGTCGTTATTTTTAACCTTATTAATTATAGTAATAATAAATTGCTAATCGGCAGAAATAAAGTTTCCTTTTTTATTAATCTTTTTTCTTGCTATTTATATCTCGTTCGGTTACGTAAATATTTCTTTTGGGTTAAAGGATTTTTCTTCTTTAAGGATTACTTTTTTTTGGTAAAAGGTAATATTTGCTTTTAAAATAGTCCTTTTTGCTATGATTAAAAGATTCAGCTTTAAACTTGTTTTTTTTAGATTTTATTAAAGAAATATTAACTTCTTTTTGGAATTTATCTTTTACTTTCTTGTTACTATTAAAACGTTTGTTACCATTTTATCTACCGGTATTTTTTAAGGTATTAATTAAAAATATATCGGTCGGTAATAATAATTTTATTTATATAATTTTCGAAAGCATTTATTTTAAGTAGTTTAAATATTTTATTTTAAATTTAGGGCTTTAAGTTATTATAATAAGGGAAAAATAATACATTTTGTAAAAGTTTAAAAATAATTACAAAACGGTTAAACTTAATTATATATTCAGTTATTAAAATAGTTTATTAAACTTATATATTTATTTAACCGTATATTATTATTTATTTATATTTCTTAATAAAGTTTATATTCGTTTTTTAAAGTTTTCGTAATCGTTAAAAATATAATTGGTAGTATTTAGGTAGTCATTAAAGTAATTTGTTAAATAATCCTTAAAAATAAATTCGAATTAATTAAGCATTTTTCTAGCAAATAGCTGGAAAATGGCCATTATTTTTTAATATTTTTCGTTAAAAAACTTTGGTATTATTTAAAATAAAGTTTGGCCTTAACCAGGAATTTTTCTATATCCGTAAACCTATTATAAGGCTTGGGAACAATTAGCTTATAACCTTTAATATCAGATATTCTATGGTAAGCAAGAAAAGGTATAATTCCCTTTTGGTTTCGATTAAACAAAAAGGAAACTAAGGCTTTTGGTTAAAAAGTAATTGCTAAAAGAAATATAGAAATTTTCTTTTTTAACTATCGGACGAATTTAGCGTTTTCTTATCTAAATCTTATAACTTTTTCGGTTACAAAGTCCAGTCGTTTATCGGTTATAAATTTCCTTTTTTTTTTAACTTTTATACCTAGTTCTTCTTTCTTTTTGTAATCAGACTTTTTAGATTAGATTTCGATAAATATTTTCGAAATAAGTGTAAGTTATTATTAAAAAGAAAAAGATTTTTTTAAACCTTTAGTTTTAGTAGTTATAAATGCCATATTATCGATTAATTAAAGAATCCTTTTAATAAAGGGTAAATTATTTAATTTAGTTATTAATTTTTTATTAGTTAATAACGGAAATCGAATATGTTATTTATTTATTAAACGTTATTTTATAATATAGTTTTTATTAAGTTTAAAAAAGTTTATATTTAATTAAACTTTAAACTATTCGTTAATTATTAATTAAAAAGTTATTAAAATATAACGAATTTATTATATATTTACCTGGAGGTATAAGTAATATCCGAAATAAAAGTTTTGATTTATAAGTAATAATAATATAATAAATAAGGTATTTATTAAAAGAATTTACGGATTTTTCCTTTAATCGAAAAACGATACCTTTAATTAAAGATTTAAATTAATAGCTAAAAAACGAACGTAAATAGGTATTATTTATATAGGAAACCGTTCGTTATATATCTATTTCCAACAAGTAAATATATCGTAGATTTATTTGCTTTATGTAATTTATGTAATCTAGTCCCAGATTACCTAGATTATTTAGATTAATTAGATTACTTAAACCTTGGCGCAGGGAAGCCAAGCTTTTCCTTGCCCGAGGTTTACCCGGTCGGAGCCTCCCTTAAAGACCTTCGAGGACAGGTCTTTTTAAAGACGGGAACCCTTGTTCCTGTACTATAACAAGTTTATATTTAATTAAGCCTTAAATTATTCGATATCTATTAAATAAAAAATGTTTTAATAAGATTAACTTATTTAATATTCTCCTGAAAATAGAAATAATATCCGAAATAAGGTTTTAATTTATAAATAATAATAACTAATAATTATTTCGCAGGTTTATTCGTTATAAGAATTTTCAGAAGTCTTTTCTAATTAAAAAACGGTATCTTTAATTAAAGGTTTAAATTAATAGCTAAAAAGAGAAATTAATTAAATATTATTTATATAAAAAACCGTTCGTTTTATATCCATTTAATATTTTAAAAGTATGTTATATATCTTATGATATCTGTAATTTATTTAGATTACCTTAACCTTGGCGAAGGGAAGCGAAGCTTTCCTTGTCCGAAGTTTAACCGTACGGAGCCTGTTAGCTAGCAGGGGTGCGCTAGCACTCCATATACGGAAAGGCTCCCTCTAATCGGACCATATATGTTCCGTAGACCGATTACATTAAAATATAGTACGCATTTTAAAGCACCTGCAGCTAGTTATTTAATACAATATAACTAATAACCCTTATATCTGATAATTATAAGTTTTATTCGCTGAATTCGCGTTATTATTAATTAATTAATTATTATTAAAACGATATAAGCTATATACTAGTAATAATTATCTATATCTTTTATTAGCTATATTAATAACCGTACCGATAACGGCTGTAATTATTTATAATAATTTTAAGGATTAGGATAAATTTAAGGCCGAATTTAAGGTTAAAGTTAAAGAATATAATTTATTAAAATATATTAACCTGATTGAAAACCTTTTATAGCTTATTAAACCTATACCGCCCGATATAACCTTTTATCTAAAAAAACGAATTTACCAGTCGACGCGGGCAGTTAGCTTATCTTCTGAAAGAATTATATAAATCGAAAAAATTAATTAAACGGGTTATGCAATAAATACTTTTAAAATAACGACCGAAAGTAAATAAACTTAGGACCAGAATTTTACGATTTATATTTATTTAAATCGAAAATATAATACTTTCCGAAAAGATTATAATAAACTTATAAAATAAAGTTTAGATAATATTTTTTAAACGATTAAGTAAATATACTTAAATTTAAATAACGATTTTAAAATTTGATATATTAAAATATAATAAGCCGGAAAAATTTATAACGATCGATTACATATAAATATTAAACGTAAATACGAAAAACGATTAAAGTATATTGCGAAAATTATTAAAAAACTTAATAAGTAAATAAAAAAGTAATAAAAAATTATAATTTAAAATTAACGTTACGGAATTTCTGAAATGATTATGCCGGTTATTTAAACGGATTAATTATCTATTATAATATTATTAATTATGGTTAATTAATCTAATTTATTTATACTTTTTAAATAAAATAAAATCGAAAAAAAACGATGAATTATTTAAAAGTTAAAGTTAACCTTTTAAATTAATAAATTATAACGAATTTATAGCAATTAATAAGAAACGTTAAAGTAACGTCTTTAATTTTTTATAAAACTTTAATAAATCTTTTCTGTTAAAATAATCTTAATTAAGAAAAGATTAAGGATAGTAATAATTAACTACGTAATAGGACCTTTAAAAAAGGCCGAAACGAAATAATTATAAAAAATCCTAAACGGACCGAAATAATAATAATAATAATAATAAACGGAAGCGTTAAAAATTAAACGTAGAAAGGATTTAATATAAAGCATACTTAAATTTTAAGTATAAATTACCTTAATATTATTATATGTTCCTTAATAAAGTTCCAGTAAAATTTAAACTTAATAAGGAAGTTTTTGTTACAGTACAGGAACAGGGGTTCCTGTCTTGGAGAAACCAACCTTTGGAGCCTGGTATGGGCTCCTTACGGCTGATCTTCGGAGGAGGAAAGCTTGGCTTTCCTCGCCAAGACCAAAGTAATCTAGGTGATCTAAGTGATCTAACCAGATCACAGAGATCATATAGATCCACGACATATTCATTAAATCCAGGATAAATATATAACGGTCAGTTTCCTATGTAGATAGCACCTATTTAGTTTCGCTCTTTAGCTATCAAAATATAACGAACCTGTCATACATCCACCTGGAAGTATGAGCAGTATCCGAAATGGGGGTTCTTCATTTGCAGGTAACAATAACACAATGAATGGGGTGTTCGTTAAAGAGATTTGCGGACTCTTCCCTCAACTAAAGAACGGTGCAGTTACCTCTGGTTAAGAGCTTAGATTAATAGCTAAAGAGCGAAACTAAATAGGTGCTATCTATATAGGAAACTGACCGTTATATATCCATCCTGGATTTAATAAGTATATCGTAAATCTGTATGATTTATGTAATCTGGTTAGATCACTTAGATCACCTAGATCACTTTAATCTTGGCAAGGAAAGCCAAGCTTTCCTCTTCCGAAGATCAGCCGTAAGGAGCCCACACCAGGCTCCAAAGGTTGGTTTCTCTAAGACAGGAACCCCTGTTCCTGTACTGTAACAGTTTTAATATTAATCCAAAACCGGATTACTTCCGATTAATCTTTAAAGGAAAAAAATAATCGTTTATCGAAAATTATAAAAAAATTAATTTTTAAAAGAAATAAAACGAATATTAACGTATTTTTTTAATTTTTAATTAACGTAATGCGATAAACGTTATATTTTATCTCTTAAGGAATTTACTTATTCAGGATTTAAGGTTTACGATATATATTTTTAACCTTATTAATAAATTTTTAAATTATAAAATAACTATTTAAGGTAATAAAATATACGTAAAAAAAATCGTTCCGATTAATGGATACGGCGAAATAAACGTTGTATTCCAAAGCTTTATAGGCCCGAAAACGATACGTATTTGTGACGTAACTTATTACGACAATTTTACGTATAATTTAATATCTTTTCCGCAGTTTCAGAAAAATGGGCATTAATAAAATAACCGAAAAAATAATAATTTTATTTAAAATAATTTTAATTAAATAATTCTTACGTTAATTAACAAATTTAATTAATTCGTTATCGAAAGTATTAACGTAATAATTATTTACATAATTTTTATATTTTATAAATAAAACGTTATTTTATATATAACGAAATTATTACGAATTAATATCGGTACGATATAATACTTAAGGTTATAATATTTAAAGTCCGAAATAATGGTTTAATTATAATTTTATATAAAAAAGTTTATTTAAAGGGTTTAATAACGGTCAAATATTAAGTATATAATAAGGTAAAAATTAAAAAGTAAATATACGGAAAGCTAAAAAGAAAAACGTTCTGATTAAGATAACGAATCGCTATCGCTTTTATAAATTTCGAAAAAAACTTTAAAGGATATAAATATGTTATATTTACGACCGATAGATATTTAGGCTTTATTTAAAATATTTATTTTAAAAACCGAAAATAAAATATACTAATTATAATATTTCGATATTTTTAAGTGTTTTAAAAAATTAAAATAAAGTTTATTCAAATTTGCAAGTATAATAATAGATTTTTAAAAAATTATTAATTTCGAAATATATTTTAATTACCTTTTTTTAACATTAAATTTAAGCTTTTAATATTATATACCTGAATTTACAACGGGGGAATAAAATATTTAAAAAATATAATTAAAAAAAATAATTACGATATAAAATAATATTAGATTATTTTTATTTTTGATCGTATATATCCTTAAAGTAATAATATATTTATATAACCGTACTCTTAAATACGTTTTTCTTTAACAAAATCCATATAAAATTTAATATATTTACCTAGTATATAAAGACGGTATTATAATATTTAATCGGAAGTTTTAATAAACTTAGTTACGAATATACGGCTATATAGTTTACGATATAATTATTACCGTTATAAAAAAGAAAGAATTTAAAAGTTAAATTTTAAGGTATAAATTAACTTTTTTATCGGTTACCGATTTACGAATATTTACGAAATTTGGAACCCATTAATTAATAAAGTTATTATTATTCGAAATGTATAATTTAACGAAAAAAAAAGTTTTTTAGGTAATATTGAAAATTTAAAGGAAGATTTTTTTATATTACGGAAAACGAATTATATAAATTATTCCGATAAATAAAATTATTTAATTCAATTTATACCTATTTTCTATATATATAAGAAAAAAACGAAAACCTAAACGGAATAATTTAATTACCGATTAAATAAAAACGATACTTTTAGAATAGTATAAGTATGCGAAACGTACGGAATAGGGAAAAATAAGTTTATTTATATAAAATTAATTATTTTTATATAACCGTTATATTCGAATTATTTCCTTTTTCTGACGTATTATTTTTATTAGCGTTTATTTTAATAATGAAATGGGGCGGGACAGAGTTAGTTCTGATTAATACGAAATTAAAAAGAGTTTTATAAGTGAGCCTAGGGCTTTGGAGAAAATTAAAGTTAATATAATTAATCTGGTGTTAAAACCAGTTTGTTTGATGAATGACGAGTAGGTATTTGAGTGGTAAGTGTTTCCGGGGTTGCGCCCGGCGAAAAGAGCTTTTAAAAATATATAAGTGGTACTAATTAACTAATTAATAGATCCAGATCCTAGGCCTTATACCTTGTACCATTTTAACTATTTTTTTAAGATAAAATCGTTTTTGATTTATTTTAAAAAATAAATGAAAACTTAATGCAATAATTCCGAATGCTTTAAATAAATATACATAAACCTAACCGATTAATTAATTTAACGCTTACGCGGTTTATTTTTTAATATTCTTAATTTAGGATTTCGTTTTTTGCGTTTTGTTAAATTTTTCCGTTATTTGATTTTTTTCCTTTTTTTAAGCCTTATTTTCCGATAACTCCTTAGTAATTAATACCTTATATTTAAACTAACCTGGCCATTTTTAAGGAAAGTAAGGTTTGGGTTTCCGTTCCGCGTTTTCGAAAATATCCTTTATTTATTTATATGGTATAATATATTAATTACGAACTATAACTTTTATATATTAATTACTTAAGGCCGGTTAAGTTATGTACTTTATGTTAAAAGTTAATTTTTAGGTATCGGATTAGGTTAAGTAATTTTAGGAGCTGAAAGTTTGGTCGGAATGAATAAAAGTAGGGATATGTTTATATTAAGGAATTTTGCGACTTGTTGTCGAAATTAATTAATAAAAGGAATTAATAAGGATTCGGGTATTTTGCATATTTTACGGGATAATTTTTTAATATTATTAATAAGTCGAAATCGTATAAATTAAAATTCGATAATAAAAGGTTTTTCCGGAAATTAATCGGTATCGGATTTATTATCCTAAATTTCGGTTAATAAAAATAAAAATTTTCCGGGTTAATTTTTGAGGTTTTTTTTTAATGTCGAATTTTATTAGTTTTAAATTAAGGTATTTTTTAATTATATCGGTTATTTCGGTTTTTATTTAATTTTCGTCTTATTTAATTATTTTAATTATTAAATAAGTTATTTATTACGTAAGATTATAAATAATAATATAAAATGCATAATTAACCTATAGGTTATAAATATAAAAGCGGACTTAGGTAAGTATTATAACGATCGTAATACGGATAAGGGGAAAGTTATTAAAATCAAATTTATCTTACATTTTTCGATATAATCGTAATAACAGTTAAAAACGTTTAAAATTTAGATAAATATTAAATATTAAAAGCAGGCGTTTTAATCGGATATATAATATTCCGATTTAATAATTTATGGGGGTATCGTCGGTACGTAATTTTATATAGGTAATGGTTTAGATATATTTTAAATTTTTCGATTAAATTTATTTTTCGAATTAATTAGGGATTAATTTAATTTTGCTATTACCGATTATTTGTTCGGCTTCTGGAATAATAATTATGTCTTTTTGGGGTATTTTATAAATAATTATTTAGGTTAAAGTAATAATATATTTAAAGCGAAAAAAGATGTTATTTATTATAATTATAAGGGTACGTTATAATAACGCGGCTATTAAATCGGTTTAATCTTTTATTATTTAAAGTGGAGATAAGGTAATTTTTTTTTATAAACGTTAATTATTTTTATCATAAAAAATATTAAAAATAACCTAATTAAAGCGGTGCTTAAAAGTAATTAACCTGATAAGATAAGGAATGGTATTATTATTATACATTTTTCGAAATAAACGTATTATGTTATCTTTATTTTATATAGGTATATTAATTAATTAGGTAAAATTTTTAAAATTTGAAGTATTTAATTTTTTAAAACCTTTTTTTATTATATGCGGTACGTTTTTTATATAATAATATAACGACGATTTATAAATTAATTAAAAGGTACTAATAAAATGGGGACGGTATTTAATGGTTTAGGGGGTATTAATAGCGGGTAAGTGATAATTTATAATATGTAGATATATATATATGTATTAAAATATGTAGGTATAGGTGATTTTGATATTAAGGTTAGGAGTTATATAAAAATAAAAATGCGTCCGGAAATGATAACGTATTATGTAAGTAATTAATTAAGTGCTTTTAAGGTTAATATATTAATTCTTTGTTTAAAAACCTTATACGCCGAAGGAATTTTTAAAAACTTTATCCGATATTAAGTAAAAAAAACAAAAAAGTAATTATTATAACGTTCTTTAATTAATCCCGTACCTTTCGATTTTTATACCCGTATTTCTTTATAACTTTTTTTCTTTATAACCATATTAACTTCCTTTTTTAAATTATACCAATTTTTAGGTTTTTTATATACTTAAGTATATTTTTAATTATTTTTATTTTATTAATTAATATAATTATAAATTTTCGTTAATTATTAGATTTACGTAATCTTTAACATTTTCGTAATAATACAAATCCGGATAAATTAATTAACTTTTTAAAAAAATTGTCCTTAAAATTATATCCTAATCTTAATAATTCCTTTCCAGCTTTTAATAATTTTATACCGATCGGTTAAAGGGTTGCCCGGAATATATAGAGCCTGGATTTTATTTCTGCCTAATATTAAATATTATTAACGGTTTTTAATATCCTAATATTTTTTTCGGCTGCATCCTGTCGTATTAATCAGGTTTTAGATATTAATCGTCGTTTTAAATTTTTTTTTAATCCTAACGATATCCGTAAATTTAATAATTTTATATACCGTTAATAACTTATTTATAACTTAACGCCTTTTTTTTAATACCGGTTCCGTAATATTAAATACGATTAATATTATATACCACTTTATATTCCGATAATAAATAATTTACGATTTTTTAAATCTTATTTTTTTCTTTTTTAAAAAAAGATACGTTAAACGATTAAGATAAATTTTAATCTTAAACCTAATTTAATTTTCGGTATTATCGAATAATTATCCGGTCGTCGTTAATTAATATCTATAATACCCATTTTTCTTAAAATATTTCCGTTTCGTAATATTACCAAATCGTTTATTTTTAAAGGTTTATTTTTTATCTTATTCGTTTTTTTTTGGTTTATAAATTTGGTAATCTTACGACGTTAATTAATAATAACCTTAATAACGTTATTTACGTTTTTAATTTTCCTTTCCAAAAACCGAATCCGTTACGTAATTAAATCTTTTTTCAGAATATTAAAATCTTAATTTATAATATACCATGTCGGAAAAATCATTTCGATTAATAAAAGTAATTTTTGGCCGTATATTAATTTATAAAAATTAATGCCGTAATTTTTTATAATAATATTATCCGCAAATATTATCTTAGATAAAAACTTAGCCTATTTTTTGCTAATCTTATTTATTATTTTTATTAAATTTTTAATAATCGGGATATATCTTTTTTCGATTAAGCCTTATCGTTAGGTAACGTACGCGGTTTTAATTTTTTATTAAATTCTTAACATATTATAAATTTTAATTATTTCGCTTTTATTTTCGAAACCTTTATTAATTTTAATTTTAATCGGGATACCGTACCGGTAAAAAATATATTCGTTTAAGAACTTTTTAATTACTATTAACGTAATTAAATATAAGGCCTTTATTTTTAAATAATCGGATAATTCGTACTTAATTTTGACCGTAATTTTATAACCTTTATCCTTAGGTATAAATTATATATTAATTACTTAAATAATAATTATATTAATAGGTTACGAAAATTTATAAATTTTTTCGAAACGTTAATCGGTTATTTTTTAATATTTGATATACGTAAGTATTACCTTCAGAATATAATTAAATATTCCGTATTAATAATATAAAGTTATTATACGACGATAGGTTAAGTTTTGTTTTTTATAACCGTAATTTTTATAATATTATTTAATTACCGTAAAACGTTTTTATTCGGAATAAATAATCTTACGGTTACCGTACCGTTTATTTATTTTACGTTAAAAAATTCCGTTCTGGATAAAATATTTTAAAACATTTATTTTAAAAATTAAATTTTTTTTCGGAATTTTACGAAGGTAATTAAAAACCTTTAATATCGTTAAAAATTTTACGTATTTCTGTAACTTTTTAAACTAATTTTTAATAAAAGGTTTTTATTTTATTTTAAAAGGTATTAATAATATTTTAGTTAAAATAAAATTAAACCGAATAACGTTTAATTAGATATTAATAAAATCGTTAATTTTTCCTTTTTATTAATCGTTTAACGAATTAAAAGCTTTAAATAACTTTCGGAATAAATTATTTATAATTAAATTTTTTTTGCCGGAAATATATTTAATTTTAAAATCGAATATTTTTATTTAAATAATTTAATAAATAACCGTAATATTAGGTAAAAAGTTTAAAAAATTATTAATTTAATTACTTAATACTTTAACGGTAATTTTTAATAATAATTAAATATTATAATTATAATTTAGGAACCTTTTTAAAATTTTAAAAATAATTTAATATTTTAATTTATTAATATTATAATTTAATTTAACGTACTTTTAAATATTATTTTTATAATGCGCGGAATATTCGATTTTATTAATTAATTAACCAAAAGTATTTCCATAATTAACTTTGTTCGCGTCGGTTCTTATAATAATTTTTCTTATATTAAGATTATAATTTAAGCTAACTAAAGTCGGAATTATCGTAAGCTTTTTTTTTAAGGTTTTTATTACCAGGTTCTAATTAAAGCCTTAAATAAAAGGTTTATTTTTTCGGAATAAATTCGTAAAAAATTTAACTTTTAAAATATAATATATAATAAAGATTTAGTAATAAACGGTAATATTTAAAAAAAAAATTAATTTTTAAAACGTTTTTATATAATTTAATTTTTAGGATTTTAATTACCTTAACCGTATCGGGTCGGTAATTAGTTAATTTATAAAAAAATTTAATTATAACGGTAATTTTTTAATATTATTAAAACTTTTTTATATTAATTAAAATACTAGCAAGTTTATAATTAAAAAGGGTTTTATTTATGTTAACGATATGCTTATAAACGAACTTCCGAATCCTTAAAAAAAAATTTTCGTTATTATATTTAATTTTCGGGCCCTTATTACCGATATTATTAACGAATAAATATATTATATCGGGCATTAAATCGTTTAAAATCTTTTTAATTACGTAATAAAAATAAATTATAAAATTAATAACCCCTTAAGGAAAAATAATTATCCTTAAAAGTTTTAACGGTATCGAAAGAATTATATAATTTTTATTAATTAAGGCTAAAATAACCTAATCGTAACCGGAAAAAAAATTTACTAAAGTTACCAAAAAATATATCGTTAAATTTGCGGAAAACTTGTTATAATTATTTGGTATAAACGTATTTTATAAGGTAATTATATTTAGCTTTATTACGGAATTAATTAATCGTAAGCCGTTATCTTTTTTTTCCATAAAAAACTAAGTATTTTTATACGCCGCATAAAATTATTCGAATATATTTTTTTAACTTCGGATTCGTAATACGTTAATTAACTTATCTTTTATGCTAACTAATATAATAATATCCTTAACTTACCATGTTTTATAAAAGATCGTCCAAATTTTATAATCTAATAAAATATATTATTTAATCCTACCGTATTTTTTTTAATTCCAGATTAAAGTAACCTTTTTTTAATATAATATCTTTTTAAAAAAAACTTTCTTTATACGGATAAACTTATTACCTAATTAATTAAAGATAACCTTGATTTTTTTATCGGTAAGTCGAATATTTTACGGTATGTTAACGGATTTAAGAAATAAAACGGTTAATAAAATGCCGGGTTTATTTAATTTGTTTCCGGATTAATTGATAACTTATCGTATTTTTTCCAGTTTCTTAATTTTTTAATCGAGGTTTTTAGGTAATATTAATTTATTAAGCGGTACGTTATTAATAAAAACTATTTTTTTCGGCTTGTATATAATATTAATTTATACAGATTATTTATTATTAATTTTGTCCCGTATTTTATCTTATAAAATTCCATATAAGGCGTATATAAGTTCCTTATCGTTAAATTAACTTAAAACAATATTTCCGGATTCCAATTAATTATTTATAATTTTTTAAATAATTACCGAGTTTTAATTAACATAAATATTATTAATCGAAAAGATATAAAGGTTTATAAAGCGTTTATTTACCTTTTCGTTTTTAAGTTTATTTTCGCTAAAAAAGCGGTTTACAAATTTACCGTCTGTTTTTTTTCTGGTTCTTTATCGGTACGGATATTATAAATAACTTTTTCGGCTAGAATTAACGGAGTAATAATTTTTATCGAACCGAATTTTAAGGTTTTTATTATTATTTTAAGGTTTATATTAAATATTATCTTCGATTTAACCATAAAATTAAATTTAAGAATTAATAATTACGTAATATAATGGTTATGAATAATAAATAAGGAAATAATAATTAATCGGCCGGTTAATTAAACGGAAACTTTAATTATATTTCGAAAAAGGTTTTTTTTTAAAATTAAAGCCCATAAATAATACGTAAGTTTGTTACATAATTAATTTATATCGTTTAACGTTCGACGTAATAATAACGTTAAATTCGGCTTTAATATCGATAACTTTATTAATTAAGTTTTCGTTACCTTTATAACTTATTCGGACTGCTAGCTTAAATAACGGGGTAATATATTCGGCTAGATTTTATTACTGGACCGATAAAATATTAATTTCTTTTTAATTTCTTTACTTTATAACGGATATTTATAATAAAAATTTTAACGAATCTTTTCGGATTTAAGGTTTTTAACCTTTATATTTCGGTTTCGGTTATCTTATTTATTTCCCGATTTTTACGATTAAATATTTTTAAAATTTTTATAGCCATAAAGTTTTTAAAAACCTTACCGAAATTTAAGCAAATTTCGATTAATTCGGACCAAATAATTTTAAATTTTCTTTTAACGTTTTTTCGGATTTTTTTTCTTAAAATTTAATTATATATTTATCGATCAAACTTTTATGAATAAAGGTATTATTAATTTAGATAATATCGTCCGATTTGGAAATATTAACAAATATCGGAAGGGTATTATTTATTTAAATACCGATTTTTATATTATGGAAAAAAGGTTTTTCGTATATTATGTTATCTTCGTTAGTTTTTATTTCGGTTTTATTTTTTTTATACTTTCGGATTTTCTTTTCCTTTTTGGAACGTTTAATTAATATAATATTAATAAATATAATCGGCTAATTAAAATTATCGATTTTTTGGATTCGGATTTCTTTCAGATATCGGATATTTTTACTTTTAATAAAATCGCTTTATAATTAATTACGTAAAAGTATTTTTTTATAAAACAGTTTTTTATCTTAATTAATAAAATAAATTATATTAATCTTAATTATTTTAGGTTAATTAATATTAATTTTTTATCGGTTTAGTATTAAAATCGTAATATATTTCGGAAATTTAATTAAATTATTAATATTTTAATCGGGGTTAATCGGTAAATTATTTGCGTTACGGAAAATACTATTTTGCCGATTAAAATACCGTATTTTCTTTTTATATGGAATTAAGAAAGTTAATAAATTATAAATTTATTTTAAATTATTTTTTTAAATCGGAATTTATTATTTAATTACCTAACTTTTTAAAATTTAAACGAATTAAATTATATTTAATATTATTTTATTCTTAAAAGTTTTAAAGAAAATAATATATCCGTCGACGGCGAATAAAATTAATCCGATAATTTTTATATTAATAAATAAGCGGTATTTTTGCATATTATATCCTAGTTTTTAGCAAAATTAATAAATACCTTAATCAAAATTATTATAACGTTTATTTCGGCTTTAATAACCTTTTCGGTAACCTTTTTGTCCTTAATATTTTCCTTATTTACGGGAAAAGTTATATCGATTATATTTATCCGGCTGGAAATTAATTATATTAATTAACGGATTTATATTATATATCTGGGCCCAAAAAATTTGTTATTTAGGTAGAACGTAATATTATAAAATCCGGAAAACTTTTCGATTTCGTATTTTCTTTTTAAAAGTTTCGAAATTTTAAATTTTAAAGAGCGTTAATAATTTTAAATACTTAATCGGTTTAGTTAAATATTATTTATTATAAAAGCGGATTTTTTTGGCGAAATTGTTTAATTTATTAAGTTAAATAAAACCGGTTTTTATTTTTTCGGTTAAGGTTAAATCGGATATTTATTTAGGGTTATATATAACCTTTATATTTAAAAAGTTTAACCTTATTAATAACCTAATTCCTAATTAATAATTATATATTATTATAAATCGTTACGTACAAATTTTTAAGTTTTATAAATAAATTATTAAGAATTTTTTTAAAATATTTAGCAGATATATTTTTAATAAACTTTCGATTTATTCGTTCTTATTAAATATTTTTCTTTTTAACTTAAAATTTTTAATAATATTTCGTACCTTAATAACGTATTTTAGATAATAATCGTATACTTAATTAAGCTTTTTATATTAAGCTTATTTCGTTAAAATCCTTAATCGATTTTTTACCGTCCGAATTTATTTAAAGTTTTATAATTTAAAAGTTTTTAAGATAATTTAAAAAATTTTATTTTAATCGGTAATTTTATTAAGGACAGCTTTAATTCGGTTTTTTATAACAAAGTTATCGGTTTAATAATGTATTTTATTAATTATTTTAACGTTAAAAAACTTATGTTTTTTAAATAATTTATTAATTTTCTTAAGCCAGTTTATAATTTCGGTATTTAAAAAGCGAAAATTGAAAAAAACGGAAAAATCTGGAAAAACCATAAAAAACGAAAACTTATTTATAATACCTGCAAAAAATCGACCTTTTATTAATTAATCGTATTAAAAGGAAAAACGTTTAATATAAGTACCGTAAGGTTTATAAATAATTTTAACGATTTTTAGGTTAATATAAAGTTTCGTCCTTTAAGTACGTTAATTACGATATCGGACTTTATTTAAGTATTTATATTTTTAATTGGTTTTAAAAATCCGGTTTAATTATTATTATTTTAAAATTTAATTTTGCTAAATTTATTATCGTAAGGATTTTGTAATAATCGGTATTAAGTAATCGTATTTAAAAAAGGGTTCGAAAAATTAAGGAAATATAATATTAGCAATAATTTATATTATAAATTTTAAAGCTGGATAATAATTTTAAAAAATTTCGATAAATTTTTAACAAATTTATTAAAGCTTATCTTAAATTAATTAATATTACCGGTTTTCAAATTACTTAAATTTTAAAATGTTATCTTAAATAAAATATATTTAGGCATAAAATAAATAATTATCCGCGATAATTATCTTAAATATATTTTTTTTTCGAACCTAAAAGGTAAATAACTTTTTTTTTATTATCCGTCCGAATAGTTTTATTTTAATCGTCGTTGCGTCGCCTGTTATTTAATTACGCTTTTTTTAACTTATTAATTAATACCTTTATTATTAACTTAAGCGTTATAATATTTAAATTTAATAAAAAATGTAAATTTTAAATAATATTATTTATTAATAACTAAATAAGATATTACCTAATTAATGCCAGAAAGGTCCAGAATATATTTTATAACGTTTTGTACTTAATTTCTGCGTTATATTAAAAAACGTTATTTTTTTTCGATATTTTTTTTAATATATAAAATCAGTAGCTTTATAACCTTATTCTTTTTTTTATTCGTATTCGTTATTTTATTTATTTTAATTAGTGTAAATCTTAATAATTATATTACTAATAACGTAATCTTAATTCTTTTTATCCTTGTTAATTAAAGTTTATAATTTATTTTATTACGTAATTTTTTTATTAATACGTATATCGATCCGAATTACTTTATTGGTCCAGAATTTCGGTAATTAATCCATATTCCGAAACCGGTTACTTATATACGTTTATATTTTTTTGCCGTTATTTAAATTAAGTTATTTTCGTATAAGGTTTTAATTTAATAACTTTTTTTTATTAATTGTTTAAGGGATAACATTATTATCATAATTACGGTTATTAATTATATTCCGCTTAAGTTATCGTAGCCGTAATTATAATCGTAATCGTAATCGCGTATAATTATCGTACGCCTTCGATTAGGACCTTATTTAATTTGCCTTATAATCGGGAGATCGAAAACTATTTCAGTCGTTAACTAAAGCCAGTTTTTTTTCTTTAACCGCCAGATAAAATAAGGCGGGATAAAGTTAGTTCTGATTAATACGAAATTAAAGAAAATGTTACGAATAAACCTAAGGTTCTGGAAAAAATTAAAATTAATATAATTAATTTGGTGTTAAGATTAGTTTATTTGATGAATGATAAGTAGGTGTTTAAGTGGTGAATATTTCCGGGGTTGCGGCCGGCGAAAAGAGCTCCTAAAAATACATGAGTGGTGTTGACTAACTGATCAGTGGACCTATATCCTAGGCCCTGTACCCTGTACTATTTCAATAATTATTACGATTAATATATTAACGGAAATAATTAAGGTAGATTTAAGTTTTTATTATTTTATTTAATCCAAAATAACGGTAAAAAACGAAAACATTTTACGGGTTATAAACCTAAGCTTTCTGTATGTTTTACGTTGAAAAAGTAATTTTTAATATAATTATAAAATATAAAAAACCGTATTTAACGTAAGATAACTACTTTATTTTATTAATACGATTAATAATTAGCCGGTAAGCTGCGGAAATTTAGGGAAAATAATTACCCGAAGTATACGTTACTTTAATCGGAAAGATTTTAATAATAAAAAATATAATATAATTTGTGGGTTATAAAACCGGATATATAGGCGTAACCTATTATTACCGTTACGAAACCATTAAAAACTGATTATATATCCGTTAAAGAAATTATTCCGTAAAATTGAAAAAGCTTATTTATAAAATTCTAAAAACAATAAAATTTAAGAAAAATTAAGTTTTAAGGTATATATAGATATATATTTATAAATTTAATAAATATAATTAATTACAAAAATATAAAATACGTTTCGTTTACAAAATAATTAATAATTTAAATTTCTTTTTAATAATATATACATATTTATTTTAACTAAAAGGTTATTTCGAGCTTTAATTATAATTATGGCTAAATTTAATTTATAACTTAAGTAATATAACGTTATAAACGTTTTCGTTAACGCGAATGTATCTTATTAAATATTTATAAAAATATTTTTAAACAATTTATAATATAATAAATTCTTTTTAATTAAGAAAATATTCTATAAATTAAGGGAGTTATTTTTCTTATAGTAAAAAGATTTTATTAAGATATTTAACTAATTAAAACTTAATTCCGTTTTTTACGAATTTTATTATTTTATTAAGTAAAAGGAGTTTTTTTATAAATAATATCGTTACGGTTTACTGGTAAAAATATTAAAGTTTCGTTAATTAATTAATTTAATAAATACGGTAACGATATACTTTTATGTAAGATTAATATAAGTTCAAGCCTTATTTTCCAGGCTGAGCCAAATATATATAAAATCATTACATATATAATCCATACGATAAATATTATACCCAATATCTTCGAATACGATAATTAATTAATGGTTTTTACGGTTAAGATAGATTATATACCTTAATCTTATAAAACCTTACTTTAAAGCAGAACCTTATTTTAAAGCAGACTAATACGTAGTTGCCGATAAGCTTTAACTCTGATGAACCTTATACTAGCTACGGCTACGTATGGTCGTAATAAATCTTAAGGATAAACTTTAAGAATAAACCTTAAGAATAAACCTTAAGGATAAACCTTAAAAAATAAACCTTAAAAATAAATTTTAAAAATAAACCTTAACGATAAACCTTAAGGGTAAACCTTAAGTACGCATAAAGGGTTATGTAAGTTTTTGCCAATCTTACGGCTTAATTACTCCCATAGCTTTATTAAAATAATTAAATATAATACGTAATTCCGAATATATAATACTGGTAATCCGTAACTATAAGATTTCTAAAAAATTTTTTTTTTTTAGGGTATAAAATCCTTACAAAATTACCGGACGCATTAAACCTATCGATATTATTATCGAACCAGAAAATTTATCCTTAAAGGGTCGATTTCGGTTTTTAATTTTTGGATATAATTTAATCCGCAAAAATTATAATAATAAATTTTTAACGAAACTTATACCGAATAATATAAAAATTATGGAAATATTATTAGCAAAATTAAACGGGAAAAATAAAAACCGGTTCGAAAATTTCGAAATTTATATTTTGGAATAATATAAATTAAAAAATTACGAACGATAATTTCCCCGGTTGTTCCGGATTGCGAAAAATTTCTAAAATTCCGATAAGAATCGATATGGATAGGAGCTAGCTTGGGGTTAGGTAGTTTAAAGTCGCCTTGGAGTAAGATTTCTGAAAGGTTAAAATTATATTAATTTTTTAATGTCGGAAAAACTTACCTACAAAAGGGATGGGTTTTAATAAAGTACGGAAATTAAGGTAGTAATATATTATTTTATTTATTTATTTATACGGTTACGTCTTTTTAAAGGAAAACGATATACTTTTATAAAAAGTAAAAACTTATAATAATCTTTCGGTATCGAAATAATTTAAAATAAATTTAATTAAAAAATTTAATTATTTTAATCCGACTTTAAAAATAAGTTACTTAATTTAATTCTTAAAAAATTTTAAATAATTTCCTAAATACGTTAATAACTGGCGTTAAATTATTACCGAGTTTTAATTTAATTATTTAAATTTCGTTAATAAATATTAAAAGAAAATCGTTTTTATTATATACGTAATAATTAATATATATCTTAATATAATTTTTATAATATTCCGTCTTATCCGATTTAATTAAATCTTAATAATATATATTATAAAATTATTAATTAAATTATTTTATATTTAATTAAAATTAAAACGTTAACTTTATAATTCGGATATAAAGATTCGTTAAATCTTTAAAATATTTTTTTTAAAAATAATATAATTAATTAAAAACTTTTTTAAGTTTATATTATAAAATTATTTAAAAAAAGAAATTAGGAAATAAGTAAAATATAATAATTATTTTTATAACCGTAACGGAATTATAATATTTTATTTTCGATTAATTAAAAAATTAAAATTTAATTTAAATACGGAACTTTTAAATATATAATACGATAATTAATAAATTATATAACTTATTAAAGCTAACGTTACTTTTTTATAAAAAGAATTACGGTACGTAAATATATATAATTATTAATTTTAAAAGATTATAAAAAAAATATAATTAAGGTAAAATATATATTTACGGGTAATATATTAGTTAATAAATTAATAAAAGCTTTATTACGTAAATTTCTAAAATATTTTAAAAAATAATTAAATTTAATAAATATTATAAAAACTTTAAATTAATTAAAAAAAATTTAAAAGTTATGTTAGATAAAAAATTAACTATTTAAAAGGATTTAATTGCCAGAAGAAAGGTAAAATGGATAATTGCGGCCCTAGGAAGTAATAAAAGGTAACAGTTAACGCCGTAACTGCGTTAAGGCGTTAAGGGGGTGTATTAGCTAGCAGGGGTACGCTAGCATTCCATATACGGAAAGGCTCCCTCCGATCGGACCATATATGTTCCGTGGACCGATTATATTAAAGTGCAGTGCGCGTTCTAAAGCACCTGCAACTAGTCATGCAATGTAACACAACTGATGACCCCTATATCTGACAGAGCCCTACCAGGTTCTAAAGGCAGGTTTCTCCAAACACAGGAACCCTTGTTCCTGTACTGTAACAAAGATATAAGGTTTTATTTTGGTTAACCTTTTCCTTTTAGCCAGTTCCCTTTTATTATAATGATATCGATAATATTTTTTATAGCCATAAGACGTAAATATCAGTATTATTCTAATCCATATTATATTTTCCGGTTTGATTTATAAAATTAAAGCCTTAATGGCATATATATAAAATTTAACGCTGAATATACTTTTATTATTTTTATATTATAAGTAATAAGCCGTTATATAATAATAACGTATAATTTACTATATTAATCGAATTCTTTTAAATATAACATTTCGTTTTAACTTTAATATTTCTTAATTTATTAGATTGATCTTTATTACTTTTATCATTATTATTCTTTTATTACATTTAAAATTATTATTCCTTCATTAATTTATTTTAATTATTATATTTTAATATTATTTAATAACTGTTAATCTGGTTATAGTAGTATCCCATTCTTTAATAACCGCTTAGGAAATTACTTTAACTTTTCGTAATTCTTTCCCACTTTAAATATTAAGCTAAAATTTTCCTTTTTCTTAATTATATTTAAAGTAACAACTTTAATATTCTCGCTAAAGCCTTTAGCTTTTTTTCGGGTACCAGAATTTAACAGTTACGGTATTCTTTAAGGGCCGTATACTGGCTTTTAACGTAATCTATTTTGTTTTAGCTATAATACTTAACCTAGCTTTAATCTCTTTTTTATGCGGCTTTTAACTTTATAGGTCTTAATTACGTATTATAAAACGTATTTCTTTTTGAAAAAACTATCGTTTATGAAATATTTTAATTTATTATTATAATATTTAATATCTTAATTCATTTACGTAATTATCTATCGTTAATTTTAACTATCTTTAAAATATAATCGCTTAAAAAGTTTAATTAACTCCTTTTTAAAGCTTTTATTTATTTGTTCGTTTTAAGTATTTAAAAACTTGGTTATAAACGCGTTTTATCCTAAGTTTATTTTTATGGATAATAAAAGAAACGTAATGCCGTAATTAAACACGGACCTTTTTTAGCGTAACCTTTTAAGTTATATATCTGCCTTACCCTTTTTATTTAGTATATCGAAAGTCTTTTATAACGTATTTTCAAACTTTGTATAATCATTCTATATTATTCGTCTTTTAAGTAAACGTTCTTTTAACGAGAACGTAATTTATTTCCTTCATAGAATTAATTTCCAATTTAATCCTTAACCTTAATATTATGGGTCAAACGGAAAAATAAATAAAATAAATTTTATATTAAATAGAAAGTAATTATAATATTAAAAATCTTTTAAATGATTTAAAGTTAAGTAATTCTAATACCTTTCCGGATTTTTTAGTAAATATTACCTAGACGAATTAACTTCTTTTAAAAAATCTTTCGGTCGTAAAACTCTTACCTTTTTCTTCGAATTTTCGTAAACCGGTTTAGGTAAAATGACAAGGTTAAGCTTTTTTTTTCAAATTAAGTAATGCGTTCGTTTATTATATTTAATCCTTTACATTCCTTTTTTTTTTAAAAATGTAGTTTTTACAGTACTCTTTTTCCGTTAGAATTTATAAGATCGTCGAAAAATTATATAAGCGGAATTAATTTACTATCAAGTTTTAATGGTACAATTCATATTAATAATAATATTATAAAAGTTTAAATAATAAATCGTTCGTTTAATTCACTTTAATAACAATAAACATTAAAATTAATTTAAGTAATTAGGTTATATTTCAAATTAATATTATTTAAATTATAAGAAAATATTAAACCCATATATCTTACTTAAAACCTATCAAACCTCTTAACTTTATCCCTATTTATATCGTATAAATAAATTAAATCTTTATAAATTCGGACAATTCTATCCGATCGACATTTTTTAAATACATAGATCCTTTTAGATCCGTTAAATCCATCCGGATCCATGTTACGTAATCTAAGATCCATATCGGAAATATCTCCCATATCCTCCGACCGTCTATGAATGGGCCAAGCCTCTTAGTTATAGCAAATATAATAATGTCGTATTAATATTCGATATATAATGAATAAAGGCGTTTAAAAAAACATATATTAAAAAGTTGAAACCAATATAGAAAATATCGGGCTTTGTAAAACGTAATAATATCATAATTAATGTAATACTTTTCGCATTTCATTAAATAATAATTTATATAAGTATCGAAATTAAGAAAACGTTTCGAACTTCTCGTACACGTTTAAACATGTTTATTAGAATAAAAATCTATTTTAAACCTATTTCTTTATTATCTAGTTATTTTTGTTTAATATAAAAATTTAATCCGTTGCTGATAATAAATTATTACGGTTTTAAGATTTAAGGTCATTCTCTTCTTGTATAATAATAAATAACCATATTACTGAACTTTAAATATTAGTAACTTATATAATTAAAACTTTTTTATTTTCTTCTTATGCTTATTTAAGCCTGTTACGATTTTTAGTATTAATAATTACCATATCTGTTATTATAAAAAGCTTTATTAATAATCTAGTTTCGTCGAAGTTATAAATATCCTTTTTTATGAAACCGTATTTCGCGATTATAACCCGGATAAACTCGAGCTATTTCCGAAAGATTTGTAGATTTTCGCAAAAAAGCCGTTAATAATTAATTTTCTGATTTAAACGCGGCCGGAAATTTTCTCTATAGTTTAATAAAACTTGATGTTTAATTAATTCTAACGTATATTATAATGCGTTAAGTTAGTAATATATTAACCATATTTTTAATGTATTAAAACCGGACATAAAACTTTCGCGTATTTAAGTTAAAAATAGTTTTAATAATAAGTCTTTGTTCGGCCGGCGTATATTTTCACGAATTAAGTGTAACGGCAGCCTCACGATCAAACCGTGAGACTGGTAACCGTCACACGGAGCTGACAGCTGCCATATGAACTAACCACCTGCCACATAGAAAGTGGGAATATTTATAAATCTTTACGTACTTTACGGTTCTACTTTTTTTCCTTCTTTTTTTTTCTTTAATTAAAACTTTCGTTTATAATGCTAATAAACTAACTACCATATTATATTAATATTAGGCGTAATATTATTTTAAGTTCAATTTCTTTTCGTTAATTTAACGATTAATAAATAAAGTATTATATTTTTTTTACCGAAATGTTATAACGAAAAATAACGTATCTTAAACCAGACCTAAATTTAAAACCCAAATTAATTAACAGTAAAACTAAATATTTGTTAGAAAAAATTATTTATTAATTAATCGACGTTCGGAACGATTTAAATTAATTAAAGGTAAAATTAAAAATACGGAAAACGACGAATATCTAAAAGAAACGGCAAAAAATAACGTACCAAAAAATAAAATAAAATCTTTAAAAATAAAAACTTAAATAAATTAAAATTAAATTTATAATTACTGAAAAACCGATCCCGATAAATAGCTAATCGACGAAATGGCTAACGATAATTAGGATATTTAAGAAAAGCTTTAAAAATTCCGTAACGAAATCGTTCGTTTTTAGGCCATAAAAAATTATTATTTTTTTATCCTTTTTAATAATATTAACCGCTTTGCTGGAAAAATATAATTAATAACGTTTTCGGTAATATTAATACGTTTCGTTTTACCGGTATAACGGTATAACCCGTTTTCCGCAAATTCGTAAAAAATAATAATACGAATCTTAATTATAACCGAAAAAATATTTTACGTTAATAACTTGGTTAGATTTAACGGCGATAAAATTAACTTTAATACCTAAACCCGTAAAATCGTAAATAAATTCGAAATAAACGAATTAACTTTTCGGAACGAAAAGATTCGTATAATTTATTAAATAAACTTTTTGAAAAATAAAGCCGAAAAAATAATTAAAATTCGTTACCGATTAATTATATAATTTTTTTTACGTAACTGAAATAATTTAAATATTGGAATTATCGTATTACGATCCGAAATAAATTTCCGTTACCAGAAAGATTTTCCGTATTTTTATTTTTCAGCCCGGCAAAAATTAAAATATTTACGATTTTATTTTTGAATTTAATATTTTCGTTTAAAAAGCTAAAATTGCCGAAAATATATAAAAGCAAATTTTACAAAAATATATTTTTTTAAATTTTAATTTTAATTTTTTAAAGATAATTATAATTTTAACGTTATTTACGAAAGATTTTATAACCGCATTATTATAACCGTTTATAATAATTAGTTTATTTATAAAAAACGTTAATAAAAACGTAAACCTAAAATTATATAATTTTAATAATAATTAACCGAAAAATAAAAATAAAAAACCTTGTTCGAATAATAATTCCGGCAAGCCGAAAACTTTAAGTAATACCGGCAAGCTTTTATCGGAAACCGAAAAAAAGGTTTATTAAAAAACCGGTACGTATTTTAATTATATCAAAACGGGATATAAGGTTAACGATTATCCTAAAGAAAATTTGTTATAATAAAAATAATAAAACATTAATTTAATTTTAACAAATCGGAAAAAAAATAAAACCGTCGGAAATTTTTTAATAATTTTTTCATATTAATAATAACGGAAATAAATAATTCCAAAAAATGCAAAACGTTTATTAAAATTACGCAAATCCAAATAAATAAAATTAACTTATACGTTATTGCTTTTTATAATACCGGAATATAAACCCGACTTTTTGTTAACTTTTTTTTTTATTAAATAAACGAAAAAATAATTATAAATTCGTATTATTCGGTTAAAAAAATTAATTTAATCATAAAATTACCAGAAATAACCTGCCGGTTAAATAAAAACTTAAATAATTATAATATTTAAAAGTAAATGTCGATATTTTTCCGATTAAACTTTTTAAATTATAAATACTGGATATAATACTTTTATCGGTTTTAATTAAATAAAAAGATATAATTTGTTATTAAATTATAGAAGTAAAAATATTATTTAATTTAATAACCTTTTAACTTTAATTAAATTCTTACAGGCAATTAAATTCCTAACCCGATATTTATTAAACGGATACGTCGACCTTAAAATTTAAAAAGATGTTAACTGCCGTAACCGTATTATAAAAAAAGCCGATAAATAATATTAAATCTTTTAACGTTTATAAAAAAAACCCGAAAACGATTTTATTTTAATCCAACGGTTTATTTTTATTATAAAAACTATTAAAAATAATATAATCATCGTTTCGTTAACGAATAAGTTCAAAACCGATTTCCGTACGAAACGATAAATTAAATTTTTATTATTTTAAAAAAAAGATTTCAAAAATAAAAAATCGAACCTCGTAACGTTAACCGTTTTATAAAAATAAAAGATATATAAAGGTTAAAAAATCCTTTTTCCCGAAAATAAAAATCTAAAATACGTAAAACGAATCCGGGAATTCTTATTAAAATCCTTTATTTATTTAAAAAAGAATTTCGAAAAAAGAATTAAAATTTTTTTTGATTTCCGATCCGGCCATAATATAATTTTGGAATTCGATTAATTAATCCCCGCCGTAAAATCCTTAATTTACCGGACGCCCGTTTAATACCCTCCGTGGTTCTGCTTCAGAGTGAGGTTTTATGGGACTGAGGTATACAATTTATCTTAACCGTGAAGACCATTAATCAGTTATCGTGTTCGAAAATACTGGGTATAGTATCTATCGTGTGGATTATATGTGTAATGATTTTCTGTGTATTTGGCTCAGCCTGGAAAATAAGGCTTGAACTTATATTAACCTTGCTTGCATTACTATAAAAACCGTATAATTGAATTATTAAATTATTTATTAAAAAAGTTTTTTTCGTAATAAAACGCGAATAAAAACGGAATTTCGAAAAAATAAAATAGTTCGCATACGAAACTTTAATTTTTATTTTTTTTAATTTAATTAACCAATTAAAATAAAAACGGACGTATTCCGTAACGTAATTAAAAATATTATTTCATAATAACAAAAGAATTACGAATAAAAATCGGTAAAATATTTTTCGAAAATTATAACTTTAATAAAAAAAAAAGGTATTTTATTTAAAACCGAAAATTATTTGTTATAATTTAAACTTTCGAATATTATTATCTTAAATTTTAAAGATAAAAATTTTTTTATTATAACCGATAATTTAACTTTATTATATTTTACGAATAAACGGGTTTTTTTTACGTATTAAATCCGATAAATTAAATTTTTTTAACTTTAAGATTACTTTTTAATATTAACCTAATAAAAAAATCCTACCGTAAATATTTTATTACAAAAAACGGTTAATTTATTTACCGTTAAAACCCCCCCCCAAAAAAAGAAAATTAAACCTTAATTTTACTAAAACGATTGAATTTTTTTATTATTATTATTAACGAAATACCGATTAAGGTCCGGATCGAAAATATTCTGTAAGGTATTAACTTAATCGATTTTATTTATCGCGAAAACGAAACGTAAAATTTAAATAAAAAAAATTAATAAATTAATAATATCCGAAAAGAAAAGTTTATTAACGGCCGTATTTTTTTCCGTACTGTATTTATTTACGAAATTTACGTATTTAAAATATTTACGTATTTTAATTAAAATAAAATATTAAAATATTAATACGGAAATATATTTAATTCCGGCTTAAATAAAATATCCGATAATATATCCGGAATTATTACGATTATTATCGGAAGAAAATATTTCGAAATAAAATTCCGGAACTTTTTTAATTTTATTTTATTTTAAATAATATTTAAAATTACGTTATCGTTAACGGAAAGCATATACCGAAAAACCGTTACGGTTATAATTATATATAAATATTTACTAATAAATTTAATAAAATTATAATAATCTTATTAAAAAAATTAATACGTGAATTTTAATTAATTAATATTATTAATATACATATAATTTTTTTTAAATATTTATTATTTAAATTAATAATAATAATAAAAAATTTATTTTTAATTAAATTAAACGAATTTATCGGTATAAAATATGATTATAAAAACGTTTTATATCCGTAAATTTAAAAAGTTATCGAATTTACGAATTAAAAATTAAATTTATATTTACGTTTTTATATCGATAAATATTAAAACGATCAAAACGTATATATACCGGTATTAAATTTTACGTATAATTTATTATAATATTTAATTATTAATATAATTCCGTTAAAAATTATATTAAATAAAAATATCCGGAATCCGTTTATATTAAATTTAAATAAAATTAAAATTAAAATTTAATTAATTTAATAAATATTAATAATTATTAAATAAATTAAAAATATTTAAACGTTTACGAAAAAAACCGTATTAAAAATATAAAAATATTAAACGGTATAAATTAATAAAAATTATTATTTAATTAAATTTAAATTTTATAAAAAAAAATTTCCATAAAAAAAATTTCGTAACGTAAATATTAATTATTTATTTAAATTTATAATAATTAAAATTTTTCGAAATTTTAAAAAATATAAATATAATTTTATTTTCGATTAATCGTTAAATTATAAAATAATTTATTTATTTTATGCCAATTAATTACGTAAAATCGATAATAATTTATTATTTTAATAAATTTAAATATTATTATTATTTAAAAAAATTCATAATAAATTAAAATTCGAAATAAAATAAATTAAATAATTAAAATTTAATAAATATTATAAAAAATTATAATATTAAATTAAATAAAAAAATTATAATTCCGACGAAATATAATATTCCGTAATTAACTTTAAAAACGCTCCGATCGTAATAAAACGGTTCTATACGGAATATCCGGAAATATCCGGATTACCGGTTCGCTTATAAAAATAAATACGCGTAACGGTTGCCGACAAAATTAACGAAAACTATCCCGATAATAATAAGCCCGCAAAAATAAAAACCGGATTAATAAGGAAAAAGCGGTATTTATAACTAACAAAAATTTACATATTTTTTTAAATTATATATAAATTTTTAAAAAGGGGTAATATAATAACAATCTTACGATTAAACCGTAAGATTAATAACCGTTATATAAAGCTAATAGCTACTATATATACTAGCTATTTATTACATAAAAAGTGGGGATATTTATAAATCTTTACGTATTTTACGGCTTTACGTTTTTTTCTTTTTTTTCTTTTCTTTAGCTTAAAATCTTTATTCAGAATGCTAATAAACTAGCTACCATATTATATTAATACTGGCCGTAACATTAAGGATATTATCGCCTCGGGCATATTAATTATAATATCGGGCTTTAAAACAACTTGGAAAACTTTATAAATAAAATATAACTTTTAATAACAGGTTTTAAGGTATTTTTAAAGTTATATAATAAAGTTTATTTAAACTTTTCTTTAAAGCGGTTTATATTATTAACATTAAAAATATTATAATTAAAATTAAAAGTTAAAAAAGTTAAAAAATCTACCTCGCTTGCTTATTTGGCTTATTTGCATTTATAAAACATTTTACGTATTATAATTAATTAATATAATAATAAGCAAATTATTAAACTTATTTATATAAATATTATTTAACATTAAAAAAATCTTAAAATATATAATTTTAATTTATTATTAATAACGTTAAAAATTAATTTAAAAAAATGTAAATAAAACGTGTTTATAACGATAATATAATTATAAATAAATTAATATAAATTTTTTATTACTTTTTTAAAAATAATTTACTTAATAAATAACTTTTTAAATATTAAAAACAAATATATAAACTGTCGAATAAGGAAATTGTTTTAAAAATATTTAAATAAGAATATATAACAGTTAAAAAATGACTTTAATTAATTAATATTTTATATTTAAGGATTGTTATTAAGAAAACAGCCCCTGAAGAGGTATATCAGATAACTATTAGATATCAGGAGTCCTAAGATAGATAGGATGCTACGGAGATTACCTGTGGCTCAGGGTGGGGATTATACCAGCCACATCCACAAGTATATGCCCTGACCGACGTGGTCCAAGGACTCCATGATCAATACAACAACAACCACGGTTTTGACCCTAATACTGAATACACGCTTATGTCCGACAGATATCAGGGGTCCTAAGATAAACAGGGCGCCATAGAAATTATATGTGGCTCAGGATGGGGACTACGCCAACCATATCCATAAGTATAAGCCCTAATCGACGTGGTCCAAGGACTCCGTGCTCAATAGAACCACTATTTTGACCCCAATACTGGATACACGCTTGTGTCCGACAGCAGTAAGAAAACCCAGTGCTAGTGCCAGCTCACTAGTCTCATATTCCAAGCTCGGAATTGTTGAGATAATGGAAACCCCCGGCACATCGGTAGCCTCCTCCCTCCTTAATCCATCTATACCCCTGTGGACAAATTCCCATCTCTCTAATCTTCTTCTGAACCGCCAACTCCTGCCGCCTCTTCTTCTCCGCCTCTTCTTGTGCCTTTCTCAACTTCTCTTCGGCCTCTCTCTTCGCTTTTAGAGCGGCCTCGATCCGCCTTTTCTCTTCTCGCAGTTCCTCTTCGATCTCTTTGCGGCGGGTTTCGTTTGCTATGCGCTTCTCTTCTTCTAACCGTTGAGCCTCTTCGAGCCTGGCCTCCTCAGCCCCTCTCTGGGCCTCGTATTCGCGCTGCTGGGCTGCGATGAACATCTCTTCGGCTTGTTTCAGAGCCATCTCCTCCACGATGTTCCTCTGCAGTTGTTGCCATATCTCGTCAGATACTCCAGGGTCACGTTGTGGCGAGGAGCCTGCAAACCCTTTTAGATTGGGCTTATCACGTACCACGTCCTCGTCCGGGGGGGTTGATTCTGCCGTCTTGGTCTTCGATACGATGGAAGTTGCGTTCGTGGGAGCCTTTGGTGGGCCTTGCATCAGAGGAGGCAGGGCATCAGACTTGAATAGATTGTCCGGGCTCAGAGAGTCCTTTTTGGTTTCGTTCCTGGCCTTCTGTGACTCGAAAATCTTATTCAGATGTTGTAGAATGTCGGCAACGCTCACTGTTAGCCCCGACGTGTCGCCAGCAAATGCATCCGAGCAGATATCTTTAGCAATGTTTTTTACATCCCGACCGTTTCCCCATGACTTAAATTTGGAAAGGTCCGCAAAAATATCAAGCATTTGCTGACGTTCAGCAGGCGGGATGCAATTCATCGGTGGCGTGATATCTATCTGCTGTTTCTTGATCTCGCGATCTAAGAGTTCGAGGCATTTCGCCGGGTCCATATTCTCAAAGACCACCTCCTCGGGAAAGCGACTGGAAAGGCCGGGATTGATCCGTAAGAGCTCGTCGATTTGGTGGGTATAGCCGGCGAGGATAACAACGATCTTTCCCATAAACTTTGGTTTGGTCAGGCAATCAACGAGTTCGTTGACGGCTTCTCTGCCAAATTGGCTGTCGCAAAAGCGGTATGCTTCGTCCACGAAAAGAACCCGCCCTAGAGCTTCGGTCAATTTTCCCTGTGTCTTTGGTCCAGTGTGTCCAATATATTGGCCTATTAGGTCAGACGCAGAGCATTCGACGTAGTCGCTCGATCCCAGGATTCCCATGTGGTAGTATAGTTGGCTGATTTTACGTGCTACTGTCGTTTTTCCAGTTCCTACCCGGATATTGAATCAGTAAATGGCTTGCGTGTTAATTGTAAGGTCACTCTATTACCTGGAGGGCCCTTGAAAAGGAAACTGAACGGAATCTGAGTCCTAGGGTCTTTCCCATGTGCCTTCATATTCTTGGCGATTCGCTGATACTTTTGAAGCTGGTCGATGAGTCTCTCACACCCAACAATATCGGCGAACAGGTCTCTGCAGCTGAATCCAGCGCCATTTCCTCTGTCATAGTCCTCGTCGAAGTCTTGAGGGAGAAAAGTGATGTCCGGATTAACGTTTCCTGGCACAGCGGCGGAAGTTCGTTTTTGTTCAAGTTCTTTTGCGCGTGAGATTATGTTTTCCACAGCCCCTGCATTGCCAAAATGCGGTCGATCTCGTTCTCGGGCAAGAACCTCGATTGCAGTTCTCTTAGCATCTTCTGTTGCCTTTAATCCTTGTTTTCTTAGCTTGAGATCAAGAACTCGCATTAGGTCCGCATCGCTGAAGTCATCGAAGTAGAATGCGTCGGAGAGCCGAAACCGCCTCGCTAGGCCTGGATTCGAGTGGTTCATCATATCTTCCATCTGTTCCTGGTACCCCAGTAGGAGGACACACAAGTCCTCACCCGGAGTGTTTTGCACCTCGGCTACGATGGTGTCAATGACAGCAGTCTTAAAAGGGTCTTTATGACCACCACCAACCCTCCCGCCAGGATCAAGCCCGTAAGCTTCATCGATCACTAGTACCTTTCCCGCTGCAGCTTTCAAAATCTTTTTCGTATTTTCCTCGGACTGTCCTATTGCTGCTCCTACAAAATCGGAAGGGTTTTTGACGACCACTACAATCAGCAATCAGCATCGAAGAAGTGAGGTGATCTTGCAGAGCTGCGTACCCTCTCGTTTTGATAGCAAGCCCATATCGGCCAATATTGAGCCATACAACTTCGCAACTGTTGTTTTCCCTGTACCGGGAGAGCCAAGGAATACACGATGAAGTGTAAACCCAAGTGGCTCTAGCTCCTTCAGTTCTCTGTGATAGTTCCGCTGGATGGCATCGACGAGGGCCTTCACCGAATTCTTGACTTTTTCTAGTCCTATCAAAGACTGAAGCTCCTTCCACGCATCGCTTTCTTTTATCGCTCCGCTTGGCTCGCACCCTATGAGATCCTCTTTCGTGAATAACAAGTCGTCCGGTGAACCTCCTGCGACTCGCTCCTTTCTCAGCCGGGAGGCTTGGCGCTCCGTGACCTGTGCCCAAACGTTCTCCAAAGCGCGCGCGTTTCCATATCCCTCCGTCCCTCGCCTTCTTCCAAGTCGTTTGATGAGTATCCTCGCGTATAGGCCGTTTCCGCCATCCTCTAGAGCAGCCCGGCCACCGTACGTTCTCTCGATCATAGCGTTCAACATGGTCAATAGTTCTTGGTCGGAGTAATCAGCGAAAGTTAGCCTGTGAGGCATTCGACTGTCGAACCCGGGATTATGTTCGAAGAACTTCTCCATTTCCTTCACATATCCCGCAAGAATGAAAGCAACGGTGCCTCTTCGATCTTCAATTTCTGCCAAGATAAAATCCAGCACATTCTTTCCACCATAGTTGTTTCCGGATGCAAGCTGATACGCTTCATCGATGAAGAAGACGCCACCGCCAGCTTTGGCGAGCCCCTCGATCATCTTCTTCGCGCCAGCGACACCTTCGTTTGCTAGTCCGGAGCCCGTGATCTCGACAAACTCTTTTCCAGGTAAAGCCCCTACGGAGGCGAGGAATCGCGCATATATACGCGCCACCGTTGTCTTGCCTAGAACCCATCAGAAGCGAAATTCGGCACTGCAATGTAACATACCTGTGCCGGGATTTCCCAGCATCACCATTCCCATCCTCTCCTTCTTCATATCAATGCCTTGTCTTGCAACGGTTTCGAGCTTTGCTTTGATGTCGAGGAATTTGGCTTTGACTTCCTCTAATCCAGTAAGCGCCATCAGGTCATCAATCGCAGCATTAGATGCTGCCTCCACTCTCTTTTGTCGCTCCCATTCTATTTCTGACGCGCTCTTCTTGAGAGCAGTCGGTTTCGAAGCAGACGATTTCGAAGTAGCCGAGATTTTCTGGCCTTGTGTGCCTGGCTGCCGAGGGACCTTACCGTTGTTGTCACTGGCTGAGGCGTTTGTAGCGGGAGGAGGCGTTGTGAGTTGGGAGGCCTTCTGGGAAGCCTGCTGCAATACCTGTGTTGCCTGATGTTGAGCAGCCTCTAGGTCGCGCTTCTTCTGCTCCAATGCACGTGCCCTTTCCTGCGCTGTCTTTTTGTCCTCGGCCTCCTCCCTAATCTTCTGTATTTGAAGGTCGAGATCTGCAATATCCATATCATGCTTCACTTGAGCTCTCAACCGTTGGTCCTGAAGCTCCATGTCCCTTTCCAATATCTTCTCGGCCCGTTTATCCTCTACGTCACATTTTTTGCATTTCGGTGGCCGAGTTTCGTAACATTTCCGCTTCTGCACATGTCCCTTAGGGCACTTGACGTCTACAATTCTGTCGCAGTCCATTTTGGAGTGATCGGAGCGATAGTGGCAGCTTCTTGGACACTTGTGTACACCACATTTCAAAAATGCGCCACTAGATGCTCAGTTAGCAGAGAAGTTGATGCAATCCGGAGGCTTACCAGAGCTCCTTGCATCCACCATCCGGGCACTCCTTGTCGAACTCTTCGGGAGAACGTATGACAGCAAGTCGGGTAGGATGCTGTTCACATTTGACTGGAAGTCCGTCATAGATATGGTTTTTGGCTTTGAGCATATCTATGAATCGCTTCCATAACTGTCCGCCCTTTCTAGAGCTCATGAATGTTTCTGCATCACCGATGAGGATCAGGCCATCTCTAGCCCGTGAAAGAAGCACGTTGAGCCGTTCTGGAGAAGACATAAAGCCTATATCACCATAGCTGTTGCTTCGGGTCAGTGAGACGATAACGATCTCGCTCTCGTCGCCCTGGAAATTATCTGTGGCTTGTCAGTACATTCGAACTATACGACAAATTCACGAACTCACCTATGGTAGATATCCTAACCTTCGGTTTGTTGACTTGCGCAGTTGCAGAAGGCATCAAACCCGCTCGGACCAAGTCATGCGAATCAAGGTCGTTCAAAACCGGGTCATTATCTTTGCTGAGCTCGTCTCTCAGAAGGTGGAGTTGGCCGAGGTAAGGTGTTAAGATGGCAATTTTCTCCGTCGGCATGTTGATCTCTTGCTGACTGAGATAACGCAGGCATTTGATTGCCATATGTATCTCATATAGATTTTTCTTCGTGGAGGGAGAAGTACCATCTTTCCAATCCCGTACGTTTTGCATTTGCTCCTCGTTGTGCGCATGATTCAGGAAGATGATATTGTCTTGTAATCCCTTGATGTTTGGTCGACTCTTCGTACTACTGGCATCAACAAGGTTCGGATATGTCAATTCCCTCACAAAGTTAGCCAATTCAGGTCGCATGCGATGTTGCTGGAGTAGAGTGTGATGAGGATATCCTCGTACTACGAGCCTTTCAAAGAGAGATCGGTTTAGATCGTAACCGTCACCCTTCTCCACGCTAAGGGCAAAATTCACTTTCGGTCGAAGTTGCTTGTGATCTCCGATTAGAATGAGCTGCTTCGAATATGAGCCCAGTGCGGTCAAAACGTGGCTCTCAAGTATTTCTCCGGCCTCTTCCACGAGGACAACTCCAGGACGTGCTGAGTTCAGCGTTTGCACATATTTTGCCGCAGCTGTAGTAGTGCAAGCAATGATGCGCTTTGATCGAAGAACTGTGAGTTCTCTCTCCATGTATATAGATGCGATCTGCTCAAGTTCGTTGTTATAGCTGTAACCGGCGGATTGAACTGCATCCAATCTCTCTTTAAGGATTTCGGCTTCCCATTGCCGTTGCAGTTTATTCCGGTCAGATGCTTTGATATTCCACACCTCAGGATACTTCTGTGCTACCCTCTTGAATGGCGTAGCATCTTTTCCTCTGCACCACCGGTCCAGCAGGTAGAAGGTACTATCAATAGCTTTTCCTTTCTTGCCCACGTGAACCGTCCCATCATCTCGTGTCGGGACTTCAAATGCTGAAAAGAAAGGCGGACCTTCAGTGAGGAATTCAAGATGTTCGAGAATGTCATCTCTGGAAGGAGCTTGCTGTTCTAGGCCTGAGAACGCCTGCTGCAAGCTCTCTCCTTCGTCCCGAGCCTTTCTTCTGATCCAATCGAGAATATCGCATTGCTCTCGCGTAAGCCTTACCAGTGACGCAGCGTCTTTCATTGAAAGGTCTCGGACAGATGGAGTAGCCTTCTGCGGAGAGCCCAAACGAACAATTTCGGTCCTCGGAATACCCAGTTTGATTAGATCTTCGATAAATTGATCCAGCGCATGGTGCTTATAAGTCAGGATAAGGATTTTCTCGTCAGAGAGGCGGAAAATAGCTTTTGCAAGCAGGGCGCCAATGAATGACTTTCCTGTCCCTGCTTGCCATCAGGGAAAGCCTTCATCGACTATTAGGGAGTGACTGACCTGGTGGCCCTTGGATTATACTCACTCTACTGAGCATCCCCATAGCGAAACATGCGGCCTGTGACTTATCCAATTTTGTGGCGCTAGGAAGTTCAAGAGCATCCTGAATATCAAGAGAAGGATTACGGAGCAAATCCTCTACTAGAGTCGTAGTATCGGGCGAGAGTCGGTACCCCGGAGGGTTGGTCTTCGACTTCTCATTCCAGCGAAGAATTTCGTCCTCGAAGGGCAACTCCTTGATTTCTTTGAGCTGCTTCAGAATAGGGGCGTAAGAGAACAAGGCAGTGCTCAACTGCACTAGTTTGACGACCTTCGCTCCCTTTATACAGCGCAACGCTCTTTCTGAATTGGCCCCTGGAATTTGCAAACAAAGCACCGGTGGCTTCATCACAAGAAGGTCCTCTTCACGGACCAACGTGCCCAGTGTGACAACCTCATCATCTGCGATAACACAGGCTAATGACTCATGCTTCAGAAATTTCGGATTGTCCTTGAGGAATTGTCGTCGAATTGCTTCGCTCTTCTTTGGCATTTGTGGAAGGTCATTCATGCACTGGAGTTGTAAAGCCCACGGGCTTCGTCCATCGCAATGCACTCCGGCCATAGAGAGATGCTCGATTGAGAATGCTCTCCGCTGCCCTTTCTGCATGTTCAGTGCCATTTGTATTTCCTCCCTCATGTCACGCACCATATCCTCGCGGAGAAGACGGAACTGGCCGTCAAGATGAAAGGCAAGCCCATCTGGTCGTAGCGCGAGAGTGCTCGTCTCGTCTGCTCGTGGAAGGTAAGGATCTTTTGCCGAAAGCTCATCAGCGGTTGGAAGAACCGTAATTTTGTTGATCTCGGCGAAATCGTTGTCGTGCCGCCCGCCTGGTCCGCTCGGTCGGTTCGAATGCCCTGCAATAAAATTTTCGACAATGTGTGCAATTCTTTGAGCCCGTAGGCGGACTTCCTGTCTACTCGACTCCAGGAGCCTCTTCTTGATGTTTCCATCCTGTGCAAGTTGCACAAATGCAGTAGCTTTCTCCTTTGGTAAAGAAAGGAGTTCCAGTAAGAGCCAAGAAAACGCTTCTTCTCCGTCTCCAGTCAGCTGACTTGATTTGAAAGCAGTTATAAATGCGTCCCAAGCAAGCTCTGCTTCTACAAAGCTTAGTAGCAATTGTTGCAAGACTGCTCCACCACATAGCGTCTTCAGTTCCGGTGCCGTGAGGTAACGAATAATCGCCGTGACCGATTCTTGCAGGAAGGGCAGCTCGGTGCTTGAGCTGAGGGCTGATTGAAAAGCAGCACGCCCGTGGTCGCTCGCTTGAAGCTTCTGGAGACACAAAGCCCTGTTATCTTGGTCGCAAACTGCCTCAAGGAACAACCTAGCATTCTTGCCATCGATGGGCTTGTCGCCCTTAAGCACCTGTGTGAAGAGTGATCGCAGCTTGATCCTCCGAGGGGAGTTCTTCTGGCCTGGCATTTTGACAGATTGTCTCACCCAGCGAGGCACTTTCTGTGAACATGCGCAAGCTTGAAGCGATAATGTGTGATATAGTAAGGTCACAGAAAACGAAACGTCATAAAGAGCAAGAACAATATTTTCTCCAAGGCTGAAGCGCGCTCATGAAGGTGCAGGTGGCCTGACCTTACCCCGCAATACTGTCCGGCCTGGACTATTCGTCTATTGGCGCGGAGATAGCCATCCGCCAACTCATCATGACATATTTTACCGCCTAGCTGATGACATAGTAAAAGAAGTCTGGGAATCCGGAGATTTCCTCCGCATAAGTGGGTCCACACCCCCTATTCGAGGAGACTTAGTTTAGACTTTGCTTACGAGTCCTCCCACCCCTTTCCATTATTCACCATTCGATTAATGATGGGAATAATGGATTAATAAGTGAATGATCTGCTTAACAAGGCGGTTATTTATGAACCTCGCTGTTGCGAGGTTATAGCTTTGATACATTATCAATAAACTCACCTTGAAACTTCTATCATTTCTACTTAAGTCTACCCTAAACACTTTTGCATACAAATCCTTCAGGGTAACCTTATTGCTGTTTATAAGGTAGCCACACCTGCTGTCGCAGCCAAATTCCTACAAGAAGCAATCCACATCTTACGTAGTGTGGCCCTGCACATATAATAGTTAGCATCGATCACTAACGTATAAGAGAATACAGTAAAGCGGATCGAGTTAAGTTGAAACCTAGCCTTCCGTCATGTGATCTCATTCGTACAAAGCTGCTTTACACACTTTTTTTCCGCCGAGCCGGCTAAGCGGAACTCCGATAAATATAGCTTTCAGACGACTTATGGCACGGGCGTTAATCTATAGGGGAACGTGTAGCCTGGCCAGGATATCGCTACTGTGTTTGGCTATGCATAGCTCATTTTGTGCTTTTATTTCAAGTGCACTTAGGCGCGCATATCACAAACACTCCGAGAGCGAGAGCAGACCCAGATTCCTTGTTGAACGCTATCGGATCCCGTCTATCCGCCGGGAAAGGAGGGCTCCTTCAACGGTGGGAAGGGAAAAGGACGAAAGACGGAATCCAAACCATCCCCTTGCACGTTGCAAATCTACTCTTTGGTAGGTAAACTTTCAGACGTAGCAGGTACACCATCCGCAAGAAAACAAGATGTTAAACGTTACACGTAAAACATCGCATTTCTAACACTGCGATGTATCGCCACCAGGCTGGCGTCCGGAGTTCGAGACGCATCTGCCGCACCCGTCCCAACCGAGCTCGCATCGGGACTTGATAGCGGCGAAGGATCAAATAATCCGCTCAAGTAACACCGCGCTCTCATACAGACAAGATCAGCATAGTATGCTGGGGGACAAACACTCACAGCTTTAGTTGCCCTTCCGAAGAGGTAGCACATGTTATGCGTCAGGTCCTCGAGGGCGTCCGCAGCGGTTGGGAATTGTGTCGGTACCTTTAGGTCACGGAAAATTTGGTCGTAAACGACGTAGTAGTGGGCTGGTCGAGCAGTGCCTAGAATTGCGGCATGTGCCTGTAGAAAGAAATCCCAGTTGCGAGCTTCGGTGACGCCGCGGTCGACGATCGTGCCATTCATCGGGTTGCCCCCACGGTCTGCTTCTTCCTTATTCGTGGGGTAGAAGCGAGTGTTGTGGCGCTTCCCGACAATGATAATGGTGATACGTGGCTTGCCGGCCTTGGTGTCTGGGCCAGAATACACCGCTGCGCAGGCGGCACGGAGAGCGGGAAGTTCCTGGTCGAGGACGATGTCATACTGGCCTTCAGACACTCCGTCTCTGTACACGAGAACATTTTCTGGTAAAGTTTTGTTCATCTCCCTCCAGAGCAGTAGACGCGACTTGAACATTGCATCCAGATCGGTGACCATTTCCTGATGAGCAGGTTGGACTCGGATGTCAGCCGGCCATTGCCCAAGCCATTCATCAATTGATGCGACTATTCCAGCGACACTTGGGGCTTTCGATGAAGAACCTGGGGACGGATGAGTGACATCGATTCCAACGACCATGGTTTTCTTTTGTCTGATGAATCCTAACTTTGAAGGATCAAGCGAATGGTTTCTGCCGCCTAGCTTCAGGTTGAACTTCAGACCGACGTTGGCCAAATACTGCGGATTCGCCCTGGAAAATTTCGAGTCTAGGACACAGACGTTAAGGATGCCTTCCTTAACGTCGCATATGTATTTGACACGGTTATAGACCGCAGTCATTACTGCCTCTGGGATGATCACCAGAATCAGTCTCGGTCGTTTCGGGTTGATGACAAACCTATGTATCCAGTGGTCGATCTCAGACTCGATCTGTTGAGAATTTGGGGTGATATGCACCCCTTGCATGTAGTTGTTAACCGAAATCCCGAGTTCTCTGAGTTTATCTTGGAACTCATTGAGCTTGGCGGTGAAATCATCGTCGGTTCGCCAGGGGCTACGTCCGCCCTGCAACGAAATGCGTAAGTAAGTCCATGAGGGCAGATCCGCTTTTGTGACAAATTTCACTGATCGCAAGTCCCAGCCCCCAAACCTGGGCATTGCCACACCAGTTCCGGAATATTTGATTGGTGGGACACCCAACACTCGGCCTGGGACGGTGATCAATTTCGGCGGCACATTTATATCAAACGCATTCTGTGAGAGGTATCAGCTTGTCCTTGCTTTAGGTACAATCGTCCGCACCAGTGTGGCGTTCGTCGGCTCAAATCCGAGCAACTTGCCGCCAGAAGTAACAATTGACTGAGCGTTGTGGATAGGCCGCCGCACAGCGAAGCGAATCATCTGCTGCGTTTGCGAACTACTCAGCTTTGTCCCTGCAGGCTGCCCTGGTCTGACTTCGCACACTTCGGCCGGTAAATACGAAGGGTTGTCTTTTCCTGCAACGTTGATTACGGGTAACGTTGGGTCCTTGACCATAATATTGTACGCTAAAACCATCAGTATTGGTAACAGACCTTTGACAACATCGAACGCTTACTCTCTTTGAAGAAATCAAAGACGCTGATATATCTGCCTGTAGAGGGTGGTGCCGGACCAGCTTTAACGCCTTTCTTACCCTTCTTCCCGCGCCCACCGGCTGCAGGCGCGGGTTTGCTCGAAGAAGCACCGGGAGAATTATCCAGGAAGAACTGTACTTCTTTTGCGCCGGCGCCAAATTGTGGCACTATTGGGGGATGTGCCAGGTTGCGGCCATCATCTTTCGTTGCGAAACCTCGGACTGTCTTAATCCTAGGAATGCGCTGGCCTCCGCTATTCGTTCTTACGATGTGTGTCGCATCGACGGAGAGCTTCTTTACAAATTTGAGTAGATTGACCTTATTCGGGCCGTTGGCTGACATGAAGGCAATCATGATCTTATCGAGAGGTCCTTCGTCATAGAAGGCCATGTTCTTGACTTGCACATTGACGAGGACGCGAGCAGTCGCAGCTCGAACACTCAAGAAAAAGCCTCGGATCGCTTGTAAGCCGGCACCGAGGCTTATTCTGTCCTGGGCGCTAGCATTTATGCCAAAATGCCGATTTGCCGCTATAGTTGCTACCGAAAGTTCAGCTTTCGGATGGTGACCGTGGACGATATTCAAGGCTTGAATGATTTCATCCTTGGAACCAAACAGCAGCCCCGCTTGTGTTGAGGTCAGATGATTGATTAGCTCAGATAGCGTCAGGGATCCCGTGAACTGAATGCGACAACGGTATTGCGTCGCGTTCGGTGCTGGGACATCTTCCTCCTCTGACCGGTAGGTCACAATATACTCGTCCTCCGGTTCAAGCTCATCCCGGGAAACCAGGTTCGACTTGAAATCCGTCGCGATGTTGTGCCCGTGAGGGAGGAAGTGCTCTTCTAGGAGAAGCTGGACAATCCTTTTGGCTCTCTTGCCTGCTGGTACTCTCCCTCTAGTGTCCGCCGCAATAGCAACACTATAGCGGTAAAGCTCCAAATCTTTCTTCGAGTAGAGGCTAAAATAATTGGTCCAGAGTATGACTTCCTTCCCTCCAACTCCATATCCCGGCCTCTGTGGATTTGTTTCGCTGGGTTTCTTTTTCTTCACTTCAACCGCGGATTTATTTTCGATTCGTTCAACTTCCTTATCAGGATCCGGACGCTGCCCATCGTCTTGCCTACAAGTGTACATCTCATTAGTTGTGTGAGACAACTTAAAAAGATCAGGACGTTAGACTTGCCTGAAGACCTCGACTTCAGTTGGGGCCCCACGACCCCTTCCCCCCCTTCCTCGCGGTGCGCCAAAATCCCCCCGTCCTCTTCCTCTGTCTCCTCGTGGTGCGCCAAAATCCCCACGAGGGCCTGCTCCACCACCCCTAGGGTGAAAGGGCATCGATTGGTCGCCACGGCCTCTCCCTCTACCTCGTCCACGATCGGAAGGATTTCTAGACATTTGAGGAAGCGGTCGAGCACAATTTAACAGATAAGGGTGGCAATTCTACTTTCTTTCACTCAACCAGGGAAAGACTTTCACCAGATCAAGAAGGTAAAGAAGTGCAACTTTACAGTTTTGTGTGCAATTGATGAACATTCGATTTGAGGTTCAGATATGGGGAAACACCAAACAGGGAAATGGTCTAAGGATAGTTAGACGAAAAAGTGGGATGCCACGGTCCCTGCTAACGTGCCGTATCTACTTACAGTACGCGCACTATCTTGATGTAATGTGACGTAGCCCAGCCCACGTAACCCGCACCTATTTGCGGAACCTACTTCAGCGGATGCTCGACCAGTGGAGGCGACGAAGCCGATCACATTCAAGTCAACCAATAGACTTTCTAGAACCGCACCGGTTCTTCCATACCAAATCAGTACGTTTCATCGTACGACATTCCGTTGAATACGGCCCCCGCTGTTCGGAAAGAGATATGTGCAACGCCAACGGAAGCTTTAGAGCTACTGTGGGTGGTATTGTCAGCTAGCAGGGGGGTGCGCTAGCACCCCATATCCGGAAAGTTTCCCTCTGATCGGAACATATATATTCCGTGGCTAGAATGTATTAAAGTACAATACGCGTTTTAAAGCACCTGCAACTAATTATTTAATAAAACATAACTAATATTCCCTATATCCGATAATTAAAAATCTTATTCGCTTAATTCGCGTATATATTAATTAATTAATTAATACTAAAACGATATAAGCTATATATTAATAATAACAATAACAACTATACTGTTAACGTTCTTAATTATTTATAAAAAACTTAAAAACTAAAATCGTTTTAAAGGTAAATTTTAATCTAAAACGTACGCGTTTAATATTTAGGACTATATCGATCCTAATTAAAATATTCCATAACCTATTAAACCTATAAAACCCGATATAACTTCCTACCCGGAAAAATAATTTTACCAAACGACGTAAACGATATAAGCGATTAAATTATCTTCCGAAATTATATACGTCGAAAAAATTAATCGAACGGATTATTTAATAAACGTCCTTAAAATAACGACTGAAAGTAAGCAAACTTATATTTAAAATTTTACGGCGTATATTTATAAAAACTGAAAATACGAAAACTTTTGTAAAAATATTAATAATCTTACGAAATAAATCTTAAAATTTATATTTCCAAAAATTAAAAAAATTAAATCTTTTTTTAAAAAAAACCTTACGAAAATAATACGTTAAATTAGCTAAATCCGGCAAAATATACGATAATAAACTTATAATTAATATTTTACGGAAATACCGTAAATAATTAAAATAAATTTCGAAATTAAAAAAAAATTTAAACGAATAAATCGTAAAATAGCAAAAAATAATAACCCAAAAATAACGATATAATATCTTAAAAACGAAAACGGCGATTATATAAATTAACGACTTATATATAACTTTAACTTTTATCGTAAAAATTTAAATAATAACCTTTTAAATAATAACCGAAGAAAATTTAATAATAATATAATTAATGATTAAAAAAACCGGTTAAATTTTTAAATTATTAAGTTATAACTTATTTCTTATTTACATTACAAAATATTAAAATAACGTTTTTAACGTTTTACAAAACTTCCGCGGATTTTATTAATCAAAATAACCTTAATTAAAAAAAAGCAAACCGATTAATTATTAACCGCAAAATAAAACCTTTAAACGAAAGCCGAAATAAGGTAATCGTAAAAATTTTAATATAAACCGAAACGTTAACAAACGAAAATACAAAGAATTAAATACTTAAGATACGCGTTATAAAGCGTATTTAAATCTTTATCATATATTACCTTAATACTTTTATATATTCCCTAATAAGGCTTTAATTAACTTCCATTTTAATAACGAAATAATAAAATTAATTTATTAATAAATTAATTTTAACAAATTTTTAAGGGAAAAAATTAATCGTTTACTAAAAAGTATAAAAAAATTAATTATATAAAAAACCGACTAATTTTTTGAAAAAAATAAAACGAATTTTAACTTACTTTTTAATTATTAATTAATATAACGCCATAAACGTTTCGTTATATTCCTTACAGAATTTATTTATTTTAAATTTAAAATTTACGATATATATCTTTAACTTTATTAATAAATATTTGAACTTTAAATTAACCGTATAAATTAACGGAATATAAAAAAAAACCTTTGTTCCGATTAAAGGATACGGAAAAATAAACATATTATTTTATAAGCTTATAAGCCCGAAAACGTTATATTTATATAACGTTACTTATTACGAAAATTTTGCATATAACTTAATATCATTTAGACAACTTCGGAAAAAAAATACTAATAAAATAACCGGAAAAACAATAATTTTATTCGAAATAAATTTAATTAAATAATTATTACGTTAATAAATAAATTTAATTAATTCGTTATCGAAAATATTAACGTAATAATATCTTATATAACCTTAGTTACTTATAAACGAAACGTTAACTTACATATAACGAAATTACCGCAAACCGGTAACGGTATAATATAATACTTAAAATTTAAATATTTAAGGCCCGAAATAATCGCTTAATTATAATCCCATATTAAAAAGATCCGCTTAAAAGGTTTTATAATAATTAAATACCAAATATATAACAAAATAAAGGCCAAAAAACAAAAATATTACGAACTTAAAAAAGAAATATCTTAATTAAGATAATAAATTATTATTAATTTTATAAACTTCGAAAAAACCCTTAAAAAATATAAATACGTTATATTTGCTACTGATAAATATTCAGGTTTTAGTTAAAATATTTACTTTAAAAATTAAAAATAAATTATATTAATCGTAACGTTTCGATACCTTTTAGAAATTTTAAAAAACCAGAATAAAATCCTTCCGTAAGTAATCGAATACGATAACAAAATCTTAAAAAATTATTAACTTCGGAATATATTTTAATTATTTTCTTTTAATATTAAACTTAAACCTTTAATAGCGCATACCTAGGTTTAAAATGGAGGTATAAAGCGCTTAAGGGATATAATTAAAAAAACGATTATAATACGGAATAACGTTAAATTACTTTTGTTCCTAATCGTATATATCCTTAAAGTTGTAATATACCTATATAACCGGACCCCTAAATACGTTTTTTTAGTAAAACTTATACGAAATTTATTATATATATTTAATATATAAAAACGGCGTTATAATATTTAATCAAAAGCCTTAAAAAACTTATTTATAAGCGTATAACTATATAACTTACGTTATAATAACAACCGTTATAAAAAAATAAGAACTTTAAAATTAAACCTTAAAATATAAATTCATTACTTTATCGGTTACCGATTGATAAATATTTACGAAATCTAGAACCTATTAATTAACAAAATCGTTATTATTCAAAAAGTATAATTTAACGAAAAAATTACTTTTTTAGGCAATATTAAAAACTTAAAACATAACTTTTTAAACGTTACAAAAAAAAGATTATAACAATTATTCCGATAAATAAAAATATTTAATTAAGTTAATAGCTACTTTATATATATACAAAAAAAAACTTAAACGGAATAATTTAATTACCGGCTAGGTAAAAAAAAAAAATTTAAAGTAATATAAACATTTAAAAAAACGTACGGAATAATAAAAAATAAACTTAATTATATAAAATTAATTACGTTTATACGACCGTTATATTTAAATGATTTCCGTTCCTTAAACCATTATTATTATTAACGTTTACTTTAATAATTATTACGATTATTACGCCGATGGAAAAAATAAAAATAATTTTAAGTTTTTATTAAATTATTTAACCTAATATAACGGTAAAAAATAAAAGTATTTTACGGGTTAAAAACGTAAATTTTCCGTATATTCCGTACCGAAATATTATTATTCGAAATAAATATAAAATATAAAAAGTTATCTTTGATATAAAACGGCTAACTTACTTTATAAAAACGATCGATAACCGGCCGATAAGTTACGGAAATTTAAGGCAAATAAAAACGTTATTTAAGCCGTTAAACCGGGCATATAAATACAACTTACTGTTATTACCGTAAGGTAATAAAAAGCTAAATATATATCCGTTAAAAACTTTATTTATAAAGTTATAAAAAAAATAAAATCTTAAAAAGTTATTAATTAATTTTTTGTTAAAAAATAAATTATAAAAAATATATAAATATACGTTTATAATTTCGATAAATATAATTAGTTTTAAAAATATAAGGTCCATTTCGTTATATAAAACGATTAATAATTTAAAAACGTTTATAAAAATATATACGTATTTACGTTAATTAAAAGGATTTTTTAAACCTTAATCGTTATTACGGTTAGGTTTAACTTAAAACTTAAATAATATAACGTTATAAACGTTTTTATTAATATGAATTTATTTAATAAAATATATATAAAAATATTCCCAAAATATCTACAACGTAATAAAATTTTCCTAATTAAAAAGGTATTATACGGATTAAAGAAATCCTTTTTATTTTAGTAAAAGGATTTTACCGGTATATTTAAAAATTTAGGATTTAACCCCGTTTTTAAGAATTTTATTATTTTATTCGTTAAGGGGTACTTTTATTCTTTTACGTCGACGATATTATCGTTATATATAATAAAAATGTTAAAATTTCGTTAATTAATTAATTCGATAAATATAAAAACGGTATACCTTTATAAAAAATAAAAACTTATAATAATTTTTCGGAATCGAAATAATTAAAAACAAATTTAACAAAAAAATTTAATTATTTTAATCCAATTTTATAATAAATTAATTAACTTAATTTTTAAAAAATATTTAAATAATTTTTTACAAATGTTAATCATTAGCATTAAATTATTACCGAACCTTAATTTAGCTTATTTAAGTTTTATTAATAAATACTAAAAAAGATAAATTTTATTTTATATGTTATAATTAATACGTAATCCGATATATTTTTTATACCATTCCGATTCGTATAATTTAATATAAACCTTAATAACGTATATTATATAACTACCGATCGAATTATATTATACCTAATCAGGACCAAAACGTTTACGTTATAATTCGGTAATAAGGATTCGATAAATACTTAAAGTAACGTTCTTTTTTACGAATAATACCATCGATCGAAAAAATTTCCAAACTTACGTTATAAAGTTATTCGGAAAAGTAATAAAATAACGGACAAATAAATAAAAATAATAACTATTTTTATAACCGAAATAAAATTATTATCCCTTACGTAAATTCTTAAAATTTTTTTATTTAATTTTCGATTAATTTAAAAATTAAAAGTTAACCTAAATATAAAACTATTAAATATATAATACGATAATTAACAAATTATACGGTTTATTAACGTTAATATCGTATTATTATAAATAAAATTACGGTACGTAAATATATATAATTATTAGCTATAAAAGGTAATAAAAAACACCTAATTAAAATGAATTATACGTTTATAGGTAACATATTAGCTAATAAATTAATTAAAATCTTATTACGAAAAACCTTTAAGCATTTTAAAAAATAATTAAAATTAGTAAATATTATAAAAGCTTTAAATTAATGGAAAAAAACTTTAAAGATTATTTTAAATAAGAAATTAGCTAATTAAAAGGATTTAATCGCCGGAGGAAAGATGGAATGGATAATTATAGCTCTAGAAAATAGTAAAAGGTAACGATTAACGCCGTAATTATTTTAAGGCGTTCAGGGGGTATATCAGCTAGCAGGGGGGTACGCTAGCACCCCATATCCGGAAAGTTTCCCTTTAATCGAAACATATATGTTCGGTGGCTAGAATGCATGAAAGTGCAGTACGCGTTTTAAAGCACCTGCAACTAATCATTTAATAGAACATAACTGATGTCTATTATATCCGACAGATATCGAGGGTAAGTATTACCTTAGCTAGCTTAGGCCTCACTGGCTCTTTTTTGTTAAAAGTTATCCAAAGCATATCTTTATAACGTTAAATACTAACAAATAAAATGCCGTATTTTTATAACGAGCCAGTCAGGCCTAAGTTATAATTATACGAAATAGGGGGTCTGCGACGCGCACTTTTAGTAAAATTATTAACTTTCTTTTATTTTTATCTTAAAGTTTTAGTTTAAAAAAAGGGTTTACGTAACTAAATTAATTCCGATAAGTTTTAGATTCCGTAAACGCGTCGAATACAAGCTAATATATAAATAAGAATCTTATTCGATTTTTTTAAAAAGAAATGATAAGTGTGGTTAATAAAGCCAAGTTTAGGTTTAAGAAATAGGTGATAATAAAGCCTGTATAGTTGCTATCAGATAATTACCGGTCGTATTATTATAACTCGGATTTTTAAAGTATATTTAATATAAAATAAGCCCGTATATAAGTTTTTTCGGCCGCAAAGGTTATTAATATTTTTTTTATCGTAATTATAAAAAGTTTTTAACTTTAATTAATTAAAACTTTTTTAATATAATGTAATAATTACGATATATACGGTTAAAAAATGCTAAATAAGTCTTTCATATTAAATTATCTTTAAAAGCTTTATAGTAAAAAAGTATATATATTAATTACGTTATCGTAATTAAAAACGCGTTTTAGTTAAAGGTAAATATAAAAAGCATAGTTTAATATATTCTTAATAAATTAACTTTAATTAAAGAGTTATACATATAATTAAACAGCTTATTTAGGTCTGTATTTAATTAAGTTTCTTTTTTAAATAATCTTTTACAATCGTTTTATTTATAAGGTTTTATAAAATTCTTTTAAGAATTTATATAAAGTCGTACGGAACGGAATTAAGATGTTACATTTTTAAGGTAGGCCTAATTTTTAAGGTTTTAGTATTTTATAAGCATTTCTTTTAATTAAGTTAACGGGTATTTGAAAATATAATTTATTTTAAACACTAGTTATAATCATGCCGTAAGCGTAGATATAACTACCAAATATAAGGAACATTAGTTATATGATTATATTTAGCTTGGTATATATAGTCTTATACGAGTATAACTTTAAGTGGCTTAGCCATGGAATATATATATGCTAAGTAAAAGGTAATCTTTTCATATATAAAAAATGTTCCGTACCTTTTAGGTAATTAAATCATTCTACCCTAAATTTTCATTTCCTTTTAATATATATACCTATTAAAAGAACTTTTCTAACTCGGTTTCAGTAATATAAAATATATTATTTATAAAATATTAATTGTTAAGGGAACGAAATAACGTTTTTATTAAATCATGCTTTTTAAATAATGATAACCTTGATATTACCGGATTCTAGATGGCGTAAATATTTATAAATTAATAATTAACGAAAATATTAATTTATATTTTAAAATTTAAATTTTTAAAACTTTTATGTTTTTCTTTATAACAATAATTAACATATTATTTATATAACAATTTAAAGCTTATAATAAAGCTTTCTTACATTCGCGTTTAAATATTCTAAGCTTCTTTTTATATATTAAATGAACTTAATAAACATTATATAAATTCTATAAAAAAGAAACTTAAAAATACACTTATATAAAGATATTACCGATTTGAAAATATATAGGATTAAAGACAGTAATATTTCCTTTTCTTAATTATATCTTTTAACGTTTTTACACTCTCGTTTTAAGATAAATTATACGATATAAAAAACGTAAATTTAGTTTTAAAAAAGAAATTAAAATATATCCCGAACTTAATAAGTAATATATTCTATCTTGGTATTTAAGATAAGTGTCTTAAATAAAACCTAAATATTTATCTCTAACGAATATAATATATTTATCTCTTTTAGGTTTTCATTTAAAAATGTAGGAAATCGATAGTAATTTCTTAGTTTAATCGGCCTTAAAATGTTGAAAACGTAAATTTAATATTTCGTAATATAGATAAGAAATAAATGATAACTTAATAATTTGAAAGGTTAATGGTTCTTTTTTAAATAATTCCTTATATTATTATATTTAATCTTTTTATTACTCAAAAAAGCTATTATTTTAACTTTTATAAGAAAGGTTAAAGATATATAAAGCGTTATTTTTCTAATATTATATTTAATTATTTCATATTTTATTAATTTAAAATCTTTATATAATTTTGACGAATTATTAATAAACGCTGATTATTATATTCCGTAATAAAGTTAATTAATTTAATATATTATTTTCCTAAACCTTTCTTAAAAGGATTGTTTATTTAGTCTTTACAAAAATATTTCTTATTTTTATGTAAAGGTTTTTAATAATTTTATAAAAGCCATCGTATTTGTAATTTCTATGAACATATGTTATATCGTCTTATATATAAATCTATATATTTTCGATTATTATTTTAAGAATATTTCTTAATTAATTCCCTTAGTTAAGCTCTTTTATAATTTTTATAAGAAATATAATGTTAATTTATATTAATATATAAATTCTTCTTTTTTTTTTTTCTAAAAAATGATGAGTTTTAAAAATTAAATAAGTTGCGAAAATTGTTAATTTAAAGTAATAAAGTTTTAAATTTTTAATATATACGGTTTAAATTAATATCCGGCGCTAAAATAATGTTAATCTTTAAGTTTTTATTAAATAGCTAATAACGTTAATAATATTCTCTTTATAATTATTATTAATATATTATTTATATCACTTTAAGTAAAATAGTTAAAATATACGCGAAGTAAGAAACATATGCGTTTTAATTATTAGATATAAATAATACTAGTTATATTATTATCTTTAGCTAGTTATGTATATCATTACATGCGTATAATTTTAAGTAGCTTAGCTACAGACCATATATATACCGATCACAATGTGACCTTTCCGTACATGGGGAGTGCTCCGCTCCGCCCAGCTAGCCAACAATAATCTTTAGCAATAGAGCCTGATCTCGATGAGGTAAGAGAAGTTATAGACATCGTTGGCCCAATATTGTACTAATACCTCTACTGTAATTCTCTGAAGCCCAAGCAGCGCGATAGATCGGCGATCAGTGGCCTGCCCTGCATTACGTAACACGGCAGGCTTGTCAACAAACAGTCAAGTAAGTTTCGAGCTCGAACTTAACTTGCTTGTATCCCAACTTACAATTGCTTGCAAAACCTTCTTCTGCTCCTAGCGCGCTACGAGATTTACCCCGCGCCACTCTTGGCAGTCGGCTTACCAAACTAAGGCAAGCGTTGGACAAGGGGTAGTACCTGAATCTTTTATTAAGTAGCGATCCCATAAGCTGCGCTACATATAGCTCTTGTCAGCTATCAAGGGGTGCGCTAGCACCCTATATACGGAAACGTTCCCTCTGATCGGAACATATATGTTCCGTGGACAGATTATATTAAAGTGCGATACGCGTTCTAAAGTACTTGGAATTAATTATATGATGTAATATAATTAATGCCCTTTATTTAATAATTAAGAATTATATTTAGTTAATTCTAATTATTATTAGTTTATTAACTATTATTAAAACGCTATAAGTAAAGTTTTTATAGTAATTATTTATATCCTTTATTAATTATAATAACGACAGAACGTTAATATCTGTAATTATTAATAACGGCCCTAAAAATTAAAATTAAATTAAAACGGAAAGTAAAATTAAAAATAAAAGATATAATTTATAAAAGTATATTAATATTTATTAAACCTTTTATAGCTTTTTTATAAACTTACGCCGTCTTATATAACTTTGTAAAAAGACTTTTTTTTTAATTAACATGTGTAATTTATTTATTTTCTTAAAAAATTATATAAATCGAAAAGATTAATTAAACGGGTTATCTGATAAATATCTTTAAATTAACGACGGAAGGCGGATAGGCCTATAAATAAAGTCTTACGACTTATATTTATTTATATTAAAAATATAAAATGTTTTAAAAAATTTTATGGAGCTTATAAAATAAATTCAAGATAATATTTACTTATAAAGCAAACAAATTTACTTAAGCTTAAATAACTATTTTGACGGTTGGTTTTATTAAATTTTAATAATCTGGAAGACTTACGATAATCGATTATGTATAAATATTAAACGCAAATATAAAAGATAATTTAAATATATTTTAAAAGTTATTAAAAGGTTTAATATATTAATAACGAAATAATAAGAGATTGTAATTTAACATTAACATTACGAGATTTCTAAAGCGAATATACCTGCTATTTAAATAAATTAGTTATATATAATAATAGCGTCGATCATAGCTTATAAATCGAATTTATATATAATTTTAAAGCGGGATAACATAGAAAAAACAGAACGATTAATGATATAGATATTAAGTTTAGCCATTTAAACTCTAAAATTTTAACGAGTTTATAATAGTTAGTAAAAGAGTATTAATATATTATTTTTAAACGAATCTGTATAATAATAATCGAAAGCGTTTAAAGTTAAAGACGTAAGATATACGTTTTAAAGTTTATCTAAATAGTTATTATAAATTCTTTTATTATTGTTATATATTTAATATTATTAATTTAATAATATATTATTACTAATAAATTCTAAGAAAAAGAAGTTTAAAGGTTTATTTAAGATTAAAAAGAATTAATTATTTAAAAATTAAATTATTTTTAATTCAGGTAATATAATAAACGGTACGTTTTGTTTCTTAAAGGATTTAAGTATTTTAAATTTAAAAGTTATAATATATAATTTTAAGATAATTAATAAGTTTTTAAATTATAAAATAATAATTTAACGTTATGAAATATATATAAGAAGAATATTCGTTTTAAATAAAGAATACGGAAATATAAATAAGATATTTTAAGACCTTACGGGCCTGAAAGCATTATACGTATATAAAGTAATCCATTCTAAGAACTTCGTATATAATGTGGTATTTTCCAGTATATCCGGAAAAAAAGGCATTAATAACTTCGTAACATTCGGTTTAATCTTTTTTATAGTAACCGTAATTTATTATTTACCTTAGGTATAAAAAATAAGTTATATTTTTATAACTTTAAATAATAACAGTTTAAAATTAAATTTTAAGATAATTTTCTTAAGCTTAAACGGACTAAATCTTTTAAAACTAAGCTTATTTTTAACCTTTTTGCTATTAATTTATAATATATTTAACGTTACGTTTTATATTTATCATAATAAATAAAACTTATTTGTTTTAAATAAAAATTTATTTTCTTATTTTCTTATAATAATGCTAAGCCATCCTTATTTAAAACAGCTATAACTTAGTTTATAATCGAACTTATATCATTTTAATTTCCGTTACTATTATTTTTATTCGAAGGATTATCATGATAATAACTGAGGCCTTATATATTAATTACTTTAGCACTTATGAAGAGCTAGCGACGCCTAAGCTCACTGAGGTAAATTTTAATAAGCCTAAGTCTCGTATCCGAGCATATTAGCATCCTTCTTATATATTTAATACTTTATTTATATATATTTTCGTAACCGAAATTATAAAATTAAATCAGCTTTAAAGATTTAATTTATAGGTAATAAAGATGAAAGTAATAGAAAAAGAATTTAGCAGACCTTATATTATTAAGTTATATAAAGATAAGTAGTACGTTGTTACGGTTTGAAAGGGCTACCGTAACAGCTTAAGCATATATATACAGCTGTAAGCATTAATATGATTGCTATAATTGCTATTATTCCGCTAATCTTTTATGCCCTTGGCGTAACGGTATGGTGCAGCCGTAACAGAATGATCGCATAACGGTAGGTGACGCCTCAGCGCTAGGTTCGATCCCCAGATTAAAGGGGTGCTCCTACTTCTTAAATTTACCCACTTTCTGAATCGATTTCTTAGTAAATTACGTAATATTAAAAAGTTTATAAGTAAATAAATAAGTATAATAAAGATGTTATATTTTATATACGGATTATTTAAAACGTATTACTTATATATAAAATATAAACAAGTTTAAAAAATTAAGCTTATAAATTATATTTATTATTTATTATTAACTTTTATAACGTAAATAAAATATTTTAAATAATAAGTAAATAAATAAATATAAAGTTAAAATGAAAATAAATATAATATATTTATTTAAATAAGAAAGATATTTAAGATAATATAATAAACATATTTTATTATATTTTATTATATTATTTAAATTATCTTTAATTTCGTTTATAAAGAAATTTATTTAAAAATTTAAAATGTTAGAACATAGCCGTATAATAACTGTAATATACATAATATGACTTAAAGAAATATTTTATTTAAAATCTTTAAATATAATTTCCTTAAAAATATATATTCTTAATTCATAGGAAAATGAATTAAGTTTTTATAATTGTTTATATTAATATAAAACTTAAATCGTTTGGAATTTAATTATAAGTAATAAGTTTATAATGTTATATATTTTATATTTTAAAACTGTACTATATATACTTTATACCTTTTAATAATATTATAAAAATTAAATATTAAGATGTTCTACTTATTAATATTTTTAAAAAAGTTAAAAGTTTCGTAATAATGAAAATATCATATTTAATTTTATATAATCTTTTAAAGGTTTTTAATTTATATAACTTTCGTTTTATATCAAATTATAATAATAGTTATTTTATATATAGTACTTGTATTATAAATATATTTATACCTGCGGGTTTTAAAAAATATTTATTATTTTACGTTTTAATTAATTAAAATTAGTAAAATATTAAAGAGTAAACCGTTAATATTAGTTAACTTTATTACTGTAACGAACCTGTCATACATCCACCTGGAGGTATGAGCAGTATCCGAAATAGGGGTTCTTGATTTGCAGGTAACAATAGCACAATGAATGGGATGTTCGTTAAAAAGATTTACGGACTCTTCCCTTAACTAGAGAACGGTGCAGTTGCCTCTGGTTAAGAGCTTAGATTGATAGCTAAGGAGCGAAACTAAATAGGTGCTATCTACATAGGAGATTGTCTGATACATATATCCTCACTGTCTCCCTTGGTCTCCAGAGATCTCTGGAGGTCCCTGGAGGTCTCTGGAGACGGGCAGAGACGGACAGGGGTGGTCTCCCTCTGTCCCTGGAGACAGACAGAGACAAGCCGAAAGCCGAGATTTAGCCGGCGGGGTGGAGGCCTCAGCTGTCTCCACTCACCTGGCTCCTTCTCTAGGTTTAGTGAAATCCCCATGGATGTAACAATTACGATTTATTATATTCGTATTTTAAAATGTAATTATTAATCTCAAGAAAAACTTAATTCTATTTAAAAGAAGCTTATATTTTTTTTTTCTGTAATCTTTTTTTATTTTTCTTATTCTTTTAAAATTTTCAAAAAAGAAAAATTAAAAATTATCTTTTCGTAACTTTTTCTTATTTATTCTTATTATTTTTATTACTTTTATTATTTTTATAACTTTTATTAGTTTATTAATTTTATTAGTTTTACTCTTTTTATTACTGTTATTTTCTTTATTAGTTCTTTATTTAAACATTTTATAATACGTATTTTGAAAATGTTTTAAATTTATCAAAATCTTTATAAAATACCGTATATTTATGACGGCTGACTGGCTTAACCAACTATTAAACCCTAGTCGTACGGTTTATGTTGGCAGTAGTGCTATGGGAATCTGAGCAATAAACTGAAAATATAGTTACGTCTGGTAATAATGGATATTAAAAATAATTTAGGTAATTAAATTATATTATAAGCTAGTACTATTTAGATTATAAGGAAATAACGAACGTATATATATTTCCTTTTTTTTTTACGATCGAACGTAATCGAACAAACCGCGTTCGATTTTTTATTACTTAATTAAAAGTAATCGAACAAACCGTATTCGATTACTTATTATTTAGTCGAAAATGGTCGAACTAACTCCGTTCGATTATTACTGGTTACGTAATTCTGAAATAACGATTAGGAGTTATATAACTGTAATTCCGACCGTTTAGGGTAACTAAAGCTAATTAGGTTATAATACGATTTTTCCCTTTTAGGATTTTTGCCTTTAAAGATTAATTTGTTTATTTTTATTATATAATAAGTAACTTTCCCCTTTATATCTTATATTTTTTATATTCGTTATTTGTCGTCATATCCGGTCGTATCCATAAAAGCAAAAAAAAACAGGTTAATCCCGATCCGGATCGTTATAAAAATCTCGTTCTTTTTATTAACAAATTTAACGTAAACATACCTCGCTGTTCGATTTATTTCCGTATTAATTATTCTGATTATATTATTACAAAAGGTAAATTTCGTTACAGTTTTTGTATCGAAAAAAAGTATTTTTATTACGATTTTAATAGTATAAATTTGCAGGTAATATTTCGCGTTTTCCGAAAAAAGGATCGAATTAAAAAGGAAAAAAAAAAGATGCCGAAACGTTTTTTTTTAAGGCATTAACCCGTTTATAACGCTTTCGTCGTTAAAAAAAAATGCTGCGCGAAAAAGTTACTAACATAATTCGTTACGGGATAAAAGATTTGGATAAATTGGAACGGCAGAAAAGGTTTAAAGCTAAAACGTAAGTAACCGACTAGGCTAGCCCCGCCTTTAACCTTTCGTAATTTAATAACGTAAACTGGAACGTTATTTTTAGGTTTTCTGACGTCGTTAATAAAAGTTTTTTAAAAGGCGCTAAGTTTCCGTAAAGTTTTTTATAAGTTCCCATATATTTTCTAATGCCAGATAATCCTTTTACTAAACCAAATACTACCTTTTACCGTCTTTCCTTTTAGTATTTAAAATTTTTTCAATTTCTTACATTAATACGCCCTTTATTACCTCCTTTTTTTATCCAGTATTAACTTAAATTATATCCGCTATTATTTCTAATAAAAAAATATAAAAAACGGGGTGGAAATTAACTTTAAGAAATAATTCTAATTAATAATTATTTTTCAAATTTTTTTTTAACCTTTTATAATCCGATATATTTATAATCGAATTTTTTATTAAATCGTTTTATTTAAATGTTTTTGGTAACTAAATAAATTATCTCCTCCTTTCGGAAAATTAATCTTTTTAACCTTTTTTGGTTATAATATTTTTATATTTAAATACGTACGAATTCGATTTTTATTTTTATTTTTATATATAATTATCTGAATTATTTTAAAATAAAAATGGTTTTAATATTAATTAATTCTTTTTTTTATAAATTTCGGTATACTTTTAATATAAAGCCGAAATTAATATTAATTAATATTATTTTAATATTTTCGTAATAACTTATATTATAAATTAATTAAGTTACTAGTAACTTTTTAATTTAATTATTTTGTTCGTAATTAATATAATACCGTAAATAAGTTTCGAATATTTAGTTTATTTCTTTTATTTAATTATCCGTTTATAATTTGAAAGTACTTAAAAGTTTATAGTTTAGGTTTAATTACGTTATAAAATTTTACTAAAATTTTAAAATAAACGTAATACCTTTATTTAATACGATTTTTATTAAAAACCCGTATACGTTAATAAAATATTTAAAAAAAAACGTACGTTAATTATTTTACGTTTATATCCTTATTAAATGGTAAAAAATAAGAAATATTTATAAATCGATTTATAATTATAAAAATGTTATCATAATATATACCCGTCGCTAAATTTTTTAATAATAATAATTTAATAATAAAATCGAAAATAATTAAATCTTATAATTATTTTACGACTGGTAATAGTTATAATTTTCCGTATAATTTATGGCGTCGTATTTTGGTTTTGTTACATAAATCGTATTTTTATAAAACTTTTTTAATTATTAACTTTATTCTGGAAAGGTAATATATACGTTATAATCGTTCCATAATTTTGTAAATTTTTAGGTATCCGTATAATTAGTATTCGTATATTTTGCGTATTAGTTTTTCCTGGTATTTTTCGGATATTTGGGTTTTGTCGGTTTTTTTTCCTTTAGTAATTAATTATTATATCGTTAAATTTATTAATATAGGTCGGATATTATTTTCCTAATTATCGCGATTTGTTATAATTTTATATGTCCTTTTTTTCGTTAGGTTGAATATTTGGTATAGAATTTTAAGGATTTTCTTTTAGGTTTGGTCGTTTATTAAAAGCGTTTATTTTATTATTTTTTAACCTTTTTTATAAATAATAACGAAATTAAATTCCGAAAAATATTTTACGTAACGGAATTATTGTCCATTTAATTTTTGGGTAATAATAAATCGGGTAAGGTTTTTATAATTTATATATACCTTAATTTAATATAAGTTGTTTTTAAAATAATATTTAAATTCTTTAAAAGCATTAATAATATTTAAAAAAAATTTATTTAAAATAATTTAATTTAATTTAATTCTTTTTAATTTATAAAAATAAAATATAATAAGGTATAAGTTACTTTAATTATTTTTATATCCGATTATTATATTTAATGCATAATCCGAAATATCGGTTTTTAATTTTACGGAACGATTTGGGTCGTATATAATTAATACTGGTTCGTTAATAATTATATTTTTAATATTTTAAAAAAAAAATTTTATTTCGGCCGTTTATTAAAATTTAGTTTCTTTTTTGGTTGTAATAAATAAAAATATCGCGATTTTATTAAAGTTATAAATAAATTTCCGGTAATAATTAACAAATTTAAAAAAAGCTTAGATTTCGGTATTTATAATAAGTATTTTTTATTTTTAAACTGCTATTATTTTCCTAAAGTCCATTTTAATATATTCCGGGGTAATAACGTATTTTAAGTACGGTACTTTCTGCTTCTGGAATTCGTTTTTTTCGGCGTTAATTAGGAAATTAGTATTTTATAAAACCTAAAGAATTTTATGGACGTATTTTTTATATTTTCTTTCCGAATTTAAATAAATAAAAATATTATCGAAATACTAAGTAATAAAAATATTAAGGTATTCGCGTAATACGTAATTAATTATCTTTTGGAAAGTTACGGATACGTTAATAAGCCCGAATAATATTACCAGATATTCGTATAATTCGTATTTAGTTTTAAAGGTTATTTTTTATTCGTTTTTTAATTTAATACGAATTAAATTATATCCGTTTCGTACGTTTAAAGTAATAAATTATTTGGTTCCGTAAAAACGGTTTTTTATTTTAATAATTAGGAATAAAGGTATACGATTTTTAACGGTAATGTCGTTTAATTATTGATAATTAATTATTAATCTTAAATTTTTTTTAGAATATAAAGAATATGGGATATCCTGCCGGTAATTTAAAGCGTTTAATATATTTTTTACGTAATTTGTTTTCGAAGTATTTTCGTAATACGTATAGTTTTTGTTAATTTAAGTTATATATAAAATAAAAGGTAATTACTTTATTATTTTTTAAAATTATTTCGTAATTTTATTTATTAGATTTTGATAATTTTGTTTTGATTTATTCTTTAAAAAATCGCTTATATTTATAATATTATAGTAACATTTTAATTATTCCTTTTAGTTTTTAAGATTAATATTATAAATCGTCGTTTATTTTATATAGCCGTATTTTTATTATAGCGATAATGTATCGTATATATCTGTTTCGTTTTTATTTTATATATGTCGTATTCTTTTAGGTAATAAGGTTTTTGTTATATCTTTATGCTTATATTTGTTATCGTCGTTATTAATTAAATGGTAAAATTCTTTTCCTAAGTTATTTTCGTCGATAAAGGGTAAAATAAATTTTACCTGGCCCGTTTTTTAATTAATTAAGGAATTATATTAATATAGTTATTTTTTGCCGAGGATTATATCGTAATTCCGTATTAAGATAATGTCGAAATTAATAATTTATTTTCGTTTTTAAATATAAATTTCGAAATAATTAATTTTGCGGTTAATTTATTTATTATTATAAGTAAATTTGGTACCTTCCGTATATTTAATTTCGTAAGGTTCGGTTTTATTTTTTTATAGTAAACGTAATTCGTTAATTACTTTTAATTTAATATAATTCCAGTCGGTTCCGTAATTTATTATAACGGTATATTATTTTTTCCTGATTCGTATTTTAATTATAATAAAAGGAATTTTTGTGTTTTTTATTATCGTATACAGAATTTTTTCGAGGGGTATATGTTAACTTTTTTTACTTTTGTTAGCCTGCGGTTTTTTTATAGGTAACGTTTATTTTTTGGGCCTATTTTTAACCTTTTAATACGTTTTTAATTTTTTAATTCATTTTTAAAAAAAATTTAATTATTTTTTTAATATCGTAGTTAAATTTCGAGTTTAAGGAATTATACGTAGAATTCCTTTCGTCGGCTGTATATCGATTTTTTTGGGTAATATTTTTGTTACCATTGGACGTCGTATTACGTTATGTTTTTTTCGCATTTTTAGATCTTTTTTTTTAATTTACGTTTTTTGTTAAATTTTTTGATAAATGATAATTTAAAGCGTAGGTTATAAATAACTTTTCGTAATGCCTTTATGATAGTCTGGTATATTTATTTTTCTTATGTTTTGTGGTTATATTATTCGTAATGGTATATAAGGTTTTATTTGGAGCAACTTTTTCCTTCTTGCCAACTTTTTAACGCTATAAGAATATCGATATCGTTTTATATGGTTATGGTACGTAAATATTTATACTATTTCTGGTTTTTAGGGTTGTTTTTAGTTTAAGTATGGAAATCGAACTTTTGTTTGTATATGTGCGTAAATTTTTGTTAGATATATTTTTGTTATTCTTTATATCGTAGGTAATAAGTTTTTTTTTAATAAATAGCGTATAATTTCCTATATTAATCGGGTTTTCCTGGATAAAGTGTTTCGTTTTAACTTCAGTATTTTTTAATTTATTTATTTAATTTTTATTATTTTTATCGTTATTGTTTTTTTTTTATGTACGAAATATTAGTTTTTCTAGTGCTAATTTTTTTTATCTGTCGTATTTTTATAACTATTAGGTAATTATTAGGGTAGTCGTAGCGGCGCGTTGTTGGGTAATTATAGCCTAGGAAAATGCTTTAGCTTTTTGTAACTTTTTTTGAACTTTTAGGAGTAGGTTAAGGTTTTTTTTTCCTAATTATGCCGAAAATAACGGCCTTTTTATTTTTTAGTTATCCTTCGGGTATTAGGGTTTAATTATTTTGTTATTATTTTTTAGGGGCTTTATATTAAATTTTTATATAGCTTATTTTGTTGTAATTATAATATTTAATTTGGTTCTAAACTTTTTTTTATATTGTTCCTAATTTTATAAATCCTGGAGCTATTTTATGGACGGTAGAAGGTATATCGCGCTTTTTACTTTAGTTGGTTCTTATAAACCTGGGTTTGGAAATAAATTATTTTTTTCGTTTTTATTATCGTTTATATTATCGGTTGTCGATTTTTACGGCCTTTGTAATATATTTGTTTAAAATGGTAAAGCGTATTATTTTAATAATTTCGTTTTTAACGTTATTATTTAAACTTTTATAAAAAATATCGATTAAGTTATCGTTTTTTTCGTTTATTTATCCTGCTTTAACCATAAAATTTTTGAATGTTATTATATACTTAAACGTTAATTTTTTGGTTTTAAATCGAAAATTTTTTACGTTATAATTTTTTTTGTTTAGGTTTCCGAAATTATCCCTTAATTTTTTTTTCGAAATTAATGTAATATTAAAAAAAAGATTTTGGTAATTTGTTACTAATTCGACTTTTTATTTTTTAAATAGTTTTTTAAGTTAAGTTTATACTAATTTAAGGCGTTTCCCTTAAGAAACGCCGTAACCGTAAAAATTTTGTCGGCTTTATTAACGATTTTTTTAAAGTAAAGGTATACGCGTATTTGGGTAAGAAAGTTTTATATGCTACCTTTTCCGTCGTAAGGTTCGGGTTTTTTAGGTTTAATTTTGATTTCGTTAATCCGGATAGTATTAACTTAAACCTTAAGGCGTTAAATAATTTTCTTAAATTCCTTAATCGTATTTTTGTATTATTACATAATAGGTTTCTGGATATTATCCGATATGTTAACGGTATAATATATTATTTAAAATTTAATTATATTACTAAATAAAAATTTATAACGTATAACGGCTAATTAGCTTAATTAATTATTAAACCTTAATCGTACGGTTTATATTAATAATAATATTATAAGAATTTAAATAATAAATTAAAAGTATAATTACGTCTGGTAATAATAAATATTAAAGGTAATTTAAGTAACCAAGTTATATTATAAGCTAGTATTATTTAAACTATAGGGAAATAACGAACGTAAATTTTTTTTTTTTTTGGTTTTTACGATCGAACGTAGTCGAATAAACCGCGTTCGATTTTTTATTACTTGATCGAGGGTGATCGAATAAACCGTATTCGATTATTTATTATTTGGTCGAAAGTGGTCGAACCGATTCCGTTCGATTATTATTGGTTACGTGATCCTAAGGTAACGATCGGAACTTGTATAGCTGTAGCTCCGACCGTTTGGGGTAGCCAAGGCTAGCTGGGTTATAACAATATTATATTAATATATCTTCCTTTTATATTTTAACATGGTTTTGTTATCGAATTTTTAATATTAGTTGCGGTTAAAAATTCTAATTCAAGAAGTGGGTCAATTCAGGAGATGGGTCAATTCAGGAAGTGGGTACACCCCCGCTAGCCGTCGCTTACAAGGTCTTCCCTGACGCATGCGGGGCAGTGCGGGGTAGGCCTTGGGGGTTGGGCAGCTGCGCCGCAGTCGCGGCAGATGTCCTAATGGCTTAGAGACCAAGCCATTGGGAGGAGAGGCATAATGTTACGGTTTGGGAGGGCTACCGTGACAGGTCCAGCGTATGTATGCAGCTGTAAGCACCAGAATGATTGCTACAATTGCGATCATTCCGCCAATCATTTGTGCCCCTGGCGTAACGGTATGGTACAGCCGTAACAGAAGTGCTATAAAGTGATTATAATACTGCCGGGGCGTTGTAAGGTGTATAAAAGAAAGATATAGCTTTTATATAAAAATTTAATGTACGATTATCATTACTTTTTACGCTGGCCTGATTAACAGTTATGTTATTTAACAGGAGGTTAACTATTACCTTATTTTTAAGCTTATAGCTAGAGCTTTTAAAAATTTATAGCTTTAACTACTAACTTATAAAAGACTTATAAAAGACTTATAAATAAACCCTTAAAAATTAAATATTAAAAATACGGCCTAATAGTAAATTATTATTTTTTTAGCTTCGTTTTATATATTTTTATATAGGTTTTTGTAAATATACCTTTAAAATTATTAATTATAATAATAATACAAATTAATGAAAAATAATAAAAACCTTTATTATATATAACTTTAAAAGCGGCTTTTAACTACAGATATAACCTTTTAATCGAGGCTAACTCGGCAGAGATATTAAAGATTTAAATTATAATTTCCGTTTTATATACCTCTTCTTAACCGTAATGCCTTTATAATGTTATGACCCAAGGGCTTGGCCCTCTGGCAGACGGTCGGAGGATATGGGAGACATCTCCGATATAAACCTTGAGTTACGTAATATAGATGCGGATAGATCTAACGGATCCAAAAGGATGCCCTGGATCCATACGGATTTAATTTACTTATACGCTATGGATCAGGATAAACTAAACGGATCTGAACGGATTTTAATTTACATATATACGCTTATTATTTCTATAATTGAGAAAATACCGGTTTTAATTTAAATTAATAACTTAAATTATCTTTAATATTTATTATTTTTAAACGTAATGTTATGACCTGAAGGCTTGGTCTGTAGATAAACGGTTAGAGAATTTGAACTTGTCTCTAACGTAGGTCCCGGGTTACGTAACTGGCTTAAAGGTTTTAAAGGCCTTGGCGCTTTAAGTTCCTTAAGTCTATAATGGGCTTAAAGGTTTTAACGAGTTTAAAAGTTTAAAACGTTTAAGTACCTGAAGTTAAAAATAATATATATACGTTCGTTATTTTCTTATAATTTAAATATTACCAGTTTATAATATAACTTAATTATTTAAATTATTTTCGATATTTATTATTATTAAACGTAATTATAATTTTAATTTATTATTTAGATTTTTATAATATTATTATTAATACAAACCGTACGATTAAGGTTTAATAATTAATTAAACCAGTTAATTATTATACGTTATAAACTTTTATTTAATAATATTTTTCGATATTATATTTATTAATTAGTAACTTATTAACCTTACTTATATAATCCCGGCCGATATTATAATTTGGGACGATAAAAAAGTTTTATAAGAATTAAGTTTTATTAAAAAAAGTATTTTAATGATCAAATACGATAAACGGACGTATTACCTAGTTCGAAAATGATAACGCTAGCTTTATTACCTTTTTTAAAACGGCCCAAAAAGGATTTAAACGAAAAAGTAAAAATCTTGTTATTATAAAACTTTCGGAAAAAAATTAATTTATTTATTCAATATTTATTAAGGAACCTGAAAAAAATATTAAAACCTTTTAAGCTTAAACCGTTCGATAGGATTTTATTCAAGTTATAATTATTTTTTACTTAATGCCGCATTTATTTTGGTTATTTTTTTACCCGATTTGCGATTTTAATATTAAAGGTTAAGTTTATAATCGGTTACTTTAAAAAAACGTAACTATATAGTTCGAAATAACGTTAAAGGAATATATTACGTTTTTATTAAAATTACGATTACCGAAAGTGCAAATAATATATAGCGATTATAAAAAGTTCGGAAATATATTACGCGGAGTTTTTAATACGGTAAATAAAAAGATAAAAGCCGAAATATAATTTAAACCCCTAGTTTAAAAAGGGTCCATATTTAATTACAGTATTACGTTTATTTGATTAACTTTAACAATAAATTAAGAATAAAAAGCGTTAATAATTAAGTTTTTTAAGGGTTTAAAAAAAAAGTTCAAAAGGAACTTTTTAAAAAATACCGATCAGAATTCTTAACCGATTATATTACGATAATAATTAAAATCGACGACCAATAATACGTATAAAGGACCAGAAATATTAAATATTTTATTTACCTTAATACCTTACAAAAAAAAATAATACGTTTTACGGTATATATTTAAGGCTTATAAAGCTGGAAGCTGTATAAAAAAAGATTAAAATTAAATTAAGTATTATAATTACAATAAAATGGGTTATGTTAAAAGTTAATATAAAACTTTTAAAAAGTAATAACGTAACGGTTAAACCCCGGTACCTAAAAGACGGCCAAAAAATAAAAATAATAAGGTTATTATTTTCAGTATAATTAAAAAAAGAAATTTTTATTTTATTTTTAAAAGTACGAAAGGGATTATAAAAAGTTAAAATATTATTTTAGGCCATAATTATACGATAACGAACTGTTATAACCGATTTAATAATTACTTAATAACTATAAAAATACGAAAAATAAAAAAAATTTTAACCCTAAAAATTTAATATTCCGTACATAATAAAAAAATTAATAACGATAAACGTAATAGAAATTAAATAAATAAATTAAAAAATACTAAAATTAGGACGAAGTTTTATGTTTAAGAAAACGCGATCGATATAGGAAATTATACGTTATTCATTATATAAAAACTTATTAACCCCGATATTAAAAATAATAAAGATATATTTAATAACGAATTACCCGTATATACCAACAAAGGTTCGATTTCGAAAACTGAACCGGAAAAGATATTAAAAATTAAAGGGAGTACCGATATTTACGTACCATGGCCATATAAAACATTATCAATATTTTTATAACAAAAGAAAATTAATTGAAAAGAAAAGGTTACCCAAAATAAGATTTTATATATTATTACGAATAATATTAACTATAAGATATAAGAAAATAAATATATTAAACCGTTATAAAAGTCTTACAGAAGGTTATTTATACCTTACGTTTTAAGTTATTATTTATTAAAAAAATTAATAAAAAACGGAACCTAGAAGAAAAAATTTAAAAACGCAAAAAAGATATAATACAGTACGACGCCTGATAATAATAAAAATATTATCCAGAAAAGTTAATTTATGCCCGATAAAAGGAGTTTTACATATAATTCCTTAGATTTAAAATTTAGTTACCTCGTTAAAAAAGGTAACTAAAAAAATCTAAAGAATTAACTGAAAAAGTCAAGAACGTATTAAAAGGCTAGAAATAGGCTTAAAAAATGAACGTTATTTACAAGAAAGCTATAAGCTGGTAAAAGCAAAAGGAATTAATATATATCCTTTGAAAGTTTTTATATACGATAATAAAAAGGATAAAAATATTTTTAATTATAATCAAAACACGAATTAAGAAAAAATAATATACCGTTATAATAAATTACAGAACCGATCCAAAGTATATTAAATTAAAGGTAATTAACGAATTACGTTTATTATAAAAAGATAAAATCGAACTTTATAAAGTTAAAAATGTTAAAGGTATTAAATTTATTTATAATAACGGATAGGTTAACCATAAAATTAATTATTTCGAAATTTTTATTTAAGAACGAGGATAAATTATTAATTTCGATATTATTTCGATACGGAATTATGATACATTTTTCGGTAAAAAACAATTATATTTATATAATTTTCTAATCGATTAAAGGATTAATTAAATAAAATTTGTTTTAGTTTTTATCGATAAAAATGATTAAAAAAAATGATCTTATTATTTGATTAATAATAATAACGGTAAGTCCAGGCATAAGGGTACGATAAAACTTTATTACCTAAAGGAATACGATATATATATAAAAAAGGGCCGAAATAAATATGTACGACGTATTATTATTATAATTAAAGCATAATTATACGAAATAAACGACGATTTATAGTACTAGTTTTAAAAGCCAGAAAAAATAATTAAAGTAATATCATAATACTATAAATACGAACGACTTTTTAAGAAATAAGTCGAAACGGGATTATTAAAACATAATAAATAAGATTATGAAATAATTTTAAAAAATAATAAAACGATTTTTTTTATAATTTAAATTAATAAAAATTATATATATTACAAAAGTATTTTGTAAATACGTTACGTAAAGAATATATTAAACCTTTTAAATTATTAAGAAAATATTTTATGTTTTTCGTATTAAAAAAGAATAGGAAGTTACGATTAATAATCGATTATTAACAATTATGTTGGCAGTTGTGGTGATTTGTTGAAAGAAGGTTGAAAGGATTGCAAGGGCTTTGATTGGTGGCCCTAGGATTGCAAGGATAAAGGAGCTGAAGGCTATATGTGGCTGTTTCCCCCACCCATAGCTATAAGACAGAGAAATCAAGCAACCCAGTTCCCCAGCCTGAAGAATTGCAACGCATTTGCCGATAAATTAAATAATATTACGGTTAAGGAACGTATATTTTTATCCTTACTTATTAAAAAAAATTTGCCTTTACGGAATTAAATGGTTTATTACCTTAAATTTACGAAACGGATATAATTTAATTCGTATTAAGTTAGAGAATAAGTGGAAAATAACGTTTAGGATTAAATACGGAATATACGAATACTTAATAATATTTTTAAGCTTATTAATATATTTACGACGTTTTAAAAAGTAGTTAATTACGTATTACGTAAGTACTTTAATACTTTTATTATTTATTATTTCGATAATATTTTTATTTATTCGAATTCGGAAAAATATATGTAAAGTATGTTTATAAGGTTTTTTAGGTTTTATAAAACGTTAATTTTTTAATTAATACCGAAATAAACGAATTTTATAAGTAAGTAATACTGTATTTAAGATATATTATTATTTCCAGATACATTAAAATAAACCTTGAGAAAATAATAGCAGTTTAAGAATAAAAGTACTTATTATAAATACCGAAATTTAGGTTTTTTTTAGATTCGATAATTATTACCGAAAATTTGTTCGTAACTTTAGCGAAATCGCGATATCCTTATTTAACCTAACCAAAAAAAGGTCGAGTTTTAATGGACCGCCGAGATAAAGAAGGCTTTTTAAAGGATTAAAGATATAATTATTAACGAACTAGTATTAATTATATACGATTTAAGTTATTCCGTAAAATTAAAAAATGATGTTTCGGATTATACGTTAAACGTAATGGTCGGATATAAAAATAATTAAGATAACTTTTACCTTATTACGTTTTATGTTTATAAATTTAAAAAACCCGAATTAAATTACGTTATTTTAGATAAAAAGTTTTTAGCTATCATTAACGTTTTTAAAGAATTTAAATATTACCTTGAAGGAAATTTATATCAGGTTAAAATATATATTGATTATAATAATTTTACCCGATTTATAATTACCTGAAAATTATTAAGACGGTAATTCCGTTACGTAAAGTACTTTTCAGAATTTAATTTTATCGTTATTTATAAAAAAGGGTTAGAAAATAATAAAATAAACGTTTTCAGTTACCGACCAGATTTAAAAAAGAAGGATTTTAAGGTTTTATACCAGGTATTTAACCTGATAAAAAAGGATATATAAAATTACGATAAATTATAATAATCTAAAGAATAATATCCGATTTATATCAAGAGATTTAATAATATAACGATTAGCTATTAAAAAAAAGAAAATAAATAAAACCTAAGTAGTAAAGGAATATTAGGAAAAGTTGATATGCGAAATATGCGAATATTAGCTGCATAAATACCCTAAAGTTTACGAAACTTTGAAACGGTTATAACGCACGTATTATTTTCTTAAATAAAATTAATAATAAAAAGGATTTTACGAAAATGCGACTTATGTAATAAAACTAAGGTACGGCGTTATAAACCATACGGAAAACTATAACTATTACCAGTCGTAAAATAATTATAAGATTTAGTTATTTTTAACTTTATTACTAAATTACTATTATTAAAAAATCCAGTAATAGGTATATATTACGAAAGTATCTTTATAATCGTCGATCGATTTATAAAATCTTTTTACTTTTTACTATTTAATAAAAATACGAACGCGGAATAATTAACGTACGTTTTTTCAGATATTTTATTAACATATATAAATTTCCGATAAAAATTATATTAAATAAAGGTATTATATTTACTTTAAAATTTTGGTAAAGCTTTATAATATAATTAGGCCTGAACCGTAAACTTTTAAACGTTTTCAGATAACAGATAAATAGTTAAATAAAAAGAATTAATTAGATATTCGAAATATACTTCCGGTATTACGTTAATTACAAATAAATAATTATGTTAGGAAATTACCGATAGCTTAATTAGCCTATAACATAAGTTATTATAAAAATATCAAAATAATACTAATTAATGTTAATTTCGGTTTTATATTATAAGTTTACCGAAATTTATAAAAAGAAAGATTAATTAATAATAAAGTAATTTTTATTTTAAAATAACTTAATAATTATATATAAAAATGAAACCGGAATTTAAATTTGTACGTATTTAAATATAAAAGTATTATAATTAAAAAAGGTTAAAGGAATTAACCTTTTAAAAAGGAAAGATAGTTTACTTAATTACCAAAAATATTTAAATTAAACGACTTTATAAAAAATTCGAGTTTAAGTATATGGAATTATATAAGGTCGTAAAAAAGATTTCGAAAAAAAATTACTAATTAAAGCTATTTCCGAAAGTTAAATTTTACCCCGTTTCTTACGTTTCTTTATTAAAATTAGCAGTTAATATAATTTAAGTTTATACGGAATAAAAAAAGGAAGTAATAAAAAACGGATTAGTGTAAAACGTTAAAGAAATTTTAATATTAAAAGAAAAGATGGTAAGAGGTAGTATTTAGTTAAATAAAAAGGTTACCTGGAATTAATAAATATATGGGAATTAATAAAAAAACTTTACAGAAACCTAGCGCCTATTAAAAGATTTTTATTAATAACGCCGGAAACGTTAAGGTTAAGTACGTCCTAATTTATATTACCTATTAATAATTAATTAGCAGAAAAACGGCCTCTTCGGAAGCGGCTAGTTCAGTTTTTAATTATTATTACGTTTTTTTTAATCGTTTAAACTTTTTTATCGCTTCTGTACCTTAAATATTACGACGTAATATTTTAATTTTACGACGGTATAAAACCTTACGTTATTTTTAAAAACTATTTAATTTATTAGTAATAAAACAAAAAGCTTCATGCGTTTGTTTTTTTTCGCGCTTTAGCCGTTTTTTTTCGTCTAAAAGTTATTAATATTTAAAAATAAAAGGATTAAATAAATTATAAAAATTGCTATATACGATATAGCGAAAATATTCCCTAAAGGTAAGGTAAATTTTACAAATTTCCTTTTTAAATTTATAACGAAAGTCCGAAATATGGGAAGATATAACAAAATTAAAAATATTAATCCGTTTCGATTAAATTAAAACGTTATTAGGTTTTAAGTAATTTTTTGTTTTTTAATATGGTTAAATATAACGATTAAAATAACCTTAAAATAATATATAAAAAGGAAGTTACTTATTAAATAAATATAATAAATTAATTTTTAAGGGTAAAAAATTTAAAGGGAAAAGATTATATTATAACCTAAAAATTTGGTTTATAAATAAACGGTTGGGAAATTTGAAATTTATTTCCAACGTAAGTTCCGGATTACGTAATTAGCTTAAAATTTTTAAAGGCTTTGGCGTTTTAAGCCCTTTAAGTTTACGATATGTTTAAAAGTTTTAACGAACTTAAAGATGTAAGCTATTTAAGTACTTTAAGCTAAAAGTAATATATATACGTTCGTTATATTCTTATAATTTAAATAATACCAGCTTATAATATAACTTAGTTATCTAAATTCTTTTCGATATTTGTTATTATTAAACGTAATTATATTTTTAGTTTATAATTCAGATTCTTATAATATTACTACTAATATAAACCGTACGATTAGGGTTTAATAGTTGGTTAAACCAGTCAGCCGTTATACGTAATGATATTTTTAATTTATTATTTAAAGTTTTATAATATTAATATTAATATAAACCGTACTAGTAAGGTTCTAAGATTAATTAAGCCAGTCAGCCTTTACATATAGCTGCGATAACGTAATCACTGCATATATTCTGTCGTTACAAGTCTTTTAAGGGTAATTTAATATAAGAAAAGCTATTTTAATTATTTTATTTATTTATACGGACTATAATTACTACGTTATAATAAAAAGGCGTTCTGATTATTTAAGTACGGAATTTTATTAAGGTAACGACGTAATAACTATAATCTATATAGCTAAAAAAAAATTAATATATAGGTAATTTTATATAAAATATTCTTAAAAAGCCTGGTATATAATAATACGACCGGTAATTATGCTATCGTAATTATAAGGCCGTTCCGGTTAGTTATTTCCTAAATTTAAACTTAATTATATTAGTTATAAATATCATTTAAAAAAAGTCTTTATATATATTAACTTATATCTTATACGTTTCTAAGTTTCGGATTAATTGGACTAATTTAGTTACGTAATTATTTCATTTTATTTAAATCTTTAAACTTAAGAAAAAAAATAAAAAGGATTAACGATTTTGTTAACTATATATAAAACGGACCCCTATCTTGTATAATTATAGCTCAGGCCTCACTGGCTCGTTTACGAGGATTTAAGGTTTGATTCGTTAATTTTTAACATGATATAATAATATATTAAAATAAAAGCTAGCGAGGCCTGAGCTAGCTGAGGTACAGTAAAGGTGTAAAAATAACGCAAATTGCCCCGCAGCCACATATCTACCATTTTTACCTTCCAACTTCTATATAAGTTCTTCTCGTCAGTTTTTAATTAATTTTTTAAAAATTAGCAAAATATATATTTTATTAAATAAGATTTAGGATATATATTTAATATTTAACATATTATTTTTTGGCTCTTATAATAACATTAATCCGATATAATATAAAAATTATAAATTTATTAATAAGGCTTAATTTTATTATAACCCAAATATTTTAAATAACGTTATAAAACTTTTTTAAGTTAACTTCCGGTTTAAAAAAACGATTAAGATTAAATCTGTTTCAATAATTCGTTCCTTTAAAAAAATTAAAGGCTTTTTATTTAAAATTAATCTAGGTTCAAGCCTTATTTTCCAGGCTGAGCTATATATACAGAAAATTATTATACATATAATCCATACGATGAATACTATACCTAATATCTTCGAACACGGTAATTAATTAACGGTTTTTACTCTTAAAATAAATTATATACTTTAATCTTATAAAACCTTACTTTAAAGCAGAACCTTATTTTAAAGCAAAATCTTATTCTGAAGTAAATTAAAACATGATTGCCGATAAACTTTAACTTTAATAGACCTTATGCCAGCTAGCTGTAATAAACCTTAAGAATAAACCTTATGAATAAACTTTAAAGATAAACCTTAAAATTAAACTTTAAAAATAAACCTTAATGATAAACCTTAAAAGTAAACCTTAAAAGTAAACCTTAAGTACGCATAAAAGGTTATACGAACTTTTGTTAATTTTACGACTTAATCGTTCTTACGGCTTTATTAAAATAATTAAGTATACCGCGTAATTTTAATTACATAATACCGGTAATCTGTAACCGTAGGATTTTTAAAAATAAAAAAAAACCACATCTTTTTTACGGTATAAAATCCCCATAAGGCTACCAAACGCGTTAAACCTATCGATATTATTATCGAGCCAAAATATTTATCCCCAAAAGATCGATTTCGGGTTTTAATTTTCGGATACGATTTAATTTAGGAAAATCATAATAATAAATTTTTAACGGAACTTATGCCAAATGATATTGAAATTATGGAGATATTATTAGCAAAGCTGGACGGGGAAAATAAAACCCGGTTCGAAAACTTCGAAGTTTAAATTTTAGAACAATATAAAAAAAATTACGAGCGATATTTGCCCGGCTGCTCCGGATTACGAAGAATTTCCAGATTTCTGATAAGAATCGATATAAATAGGAGTTGCGAAAGGGATGGGTTTTAGTGAAGCATAGGAATTAAGGTAGCATTTTATTATTTTATCCAATTTTGTCTATACGGTTACGTCGTTTCGAAGGAGAAAAGGTTTTATATAAGGTTTAAATTAAGGTTATATACAGGTTATTTTAATTAGAATAATTGTATTTTTTTACTTATTTTTTATATAAAAAAATATATATAAAGGTATTATATTATATAAAAATAATCTAGATTCGAAAAATGTAAAAAGATATTCGTTAAAAACGTTAACGTAAATAACGTTTATAACGCTACTGCGAAATAAATTAAGGTCCCTTTTTATAAAGATTAAGTTACTTTTTATTCCGTAATAAATTTCTGCTTAAAATATTTACGAATATTTCGTAAATGTAAATTTTTTTAAACGTATCGAAAATTTATAACTAAAACACTTAAGTTAAAAGTTAAAAATTAATTATTACGTAAAGCGTTAAATGATGAAGTTAATAAATTAAATTTACCTTTGGGTCGGAATATTTCCTTTTTTTTTTCTCGGCGTTACGGATTACGGTATATTTGTTTATAAATAATACCGGTTTTTCAAATTTAAACGGTTTATTTTAATACTTTAAAACGAAGTTATATTGATATATAATCTAGGTTTCGGTAAGGAATAACCTTCGATATATAATATGATACATAATTTTTTCGGCTTTAAAAACCCGTCATAAAATTTATTTTAAATCTAAAACCCGTAATTTTTAATTAAGCACGATATTAAATAAAAAGGATCTATCGATATAGTACGTAATAATATCCGTTTATCGTATTTAAAAAAGATTTTACGGCGTTTACGGCCTTTAGGGTTAATATCTTAATTTCGAAGGTTAAACCGGTAACATATTCCATATGCGAAGTTTGGAGTAACTTTTTCCGGAGCCGTAATTTTGCGAGCTTTTTGACCTATTAAACGGCTTGCATAAATCCTATTTTTCGTACGTGGCGTTATATGTTTCCCCTTAATTTTTGCACTTTTTTAAATGTTCTAACCATTGTTAAAGTTGGAGGGTGTTATTGATGCAATGCTGGAGTTGATGAGTTGCGTGGTGCGGGGAAGATTTTAGCGTTTTTTTTTTGCACCTCCACTGTAAGTTAACCATAGCAAGGCTGTCTTCCGTCTTGTAAGCTCTTGGCTGGTTGGCGCTTGTGGCTTTGTCGCATTAACAGCAAGTCCTTGAGATGACTACTGGGCTTCCCAGCCTGGGCAAGAGCTACGTCTTACGGGATTAATAAAGTTGCTGCTAAATGTGGCTTTAGCTCCTTCGGCCCCTTTCACCAGCGGACTTGGTGGTGTGATCTGTGCCCGAATAGCGGCGGCAGGTAGCTCTTCAGTGGAATCTAGATCTCCGGGTATTGTGAGAGAGTGTTCTTAATTGTGAAGGAGCTTACTCGCCTAGACAAAACTTAAGCAAAGTCCTTGCATGGTCTGACGTCACTCTCGGATCACAGGGTTTGTAGAGATCATACGCAGTCATACCGAGCTATTAATAGAAGACATGTTCTGAATTGTAGATGGATCTGTGATGGAGGCACTAGGTCGAGAGTCGAAGAGAAGCTGGATCTAAGATTTGCCCTCCACCTCCGCAATCGCAGCGTTTTGAACCTCTATGACCTTTCTCACAGCCGGACGCGATTCCATACGCCTCATCCAAGCGCCAACCTTAGGAAACTTCTCATAGACGTCCTCCCCTGTAAACTTCGGCACCGGGCGCTGCCACGGCAAGAAGGAGAGATCAGCGTAAGTGCACTTATCCCAGACGAGCCAGTCCCCCTTCTCCAAAGCCTTCTCCAAGACCCCCATGACCCTGTGAATCTCGTCGACGTAGCGCTTGATCGCGCTAGGCAGCTTTTCCGGGTGGTATAGCGTGAACCAAGTGGCTTGTCCGTAGTAGGGTCCTTGTCCGGAGACCTGAAAGAAGAGCCACTGCTTGGTTAAGTATGTCTCGGGAGCTTCGGCGTAGCTAATTTTGTGGTCCTTATCGTATTGCTCGATGAGATATTCCAGGATTGCACCTGATTCCCATAGAGTCACACCCGTATTCGGATCTTCGATGGCAGGTACCCGGCCGTTCGGATTAAGGAGAGTGAAGGGTTCTTCTTTAACGGCTTTGAATTCAAGGAATTCTGATTTATAAGGGACGTTCAGTTCTTCTAGAACAAGTGCAACCTTCCACGGATTAGGTCCGTGTCGATGAGAGTAAAGGATAATAGGCTTCATCGTGGCGAGAAATATACACGGCTTGGAAAAGACTCGGGTACTTGCCAAAGACAGAGCGGGCCAGGTGGTAAAAGTACTCAAGGCCCGGGATTTCTATGTCTTAAATAACATAGGAACACTTGAGCATGATACAGTTGACTAATGACAGGATTTGTAAGCCGGACAACGAGGCATATACCGTATGTGATCGTCTACCGGAAAGGCCTCGAGGAAGGGTGTTTTCGGGAGTTTGAGACGGCGAGTCCCGCACCCCCAGACCGAATCCGTCTCTAAAACTAGCCGCATTCGGCGCTCTTTATCCCGAAGTGGAGTGGTCAAGGAGAGTGGTGGCTGGGTAGCCCGGCCATAGCCCGGTCAAGGAAATATTATAGTCCTGGTAACAAACCATACTGGAAACAGTCACAAAGACCTACAGAAATCTGAGAAAGGTAATGCGAACAAACAAGAACAGTCACCGGAAACAATATTACAGCGCTGTCAAAAAGTTAAACAGCCTCTCTGCTAGTAGGGCTGCTAGAGGGTCTCTCCCACTATGCTTCATTCAGTGCGCATCACGGAATCCTCCTCGTCAGGCTTCGAGATGTCACTGATTAGTGAGCCCCGTTATCTAGTCAGTAGCCCGTTGTAGGTGCCTTGTTATAGCCGTCGACCAGATGGCAAAGTGATTTAGTCTAGGCGGATGTCGCGAGTCAGTGGTGTTTCTGGCCCTGACAAGTAACCAGCGGCGCAACTTTACAATTGTTTTGACATACTTGAGGGGCGGCTACCCACATATTTGTAACTGCTTACTATGTACCAAGCTGAGCAGGAACTAGTTATGTTAATGGCTCACGCGTGCTGGCGTTGCTGACAAATAATGCGACAGCGAGCCATACAGACAAGACGCTAAAAATCCATTAGTAATTATACGAAGGATTGATCATCACATCAACTATACGTAGGCGGCATCGGACTTGAAAGTTCAAGAGAGATGAGCTGTAAGCTTCGCAGCCACCCCGCAGGGTAAGCCGCTTCGCATGTCGAGGCCGTATACGCTCTTACCACAGTTAATTTCTTTCGGTCCTAAAATGTCATCTCCCGAGGTGCCCTGTCCCCCAGCCCGGACGCCGCCGGCTTGTGGCGACTCCGAGGCAGTCTGATCACCGACCACTCGGGCTCCACAGAAGCCTGAAAGCGAGAACATAATAGACATGCCAAAGGGCCGGTAGTATTAGGTGGGAGCTATCGCGGTATTTACGGCCCATACTTGCTCCGGCAGAACGCTTTTCCAGTCCGTTTCTACAGAGCCCCTATTTCAGCATTGATACAGCGGGGCGCATCTGCTAGAGTCCTCCGAGTTTCCTTATCTGGCCATAGTGTTGCTACGTGTTATCACCCGGATGAACTCGCTGGCTATACTCCACATCCCACGCATTCTTGACTTTAGTCACGCTCGACTCTTGAGTCCCTTGAGCTCGAGCGTTAGACAACGGGATTGATATGGCCGTTTTGGTTCGCTGTGGTTCTTGCACTAACGTGGGCCGCAAAGGCCGCGTCCGCTAACCCCCCTCGACCGCTGAGAATGGCCGGGTATCTTCCTCCTCGTCGGCCCTAGACTTCAGGAGCGACGCCCCCAATGAGGGCAGATTACGCTTGCGTGGCGGAGATCTGATGCCGAGCTGGTATGATGCAGAGTTCGATGGCACGGGAGCGACCAGCCTTGGACGAATGGCTATCCAGAGAGGCCGCAGAGTTGGGAGGCATGCTACGGAAATAATGACCATGCCCCAACGGCCATGCGGAGTGACTGTTGCTTGAGCATGAGTCACACGTACCTGAGGCGATCGCGAAGTCGGCTTCAACCTGCAGCCCATATGCCCTGATTAACGATGTTCCAAGTTATATCAGCACCAGTCGATTCAGTGACTACCGTGACGAGCCGGATGATGGAAGCGATACAGACGCTGCCTGGTCAGCTTCGTCCGTTCAAGAAGGCTTGGGTTATGGGTTACGTACAACCAGCCCAGGAGGAACATCGAGATGATGGCTCTTTTCCGACTCTGTGGGACATGAGCCTGATGATGTAGGGAACAGGAAGCGCGAGGAGGGCGACGTCGGCGAGGATGTTCGGGATCGAGATAGCGAAGAGGAATATCTTGCTGTCGACATTGCAAGAGGCCTCGACAGTCTTATCCCAAAGGCCTTCAGTCAGGATGCATTACAACAGACTGAGGAAGAACTACCAGCGCGAGAATGAAGGCCGCATGCACTCGGTTATATTGGAAACGTGCCACCGCTATTTCCCACATCAGCACTGCTGCGGTCAGAATTCCAACGGGGAGCTGGATGCTGCTGCTCTTGTTGAAGATATGCCAGTACAAAGCGAGGATAGAAAATTTGACAAGTACGATGACGCCAGTATAGGTTAGATCGGCGGTGAAGAGACAAATAACCCAGTATTTGGAGACATCGCCACCAAAAGTTGGACGAGCGTCCCAAGGCCTCGAGGTATCCCTAGTCGTGTCAGTTCAATTAGAAGGCTGGAAGCTAGCATGGGTTGTCTTGCACCGTAGCATGTTGGCCGCTAGGCCGATAGCACATGCCTAAATAGAACTTCAGTAAGGTTCAGCGGAGAGAGGAAGAGTCAGCATTTACGAGTGCGAAGAGAATAAGGTAATTGTCGAGCCAGAAGCCTGCTCCATTGACCCAACGAAACCAGAACCGAAGGATAACCGTAACCACAGAGAATAAGAAAGGGATGGTCGACGATGCATAGAGGTTAGGTTGGCGATCCACTGAGATATCCACAGCGGGTAAGGAGGCGGATGCCGTGTCTACCGTGTGGTTCTTACGATGTCGAAACCTAGAAGAGTCGGATGACATGAGAGTTACACCGGATTTCTTTGACGACGAAAAAGTCAGCAAATACGAGAAATGCGCACTTCAGCCTCTAGATGGGTGTAAATTGACCAGGGGGTTTCTGTGAGGGTGACGACATAGAGGCATACCTTCGTATGGCCACCCCCCATGTAACTAAGAAGGACACTCTACACAATCATGGCGGATAGCAAACAGCGTAACCACCTAGCGACACCCAATTTACCTTCGGGCAAGTCTATACAAAAATCATCCGCACAGTCTGCCGGTGCTGGTCACTTGATGGTCAGCATATGTATCCATACAGAAGAGCGTTGGTGCTGGCATGGCCCTTGCATATGCATATGCGGTTGGTAAGTTCAACCGTTTTCCACTTAATTAGTAATTAAGGCGCCAGTACATTCTTCTCCACAATATCGTGAACCCTTTTGTTTCACTACTTTCCCCCTTTCTTGTAAATGGCGCCATTGTCACTGAAGCTCGATTCGCGCACATTGCACGCACAAAATTCTGCCATTGGAAGCACTCCTCCAGATGACCAGCATGGCCTCCGCAAATTTGCCCGTGATCGTTCTCGTTCCCGGCGCGTTCGGCACTCCCGCCGGCTTCGAAAAATTAGTGCCGCACCTCGAAAAGGCCGGTTTCTCCACTTATCCGGGGGCATACCCTAGCTGCAATCCATCGGACCCAGCCGTAGCGACCTGTCGAAACGATATCGCTTCGCTCCGTAACAACGTCCTCCTGCCCCTTTTAGAACAGGAGCAAAAGGACGTTGTTATCATTGCGCATTCTTACGGTGGTGTTGTAGCCGGTGCCGCTGCTAAAAATCTCGACAAACAGACCCGTACGGCGCAAGGCCAAGCCGGCGGCAGCGTCATTGGGCTTATCTACGTGGCGGGCAACATCACGCTGGAGGACGAATCTCTTTTGGATGCAGTCGGTGGGGCTTATCCCCCGTTCATCAAAGAGCATAAGGTATTACGTTCAGTCCTAAATGCCTACCTGGCGCTTCAGTTGATACGCGTTACTCGATACAGGTATACTGATAGACCTGCTTTAGCCATCTAAGGGCCTTGCTCTTATCGAACCGGCAATGGATGTCCTATACAACGATTGCGATGCTGCGCTCGCCCCTGAGCTGGATAAGTTCATGAACCCCCATGCGCTCCTGGCGTTCGAAACCAAACCTACGGCCCCGGCCTGGGCGGACGAAGCCTTTAACGGCAGGAGGGCGTACATTCGTACGTTAAATGACTGCTGCAACCCCGTATCGCTGCAGGATATGTGGCTCGAGAAATCAAAGGTCGAATGGGACGTGGTAGATTTGGAGTCGGGGCATATGCCGTTCGTTAGTCAGCCCGAAGCCCTGGCTAAGCAGGTTGTGAAGTTTATCCATGGGTTCGTGACGCCATAGTGCCCTTGGGCTGGGCTGTGGGGGGCCTCGAGTCCACCGTTAGGCTAGATGGTGTGGTTGATGATAGAAGCATATCGTGGAGCATGTTAAGGACCGCAGTCGCATTTATACTAACAGTCGAAAATGAATTATGACGGACGATTGATAGTCATGCACCGTGTCCAGTCTGTCTCGGGAACGAATTATACGAAATGCCATATATTGACCATAAGAATCTAAGCCGCTTTCTCGGTGGATACCCAGATTCACACGCATCATGCACATGTGAGAGTTGCATGGAAGACATATTACAATGCACCGTTATAGTACTAGGCTAGTACAGTAACGTGCCATCAAATCCTACAGCAATTTGCAAGAGCATAGAAAAAGAGAAAACATACCAGCAGATTGCCCAGCTACATCTTCTCCGCAACCCAGAGCAGCTTCGGAGCCATGTTCGCGGCCCCATTTCTTGCCTCCTCCATTCCCTTTCGCTCCAGCCTCGTTGGATACCTCAGGCGTCTTGAGCACGTCGTCCGCAAACCCCTTCCAAATGCTGACGTAGCTACTTCACATTAGCCTTCTGCCACCCCAGGTAGAGAGACATATTGAGATGCTAGTGTCTATGCGTAGACACTTACACGTCGCTCCAAAACCGCGCTATGCCGAGCCCGTACTCATATGTATAGTGCAGGAAGTCGGTGTATCCGTCTTCATTCATGATCTCTGTGAGGTTGTATTTCCAGCTGCAGTGAGCAGTGAGTTGCCTGTGCTTTGAACTGCTGGAGAAGCTTATGGTGCCTACTTCGTCCCGCTGGAGGTAGCCTGCGGGTTATATAGGAGGAAATCGATGTCCACGTTAGTCTTGCCGGAATTAGCCGGTGGTAGAAGAGGCTATGCGTACTCAATAATTTGGTCAGGTTTGCGAGCACAGGTCGAGGGTCTTATCCTTGACGACGACAGTGATGAGTCGGACATGCACGGCGTCAAAGTTGTCCACAAATTGTGGGCGTGGCTCCTCGAAGATGTTCCAACTGTGCGTGAGTACATTTGCCGGCAACCAGGGTTGAGGACCGACCTGGTCCCACTGATGTCGAAGCCGTGTATCTCGACGGATGTTGGCTTATCCCGGGCCAAGTCATGGAGCCAGGTACTAGAGATGGTGAGAAAGTAGATTCGAAAGGAATCCTAGCCCACCATACCCATTGCCTGTGGCGATATCGGCGATTTTCAAGTCCGCGGCTCGGGTAGGGATAGGATGGACAAGGAATCCAAGGATATCCTTCTAAAGGTAGTGTTGAGCTATGAGCCCGGAAACAAGGTTAGAAGTAGTTAGGGAAGATTACATAGCAGATTGGACCTCACCGAGAGTTCGCATTGCAATCTCTCATTAATGCGTAGGGGTACTTCGATCCGACGAATGTGCCATTCCATCCATTTGGAGCAGTCAGGCCATCTATGGCTTGTTCCCCTGTGCGTGAGTCTGCCGACTTGACTTCATCACTGACGACATCTGCCTCTACACGCTCTCGATCTGCGTCTGTTTCACTCACACCACCCACACCACTCACGGCGTTCATTGTGCTAGTCCGGCTGAGAAGAGGCCGTGCACTATGCGTATACCTATCGCAAAATTACGCAGGAGATATTTCGGGAAGACCCTTCTTGATCAAAAGGAGACCCATCAACTGCCTTATAGGCATCTAGTTGCCTGCCCACAACACAGGAAGAGGCGCTTTGCTATACGATCTCTACGGCTATCCCCTGTTCCTGACATTAGGTAAGAGCGAACAAGAAAATGGCAGACCGAACTGTGCTTTGCACTGTGACATATCAGTGCAGAATTTTGACAGACCAATGACCTGTGCTGTGATGCATGAACGTACAGGGCTAATCTGACTGGGGTCTCAAGTGAGACAATCACCAGTAGTTGGAGAAGAAGTCATTATTTGCCAGTTCTTTCTGGAATTGCCCGCTGCTCGCATAGGATTGCAGATCTATGTAGCAAAGCGCCTCGCCAAGGTCGGATTCGCTCCTTGCCCGTGGAAGGAGAATTGACTTGTAGCTTACGACGGCTTGATGTTGGCATCTACTACCGCTTCTCTTCTCTTTTGGCCACAATGTGCCTGGCAAGTAGTTCGGCCAAATGTTCCGACCAAGAAGTCCATCCCTGTTTTGTTACATTCAGTCGTACCTTGCTTCTGTTCTTTACGTTGTTGGAAAGGGTAACATTAAGATAGCCAAGTTCGTTTCAGCCACGAAGCAGGACAGATCATTCAAGCTTGTTTTACGTCCCATTAACATAGGACGTTAGGCAAGCCGTAGCAGGGATTGCTCACCAAGAATGAAATACGGTCCCCTGAAAAGGTATGCAGAATTCACATTATGAAGATGAATGATGCTCTGCGGCGACGTTGCAAGGTGGTGATTCCGTGTTCAGGGACTCTGGGCAGGTAAGCAAAAGCTTTATAGTCATGCGTAGCCTGTAGCCCCTGACACTAACTTAGTTCGACTTAGTTGAGTCCGGGGTCCGAAGTCTAGTCTAAAGGTTCGAGAAACCCCAGACCATACAGTCAATATCCAAACCGAATTACACTTGCATACAGAAAGACATACCAACGGTTTCGACCTATATAAGAGACTTCGTGGACCGAATTGGCGTGACAGGTATATGAATTAGTTCCCAGTATGTGCATCAGGCTCTAAATTATGAGTGTCTAAGTAATCTTCGCTGTCTGCGCTATGTGTGCACAAACCAGCCAAAGCCCAAGTAGCTCTTATCACTCCCCTACCACTGACCACCATGAACCACCCACCCGCAGACTGCTAATCAGCCGCCAAGAACCCACGATCTCCCTTTCAACTTCTCCACTTATGCGAAATGACGGAACGCTACCCTTACTGCTCGGAAAAAGGGAGCTGCACCTTGACTCGCGTGACCCGTGAATGTTTTGCTCTTCGCTAACAAATTATCTGCAAGCAAAAGATTCCACGGCCACCCTGCGACGACATTGGTTGCAGACAGCAGCCAAGCCCTAGGAAGTAGATTCTTTAGTCGCAATCCCCGATTTAGGAGACCCGCAGCAGCCATGTCCACGTTCCTCCGCTGGTATGAAGCTGCAGCCCAATCCGCGACCAAGGCCGCCGGCCAAAACCTTAATTCATTGGTGAACCTAGAAGCTGACGCGGAGCTTGCTGCAGGTACCAACGCAAGCTGGCCACTCGGCCGCTGCTCACCCAGAGCGTCACGACCGCCGTGCTCTTCGCCACGGGCGACATCACGGCGCAGCAGCTGGTCGAGAAGAAAGGCGTCGAGGGCCACGAATTCGGACGCACGGGGCGCATGTTCCTCTACGGCGGCGGTAAGTCGCGAGTCACTTTTCGAGTTTAGATGTCTTTCCAAGCCCAAGCTCTTCAGTTCATGCCCTCTGTCAATCCAGCACCATCATCTGCCCGTCCCCGCAATCGCATCAACCCAGCAGCGCAGCGCAACCCCGACCGCGGAGACACAAGGGACGTTTACTTACGCGGAGTTTTCTTTGGGGGGTGAACAGCGATCTTCGGGCCGGCGGCGACGACGTGGTTCGGGATCCTGCAGCGGCGCGTGAACCTGCGGAACGCGAACGCGACCATCCTCGCGCGCGTGGCGGCGGACCAGCTGCTGTTCGCGCCCACCTTCATCGGGCTGTTCCTGAGCAGCATGGCGGTGCTCGAGGGCGGCAGCCCGAAGGCCAAGCTCGAGAAGAACTACGCCTCGGCGCTGCAGGCCAACTACATGCTCTGGCCCTTCGTGCAGCTCGCCAACTTCAAGTTCGTGCCCCTGCAATACCGCGTCCTCGTCGTCAACTTCGTCAGCATCGGCTGGAACTGCTTCCTGAGCCTGTTGAACAGTAAGAAGTGAGTTGAGGCGCGGGGCGTAAGGCGGCGAAGGGGGAATGCGGTGGTGGTGGACTCGGATGACTGTCCGGTTTGTGTTTCTTCGAAGGGATAGACGGATCTGGGAAGGGCAGGGCTGTGTGGTCAAACACGGGTATGGCAAACGCTCTCAAAAGGTTCTAATCACATCATAATCGTTTACGTGTCGAGGCTGGGTTATAGATTGGCATATTGCAAGGTTTTTCCGGTGTTGGTGCATGCATTGTCGTCTCAATAGAGTTCAACAGAGCCAGCTACAGATTAATACTCAAACCTCACATACAGAGGTCAGTCACAAGCACGGAATTGATTCCCAAAGGTTGTCCAAAAGCTAGCGCTAAACGCTGCCGGTTCATTATCATATACCTAGTCATGATCTTATATGTACAAGAATCCAGGTCGTGCAAATTATGATTATTTATCCTGGTCGACACGTGAGACCACAACGGCAGCTCCAGGTGCAAGGTGCCGGGCCATTCAACACACTCTTCCTCTCGTCGCGGGGCGTTCACGAGAAGAGGAATTCCTTCAAGATCGGTGATCCCGAGAATTCTGGGTTTAACAATATACAGCTACGCTGACGTTAGTGGCGTGCACAAGGCACCTGTTAAGGCCGCAGGAGACGTACTTTAAGAAATACTGCAAGCCGGCCCTCCTCTTCTCGAGGAACCTCGGCCTGAACTTTGATATTATGCTCTTGGGCGGCAGTTCGGGTACGGCGGCCTCGAAGCCCGGGAACGTGCGTATCAGGCGCCACCGGAAGTCGTCGAACTCGGAGTATCGCTTGCGTATGTTCATATAGCTCCCCTGCGGTTGCAACTTTAGCCTGCGTACCGTACGCGAAACCGCTGCTTCCCCATCTGTTTCCGTTGCCGGGATTGAAGAAACTCACGTTCAGCGTCTCGACCCGGATGTTATACACGACGAATGCGTCGACGCTGGTCGCGCTGCCGTTGACGACCACGTAGTCGGTCACCTGGACGCTCCGGGCCCAGCAGGCGCTCCCGCGCTCGTCGACGCTGCTGGTCTCGTTATCCCGCAGCGTGATGCAGCCCGTCGGGATCGACTCAGCCGATGCGTTGGACACGGAGCGGTCGTGCCGGGGGCCGTTGTGGTGCATCCAGTATGGCGGGGACGTTATTGCGGGCGACGCTACCGGCGAGTCCGGTGGTGCGCCGGGGGCGTTGCTCGATATCTCTGCGCCTGTCCCTGCTCCTGCCTGCTGCTGTGTCCCCTCGGCATCTGCTTCGGGTCCGACTTCAGAGTCCAGCCACCGCCCCGGCGCCGTGGTGGTTGTGGTAGTCGTCGGGGCTTCGTCGGAGTCGGTGTCAGGCTCGGTTGGGGGAGGTGACGGGGGCTTAGTGATATCGGGGCCTGGCGCAGAGTCTTTGCGCGAACCGCCGCCATTTATGCCGTGGGCAACATTGCCGTTGACATGCCGTTGATCCAATGTCGATTCCATTCATTCGCTCGTTTATCGATATATGCGTGCAAGTGAATATTTAGTGTAGGCGAAAAGTCCAATCTCGTAAGTTGCAATTGACGCTATTAGAGTATATGGCGGAGTGACAAAGCGCTTATAGAGACGCAAAGAAACAGAAGCAAGTCGGCCTGCGTAGGAGTCGTGGTCTGATGCGATTTTTTTGCTGAAATTCATACGATCTAATTTGGTCGGGTTTATGCAAAGGGAAAGAGTGGGTTCCGCGGTGTATTACATACTACGTAGTATGTAGAGTTTCCGGCAGTTCGAATTCTGGAGATCGCCGGCTAGCATCATTTTCCGGGGAATGTTTTCCCTTCCCCGGCCCACCACGTGGCAATTATGTAAGCGAACCAATAATTGGAAAGTTCATGCAAGCCAACTGAAGGTACAAAGTATTTGTACAGTACCCGCGTGCTCCGTATCTGCTACCTGAGGTACGTACAAGTAGTAGCAGCCCCTTTCGATGGAGTGCATGAGCCTAATGCTGGAACATACTGCGATTATTGCTGACGACTCCTAAAAGGTGTAATTTTTAAGACAGCCGACAGGCGAGCTTCTCGGCTCAACGGTAACGGCTTTTACATGTTCGACCTGAACATCTTCTCTTGCTCAAGCCCCATATCCAGCGCTAGCAGGTTGAAGGCTCTGGTTGGAGGTTGCTCGTTAACCAGCATACATACCCCATCACATCCGGTTGATGAAGTTAACTACGGAGCATGGAATTATTGGAGCTACCTGTGATAGAGGAAGAAGAGCCCCGACCGCGCGTTCTCAGTGGTAGTATCTGTGAGAGCTATCGGTCAAGCTTCTGAACGCATCGCCCCGCCAGACTCTTTTACTCATAACAGACCTCATGCTGACTGGAAGGACTTGTCCTGAAGGGAATTGTTGAGTAAATGTGACATCAAAGAGTCGAATCACGAAGGTATGTGATCCTAGAAAAGCTACAGGATATCAGATAAAGTACGAGCAATGACCTGGAACGCATTTTTGCTACTAAGCATTATCTTCAACAACTATGGCATTCCTACCGCAATCGAGAGACATAAATATGGACAAATTCCCAGTGGGATATGATAAGTGCTCAATTCGCATTCACCACTGCGTATTCAGTAACTCGCTCTCTACGCGACAGTCACTCCTACATACTGACTTACCCAGGCAAAAAAGCATATAATCTTGAACCTCTTAATACGACAGCTAGAAAGCATGACACCGACGTTCCACATCTTCCGCCATGTCAAGGGCGGCGCACGAGGTCTCCGGCGAGCGAGGATATGCGGGACCCAGACTTGTCGGACGCGGGACATCAACGATCCGCGAAGCTCCGCGACACGCTGCGGTGGATGGACAAGGTGACCCACCTCATCTTGTCGCCCACGCAACGAGCACTGAACTTGTGCCTACTCACCTTCGAGCCCGTCATAAGCAGAGGTAAACGGACCATAGGCCTCCCCGAGCTGACCGACGCAGGAACTCGCGAGGCGAGCTTCGGCTCGAGCAAGAGCGTGCTCGTCGCAAAGTTCAGCGACAAGGTGGACCTGGGCTCGCCCCCGTCGGCTGGGACGCCCCGGACCCCGAGGGCGAGTTCGGCTGCTCGCCGGAGAAGTGGCTCGAGCACCGCGCAACGGTGGTGCCCGTCCTGCTGTGGGGACACAAGGCGGCGCTGCTGAGCGACACTCACGTCGCTATGATGACGCACGGGCTGCTGGCCCACTTCCTCGCCGGGAGTCTGAGGCCCCGAAGTTCGGAGCTATGGCTACGTGGGGTCCTCTGGAGTACTGCTCGTTCCAGTTCGCCGCCGAGCTGAAAGACGGCGTGCGCCTCTTCGAGACCTGGGAGAGCCACCTACGGAAGAGTCTCCCTACAACCTCGACCTTGACAGACGATGAGCGGAAGATGCTGCGCGAGGGCGCTACTCGCCGCATCCTCAGGTGCACGTCCGAGATCGAGGCCACGTTTCAGGCGGCAAGAGAAGGCTCGTATCACGATGCCTGTAGTGGCGAGTAAGAGATGGGGCTGGTGGTGTGGGTAGGGGGGCTAAGTAAGTAGCATCGAGGCAAACTCGCCAATGCTGTCAATGTCCGACTCAAGCGAATTCCCTCCGGAGTAGAAAATAATGTTGGCTGCCAATTCAAAAGAGTAATTCTACTTCGTATTCTTTATTTCTCCGAACGTTTTGAGAAGAAACCACCTAAACCAACCACCCCAAAATAAACATAAAAACCTCGCATTCCGGCGGGCAGAAGCGGGGCAGTGTGCGGGAAGCGGTGGAGTGCATCTCGGACAGTGCGGAAGATCCGAAAAATATCATGCAAGGAAGTGTCTGGGTCTCACGACACGATTCACACCATATCGACCATGATAATTAAGTGGCTGGCACGATGCAGACGTGCCGCCGGCGCCTCGGGTTTCTGCAATGCTGATGCCTTACTAAGTGGTAGGTAGAACATGCTAGAGCAGTGCCACCTATACGAGGATCCCGTGATGGTATCAGGTCTTCGCCCAGCCAGAAGTGCGGCGAAACAGCGAGGCGGGCCCGTAACCCGCCTTCCATAAACGGCGACTAACCATCTTCCCATCCAATGAAAATCCCTGAGTCATTCTGCATCCATCCCATAGTAGCCTGCATGGAGATACTCCGTAGCAGCCAGCCATCTACTGTACATACGTGAGCTGATGCGTTTTGCAACCACACCGATAAGTCTCGGAAGGAAACGATACGACGAGGGGATCGAGACTCGCAGGCGGGCGTCGTCAGCCCTCCCCCATACGCCGTTTGCTCTCTATGTCCGATTGATGGCCGGGAACATCGGGCAGAGAGTGAAGACAATCGAACGGGGCGGTAAAGGTGCATACATGACCCAAAAAGATCGCCGTCCAAAACTCTATGTATGTTGCCCCTCGTAGCACAAAGCAGCCCCTCAATAGCCCCTCAGTTTTCTCCAGAGGTGATCCGACTTGTCAGTCCTATCCACACTGATAAGAGGTCGTATTCACACTACACGAGGGGGCTAGAGAAGCCTTCAGAAGGTCAATAGTCGGCACTAACGCCAGCTGGGGGGAAACCTTTAGACGTCGTCCGACGTCCGAGGGAGAGTCACGACGACACGAAGTGCAGCTACTCAAGTCAGTCATCGCGGAAAAGGACGATTTCTCAAGCTTCTCCTCGATGCCTAGCGAGAGCAAACGGAGGCTGTCCAAAAGGCGGCGGCAAATGAAATTCGACGGATTGGGGGAGCTACCTCCACGACCTTGTGGGGGCGGCTCGCTCGAGATCCCTGCCACCGCACGACTAAGGAATTGGTGCTAGGGCCGAGAACGGATTGGCCTCGACGCCAAGGTTGCTAGGATGGCTGATAATGGCGTCGAGAACCCTCACCAACGGGAGATGTGCTCCTTTTTACGATTCCACTCCGGCGACCGTGCTTGGTCCCATGGGCATTCCATTTCCTCGACATGGGCCCTCTTCTACCTTTCTCCCTCTCTTTTATGTAGGATATACGCCTTCGTTTGGAGTCCGTCCGAGTCTTTCGCTTCTTATCAACTTGGTTGGCCTTTCATAATACTATACCTTTGGTAATACACGGTCGTTATAATAGTGCTGTCTCCCGTCGTACGATTGCCGGTACTTCCGACATTTAATCTCGACACCTAGTCGTCGATCTAATAACAGCCCGAAAACACCTAATACGGGCCCTCATACTCGCACCATACGTCTATCAATCCCGAAAATGCCTTCGCTGAAGACGACCGGCTTGGCTATAGCCTCCCTACTTATCACAGTCATCCGGGCCGACTATTACATTAACCCCGAAAGTGTGCCCTTAGCACTGAGAGGTATGTCCCGGGTCCGGTCTCCGGTGTTGCTCTGGAACTTGGAATGCTGACATGGACTTGTTTTTCAGAGACGTGGTGCCAGCAAGAGGAGAGCACGTGCCCCATCATCTGCGAGCAGGTCGAGCCGGGGACGACCAGGACCAACACGTGCGACCCCGACACCCTGACCTACGGCTGCGTGTGCGGGAACGGGCTGCAGCCCAACATGTCCGAGTACTCGCTGACGATACCGTACTTCACGTGCACGGAGTGGGGCAACCAGTGCGTGGCGGACTGCGGCGGCGAGAGCAGCTGCCAGAGCTCGTGCCGGGAGGACCACCCCTGCGGTGCCCAGCACCCGACGAGGGTCAACCAGACCTCGAGCGCCACGCAGAGCACGACCCAGACGGCCAGCGCCGGGGAGACGGATGGTCCCGCTATCTTCACTGGTCTGGACGGGACGGGGGCGACGGAAACCGACTCGCCGGATAGCGCCGCCGCTATCCGGAGGCTGGAGAGCGGCAGTTTTGGAGGATTCGTCGTCCTTGTTGCTGCTGTCTGCGCCGGAGTTGCCGTCATGCTGTGAAAGGCGTGGGGCAATTTATTTACACAAGCTCAAGTCATCCAAATTTGGGTGTCTCAATCCAGTCGTCTAATTACCGTCGGTTTGGAGAACCTACTACTGGGGCTCTTGAGTCTTCCAATAGTATCTCTGATACAGCTGACCGAAACTGATTCTCTTTGCTTTCAAGCCAAAACATCATATCGCTCACTTCAAAGCGATCGGAGTTCCGGGCAGTCATTCTTACTACGGCATTTGTGGGGCAGCGGGGTGTGCGGGGATGATACGTCGTACTTGTGTTTCGTGGTAGCTCTTACATTTGAGCGTTCACTGGGGCCGATCTAGACAAGACTGGGGGAAGGGAAGGGAGAGACTGAACTCAATGCATGCCCTTCTTGTGGGAATTCAACAGCTATTGCATCTACACATCGTAATATAATTTCGTGCGGGCCTCAAGGGAGTCCACAACCCTTGGACAGGATCATAGCATCTCGGAATTTTCGCCCGTCTCGGTGACCAATTGACCTGACTTGATTGATAATTGAAGCCATCATGGATGGCATGCCGTGATGAGAAAATTCGAGCTGAAAAACAGCTTCTGAGTCTATTCGCGAGTTAGCGTTGTGATGTAATAAAGCAATTTCTTTTTTTTATTGGCTGGGGACTAGATCATCTTTAGCGCACCCCCTACGCCAGGCCAAGCTTCGAGCTTCAAGCAATTGGGTTGAGAAGCACTTTCACGTGTCATTATCTCCCCCTATCCTCGAGATTTCATGGAGATGACGCTGTATCGGCTCTGCTTCGTGCCATCTACACCTTGTACGCCCTCTACACTAAAATGCAAAAATTTATTTGTTACTGAACGGAATATCAATTTGACTTCTGCTTTTCGGATATCGTATCACACTAGCGGCCAATTCATCATTGTCAGGGACAAGTTTGTGGTTGTGAATATGTATGCGACGGAAGGAGACCGCCCCTCCGACCCTCCGATCCCCACCAGGCCGGAGACAGTTCAACTTTCTCTCTAACGTTAGTACATTTTTATAGGGGATAAGCATCCCCGTTCCTACATCTACAATTAACAGCGTGCAACAACAACCTGTATCCCTTAATAATGCTTTTGGGTCAGTAGCGTAATTCCCATCAGGGCCTGCAAACCCCATCTACTATACTTATCCAAGCTGGATACGATTTTACATCATACTTGGAATCTTGTCGGACGGGAGCTCCGTTAACACCGGCTACTCTTCGCGACCCGTCTCGCTCCGCCGACCTCAAGCGCCCGCCCACTAGCCCAGCCTTGCGTCGCTCCCGCGCGATTCATACAGCACGGGGCACCATGGTTTCGAGAAACAGCAGTAAGCAAACCTCAAGGATGCCACTTCTTCTTGGCATGCCGTGCAACTCCAGCTGATCCCGCGCGTGCCGTGCAATCAGAGACGGCGAAGGCCGAATGCATCTCCGACGATGCTCTCATCCACCTGCGATCCTACAAATACTCGGCTGTCGACAAATCCCCGATATCGAACTACGTGCTACGACATTGGGTGCGTCCTTTCTCTAGTCCTCCCGACGCGATGCCGCTTTGCTGCTGGGAGCAGCCGTACTAAGTATTACCGCAGTGGAATTTCTTCGTCGAGCTCCTGCCACTATGGCTAGCCCCTAATATGGTGACCCTGATCGGGTTCATGTTCATCTTAGCAAATATCGGACTGCTCGAGATATTTATGCCAGATCTGGTGGGGCCGGTATGGAACACCTCCGCGAACAATCCCCCCGTATGACTATGGCGGACTTGGGCTGACCTTTCGACGATGCGTCGTCGCCAACAGGGACCCTCGTGGCTATACCTCAGTTTCGCGTTCGGGCTCTTCATGTACCAGACCATGGATAACGTCGACGGGAAGCAGGCGAGGAGGACGGGCACCTCGAGCGGGCTGGGAGAGCTCTTCGACCACGGCATCGACTCGCTGAACTGCACGCTGGGGAGCCTGCTGGAGACGGCCGCCATGGCGCTCGGGACCTCCAAGTCGGGCGTCTTCACGGCCCTGTGCCCGTGCCTGGCCATGTTCTTCTCGACCTGGGAGACGTACCACACGCACACGCTGTACCTGGGCTACTTCAACGGCCCCACCGAGGGCCTGCTCATCGCCGCCAGCGTCATGGCGCTCTCGGGCATCTTCGGCCCGCAGATCTGGACGCAGCCGCTCGCCGAGCTCCTGGGCGAGCAGTACCTGCCGGGGTACGCGCGCGTGCTGGCCCCCTACTCGATCCGCGACGCCTGGATCGCCATCATCGTGGGCTCGCTCGTGTGTGCGCACATGCCGTTCTGCATCCTCAACGTGGTGCGGGCGCGGCGGCGCGCCGGCCTGCCCGTGATGCCCGTCTTCCTCGAGTGGATCCCCATGGCCGTGTACACGCTGTCGATCGGCGCGTGGCTGTACTCCCCCTACTCGACGCTGCGGCGCGAGAACCACTTCGTGCTCTTTTGTCTGACCATGTCGCTCGTCTTCGGCCGCATGACCACCAAGATGATCCTCGCCCACCTCACGCGCCAGCCCTTCCCCTACTGGACCGTCATGCTGGCGCCCCTCGTCGGCGGCGCCGTGCTCGGCAACCTGCCGCGCCTCCCGGGGCTCGGCCTCGCGCCCGTGCGCCCGGCCGTCGCGCCCGCCTACCTGTGGGCCTACTTCATCTTCGCCGCCGTCGTCTACTTCCGCTGGGCCTACCTCGTCATCACCAGCATCTGCGACTTCCTCGGCATTAGCGCCTTCACCATCCCCCGCGAGAAGCAGCTCGAGACCAAGAGGAAGCGGCGCGAGCAGCAAGCGGCGGCCGCGGCAACCGGTCTCGCGAACGGGAAGAAGTCGCTGTGAGTGAGTGGGCGAGTGAGCGCCGGAAATTTCATGAACAGGTCAACGAAGCTAGCGGGATGGGGTTAAGATAAGCCTAACCTAACCCCTGAGACGTCGGAATCGTCGCTATCAAACGGGGATGGCCCCTTTCAAATTCATCACATGAGCGAGCATTGTTCCGGAACGTTTTTCTTTCCCAGCTACTACAGGGAGCTGCCGGCCGGGCAGATTATAGAAGGCATCCGTCACAGTAATACATAATTTCTCTACAGCGATGGGGATTAGTTAGATGGGCGATATAGAGGGTCTGGCAGCGTGGTGATATTAGATGGGACTTGGAGGGGCATCAGTTACGGGGTTTCGGGAGCTACGAACACTCTTGTACTCAGCTGTCTGAAAGATGGAATGAATGCAAAGCCTTCCTTGTACAACATACTGCAGCCGAAGAAACCTGAGCGGAGTTATTGCGAGGCCTGGTCTGGTAGCTTTGATGAAGGAAAGCGGTGACGTTCTGTAAGGAGTTCGGTCGAGCTAATTTTATTTTTCGGAGTTCATCTTTGCCGGACTATGACTTAGTGCGCACTCAAGATGACATATTCAAGATAGACATGTCCTGACATTTCCTGTGCCTAAAGGCAACATGCTGCAGCAGAGGCAAATTATAACTACAAAAATCCTCGTTTGCACATCGATGTTGGGATTTTACCTCTATTACAAAATTGTCTCGACCTCAATGCTCAGGTCAGATACAGGGGACGCTGGAACCGTGAATCTGAACGCAATGCAATAGCTTCGAGGGCAGGGTGTTGTCCTACACCTTGTACTCTACCGTCCTATTCTCGTACGCTCCGGAACCAGCATGATCCTCTAGATTCCATAATTCATCGCATAGCATGTCCCCCAACATCACCGATCCGAACCATCATCGGTTCCGGTCATCACTCCCCGATTTTGCCTTACTCCTATTCATCTAGCAGAACGTGCACCTATCTCTGGCCGGCCAGACGTCGGTCCTGGACCTCGCCCAGGGCCTTGGTGCCGCTCAACAAGGTAGCGACGCCCACGACGCCGATGACGGGCAGGGTCTGGAACAGGTTCCAGCTGCTGTAATACATGTAGAAGACGCCCTCCATCAGGATGATGGATCCGAAGAAGACGGCGTGGGCGATAGGCGCCTTGCCGAGGGCCGTAGACAAATGGCCGACGTTCGCACCGAGCGCAAACCACTGTACATGCGTGTCAGAATAGCTACTCGAACTCCACTAGCCATGGCACACGCTACTAGACCACGACGGGGATCCTCGAAAGTGACTGCCGGGAAATGGAAAGGATACATACAGCGTAGAAGATGGCAGGCAAGGTGGCCGCGACGGCGATAGCGAAGACTAGAGACGCGGTCTTGGGCGGGCTCGTAGGATCCGCGCGGAAGATGTGGTGGATCTCGTCGAGCTTGCCGTAGCGCAGGGGCTTCTCGTAGACGACGGGCGCGGCATCAGCCTCTCGCGTGACCTCGGCGGTGAAGACGGGCTTGTTGAAACCCCGGGACGAGCCGAACGAGGCGAGAACCAGGGAAGCCTGGAGCGGTTCGGCCGAGGTCGCGAGCTGCACGGGGAGGTCGGCTTGTTTCTGCGTGCGTGGCTTCTTGTTAGAGACGGGAATAGGTAGAGAGGTACATGGAGGTTAGGTCAGGGAAGGATGAGAGTGGCACGGCACGTACGATCTCGACGGTGGCCTTCCCGCTCTCCTTGACCGTCATGGGGAAGGGTGCCTCGAGGCCGGTCGAGGGCTCCCGCAGCACGAGGAAGGCTTGGTGCGGTCGCTTGCCCTTGCCGTCCTCCTTGGCCGTCAGGAGGACCTTCAACGAGTCAGAGCTGCCGAAACGGACGGTCTCGGAGGGGAGAGAGCTCTCGCTGAACCTGCAGGGAGATCAAAGGTCAGCAATTGACTGTATAGCGGATCAGCTGTGCACATGGTAAACGGTATACGCTACTTGATAACGTTCTTGTCGGCCTTCTTGGAGCCCACCGAGAGCGTCACATCTTCGAATCCCCACGAGGAAGCCGCCTGGGCTGCACCGGCAGCCACCAGGAGCAGGGAGGGCACAAATGAGGGTAAAAATCGCATCGTTGCCGTGTGACTGCGTCGAGGTGCAGCTTGAACGAGAGGACGAGGAAGCTGTCTTGCACGAGGCTATCCCGGAATTTGGTGCGGCGGTACGTGGAGTTAAGTTACGGTAGCAATTGGACACGACAACTTGTTCCACTGACATTGGGGCCGGGGCTCGAGTGTCAGCAACAGTGTAAATTTAGTGGCAATCCACACTGTTTTTGAGACCGTTAAGAGAGTACACCCCACCAGTGCCACGTAACCTCAGGTATACTAAGAATATCGGGCTTGAAATAGTTCTTGATGTGCCTCCTTGCTCTCCTTCTAATTTTTAATATGATTTTAATATTTTTGCGCGCGATACTGTTATGATTGGTAGGAAACATGAGAACGGATTATTTTGGTAGCTCACATACAATGTCTGGTCACGATCGGTTAACTATTGACTGTTGTATGAGCCACAGTATTGTATTGTGGATATGTGAACCGAACATCATGACAACGTAGTTAGTTTTTCGGTATCCTAAGGTATCCTTCAAGGGCTAGTATCGTTGCGGACTGCGTAGACAAAGTAGCCGTTAAAAACCCAAAGTTCCAAAATCCCACCACCAGAACACCATAAGCCTCATACGCTGTATTCAACGCTGCCTATGGCATAGCAGACCGCATTGCCGTCGTCTGAATCCCATCCAACCAATCCCAAGAATCGCGTTACAACTCCGTCTTATCCCTATCTTCGTGCCGCTTCTCTGCCGGCTGATTTATAATTCCGTCAAGTTCCATCCATTCCGTAGCAAACGCCGTGACGATCTTAGCCCAGTCGTCAACGGTCGCCGGGTCCAGATGCTCCCCATCGTCCTCCATAGTGTGCCAGACGGGCGGGAAAGGCATCGGGATTATATGCAGGACGGGCACGCCACGGACCATGAAGGGGACGTGGTCGTCCTGGACATAGGCGCTGCTGAACTGCGCGGGGTGCTTCCTGCTCTCGGGAAGAAATGGCCGCTTGGGGGTTGATTTCAGCAGACCCAGCTTGCGCATCCTCTCCTCGATCTTCGCCATGCCCTGGTACGCCCAGTGCGTCGCCTGGAAGTACGACGGGACGCGGGGATCCGCCGCGCCGAGGAGGTCGAGCAGTAGAAAGAGATCGATGGAGTCGAGGGGACTCCGATACGCCGCGAGTGCCGAGTGCGCCTCGGCTTCCCAGCTTTCCGCAAGCGCCCTGTCGACGTATTTAGTCTGTGCTCCTGATCTGGATCACGCAATCTCGACGTACCTCGCACCGTAGAGAGAGTCGGTGGCAGTCCAGGTTACAAACGCTTCCTCCCCGTCCAGAAACAAGATCTGCACGCCCTTCTCCTCCTCGAGACCTAAGCCAGCCATGCCGGAGGACTCCAGGTCCTTCCACTTTTTCGTCAACGCATGGTCGATGCTCCGGGCTACGTGCATCAACATAGCGCAGGGAGCGGCGCTGTCAATGGCGCCGATGAAGCCCTCGGGACGGTACAGACTATCGTAATGCGCGACCAGCGTCAGCCGGCCGACGTCGCCGACCTCGGCCCACGGCGGATCGCGGGTGAATATGAGGTTGGAAAACGGAACCTCCGTGTCCCCGGTCGCAGGGGTCTTGGACGTCGAGTTGTGCCACTGAAGCTTCCACTCGGGCAGCTGCTGCGCGAAGAAGTTCACGAAATGGTGCTGCACGGTAATGGACCCGGGCGTGCCGGGGACCCTGGGTATCAGGATCGGGGCCAGCAGCAACCCGGTCTCGATGTCGAAGTCGGCAGCGCCGCTGGGTATGCTCCGTAGCGCGTCGTCGGATAGCTCCTCGTAGGCGAGCACGCACGTCAGGAGCACGCAGACGACCAGTACGATGATAAACCGTATGTAAACCCCCCGCTGACGGGAACCCGTCAAGTAGTCCATTGCGGTTTTCCAAACGTCCTCTCCTTGTGTTTATCCAACATGACTACCTTCGCGCGGAAGGGTGCACTGATAGAAGATGAGACGTGGTCAGTTATCGCAGAATCGTGATAGTGAACAACCTGTCCGTCTAGGTTGAGTGAGCTGGTTGGCTACGGGTACCTAGGTACCTTGAAAGTATTCGCTAAAAAGGGTCAAGTCGCTTCAGGGGTCATCTGCAGGGTCCCGTAGTCGAATGTGGGGTCTATAAGGTCGATTGGTACCGACTATTAGCTAGCAGCCACCTCGCTCGACCTATCAGTACCGGCGACGATGATTCGGCCCGGTCGCCTTAATCAGGTGAGACAGGGAGTAGGAAGGCCAATACAGAGTATCAAGTCATAGACTATCAGTTCCATGATACCATCATGGGCCCAAGCTGCTGACATGCATTCCCTTAAGGCACCAGTTTTCTCCTGAACAGACCACTATGGCTAATCCTGCTTCTTGAGACTTCATCTCGCAAGACGACTAGGCGGGGCGCTCTTTAGCAAAACCCAAGCTGTCTGGGAGACTAGAGTCGGCCCCCAATCCTCGCCATGCCGAAGACCATTCCCTCCAAGTCCGACATGTGGCCACACCACCGTCTCAATGAGTTCCTGCCACAGGCGCCCGGCGCACGAGAGCTCTCCCTCGGGGTCTCTCCGGGGCATCTAGGCCAGTAGCGGGCACGACGTCCTCGAGTGAGTGAGCTGAAGTTCAATATCATGCGCATCATCTTCCCTACGTCCGACCTCAGTTCATCAATCCTCCTGAGGTGATCCCCTACATCCTTGAGGTCCACTTCTCCCCTGAGACGCGCTGGCAGCTCGATCCGAGTCTTCGACCAGCAGACGGCCACCCAGGTGGGATGAACATGTGGTACTGCGCCTTCTTGGCGAGCGCCAGGGATTCATTCAGGCTCTGCGCGCTCTCCCGGTACTGCCTGTTCCGGTAGCGGCCGATGGCCTCGTTGTGCTTGGGGAGATCATGAGCCACAAGCTTGAGAACCCTGTCGAAGATCACGAGCGGGTCATATAAAGCTGAGCTTGCACTGGGTTAGGGAAGCGGCCCGGATCCGGGGCCAGCATTTACGGAAGGGGCCTGTGATGGTAGAGGAGGAGCCACCGTCCCGGTCGTCCTTGTTGCTGTTGCGATTCTCGTCTCCTGAACTTCCACTAGGCGTGACGGGTACACAGTCGACCTTTCACCCGAATTTTGACTCATGTGTGTGTGGGTGCAGTGCATAGAGAGCTCGGGGAAGACGTGGTTGTGGTACTTTTTAGCTGTCGGGTGCGCCTGCCATGAGTCTCGTAGTTGGACGACTGGCTGGTGGTCATACCCCCCGAGTCCTCATGCTCGAGAGGGTACCGAACCTTATTCCATACCTCGGCCTCAGATTTTGCAGTACTGACCTCCTTGGGCTCTCTCTTATCTCCAGCGCACACGGTGGACAGTATCCTCCTTGTCGACTGGATCCTGTGCGTTTCCGTAATGCCCTCGCCTAGCTTCGTGTGTTCGCGCTCGAGCCAGATCAACTTCGACTCTACTGCTTGGTTTGGTTCAACACTAGAGACAGCCGATACTGAGATGTTTTGTTCTTGGCTTGTAGCGCTTCAACCTCCTTGCGGAGGTTGCCGATTCGTCCTCTCAGCAACTCACGGCCGTCGTGCGGTTGTATGTCCATATTCCCAGAAGTCTTGGCCGCTGTGCTTCTACCCCAATCGTATTTAACTCAGAAGACTCCGGTGCATGTGATTACGTTGTTTTGATACTTGGTGGCCCGAAGAGACTTGCCAGAATAAGGGGGAAGGGTGGCTATTTTCAGCAAGGTGGCAATTCGGATGCTGAGCTAAAGCGCCGCGGATTGGAAGTGGTCCATCGGAGCGGTCTGGAAGCTATACGTATGCAGTTTCCATGCGTTTTCCATATGCATGGCTTAGGCATCCTCCCGGTAACCAGCAACAGGGTCTCTTTGGCGTCCAGCTGTTGACGGAAGGCGCTTGAAGAGCCGTAAAGGCTGATATCTGGCTGAAACCTACATAAAGCCGCCTCATTATTGTCACAGAGCCAAAGACACCTTGTTTCTGGATGAATCGGGGCGTGGCTTCTCAGGGAGCTGCCTTACGTGGAGTTAACAATCAAGACCAAAGCTGCGGTTGCTCGATTAGCAAAGGATGACGGTCCATAAAGAGGAAGGCAAGGCTTACTTAGCTATCCGTACTCCAGCGAAGACGACGAACCCAGAGGGTCCATTCTAGATAAAAATGCATCGCCCTTCTTCATATGGTCATGACAAAATGCAATGGGAACTCTTGGAGTTCTCCAGGATATTCCCCCCGTTCATTGACCTTCACAGCATTGACAAGCATCGATCATGATCGCCAATAGCTAAGAAATCAAAAATGCGACATAGGAGGCTTTTTCGGTCTCTTCTTCCTCATGGCCTAAGAAAATCCCCGCCAGGTCCAGTTGGCATGTCCCTTCGATGGACGAAACACGTAACGAGGTGAGCCCTAAGCTACTTCAGACCCATGGAACCATTGAATATCGACCCTTTGCTCATCGGTCCTCGTGGCCCTCAAGCAGTTTCCAGCGCACTGAAAACTCGCTTAGAACTCGTTGGTTGACTCTGCGCCTAGCAGCTTCATTAAGTGTCTCGAACTACCACCAACGTATGCCGCCTAGCGCGCATTCCGCCTCATCGAACTACTGTAAGCAGCTGCTCCTCGCTCATGACTAGGTGTCATATTGCTGGTTCCAGGTGAGCTGGGATCCGAGTCAGGCGGTTCATATCTTTAGCCAGGCACCACTCCCATTTCAGCGAACTATTCACCAATTGACTTCGCGGGAGGGGCAAGTCACGGCGACGGATTCGGGGGCAAGATTTTGTCCACATCTGGAACACCAATGCTCCATGTTTCGCTGCCTCTTGGTAACAGGTCAAGTCAAGCGTTGTAGGTTCGGGACGTCGTTCGGGTTACTGTGGGTGAACCGTGGCGCCGCGACCGACCGCCAGCATAGGGGCGTGAGCTGATCAACGGAATATGAACTGCATGGGTACTAACTAAGCACCAACGCACGGATGAGCACGCTGATGCGAGTTCGGATTCGGAGAACGCCATGACCACTTGGAAGGGGCCACAGCAGTCAACCCCAGACCAACAGACAAGGAAGCCGGTGCACCTCGGATAAAGCGGCTGGAATTGAGATAAAACGTCATGGAGACGAGAGCCTTACTTTAGAAAAGAGCAGTCTTACGATAACTGACGAAGGCCAGACCAAAGTAATGAAGAAGTGACGTGGGATAAGGTTGGGCGACAGTCGTTATTAACAAGGCTTCTACATTGTCGTCAGGATTGCGGATCCGGGCCCATAAACTTTAACTTAATATAGGCAACCGTATTATTAGAGTCATCTGGGTCAAGAACCGGGTCAGCTGACTCGAATGAGCCCATGAAGCTGCCGGGATTGACGTTATTAGCACTTCCGCGACGTTACCAAGATAGACAGCCCCTCGAAATTCAGTGACGATAGGATCGCAGCTGTCTCTCCATCCCAGGTAAGAGTCAAGGGTAGAGGACATGAGAGGGTGGTATGACCTCGCGGAGTGGAGCCATAGAGGTCTCGGTAAGCAGATCTTGAACAAAGTTACGACCCTCGGCAGTGTCCGTCCGGTATGCCAATAATAAGTTTGTCGGGTTTGTTTGACAGGGATTCGGTAAAGAGAATCTCAGAAAATGGAGCGCGTCCGCGACGCTGATTGGGTGGTACAGCGTTAGGCCAATTGGCTGGCTGGTACCACGATTGTATTGCACGAAAGATTTGTATGCAATACAGGCCATTTATTAAGTGGTGCAACCTGATATGCTGGAGGGTAAAATGTCCTGGATGCCTCTGAGAAGAAACGGACCCTTTTTCGGGTACTGCAAGCATCTACGTGGAAGTAGTAGATAGCACATAACCCAAGCTCGTAAAAACGCCGCTGGTTTCCGAAGACCCTGTTTATATTAAGATATGGCGCTTTCCATCGTCGGTTGAGCGCCACGCGTAGCATGGTTCGAAGACTGTCACGATGTAACCTTCTTTCTCGGTCCCTCGTATAATTGCTCCTCGGACACCTTCACAAGTGACCTGATGTCCTCAACATACGTCATAGGGAAGTCCAGAGTGTGATAATCTCTACCATCATTGCTGGCCACGAAACTGACCAAGCCTTGAGGCAGCCCCTTGAACGAGGAGTTGCGCGTGGCCTCAGGCCTGGCTGGGCGTATTGTTCGGGGGCCACCGCCTCGCGTTGCTGGAGGAGTCACGGCGCCGATCCCCAGGACTCACTTGACTAGGGGAACGGTATGCGTATCACCCCTGCGACTTCAATCTTCTGGAAAGGCCGCACACGGCCAGGATACGGCGTCCGAACCTTCGTCAGCATTGGGCTCTTTGTTACAACGCCCTTCACGAGGCTCGCCCGCTCATCAAATACCTTGATTCTATGTATTGCCCTTCCCCCAGCGGCTGTGCTGCCTGCAACATCATGCTGTAGTCTCTGCTTGGGAGATTGGCGGCATACAGTTCTGACAACTGCTCATCATCCTCCTCCGTAATTGGATGAAGGCGCATCATTCCGGGTTCATCTCCAACCGCCAACTCGGCAGGGCGACTAGGGACCGACCAGCAAGGTGCAGGCGCGTACTCGGGAGGACGACTAGGGACCGACCAACGAGGTACAGGCGCACGCTCGGGAGGACGACTATTGGCCGACCAGTCCGGTTGACTGTATGCTGTCTTAAAGGATGCATCTGTCATATTCGAGGCAGGCCTAACCAAGTTATCGTCTTGGCGTTGAGCCCTAGCTGTCCCCTCAACTGAGGGTGAAGAACTTCTCCTGGTTATCTTGCCAGCTATATCACTTGACCGCGAGACGGGCCGCGATGACTCGATGCTCTGACGCCGAATGCTAGCGGCTCTCGATAGGATGGTTTTCGTCCCACCTGTCGCATCTTCGATCTCGCTCAAGGCGTTGACGTCGTTGATCTTCCAAACTTCTTGTATCGCGAGGTCCTCAGACCTTGCCGGTGAGAAGAATTTTTCCGTCATACTGTCCAGATCCGACACAAGACCTGCGAGGTGTTGAACTATAGCGTCAAATTTCTTCTCGTCTCGGATCGACCACTTTGTAACTTTCCAGATGGACGCCTTCTTCTGATGGCGACGAAGGGACTTCAAGAAACGATTGAAACGAGATTCTTCGTGTTTTTGCTGATCATTAACCATTCGAAGAAAGGAGTCGTAGTTCGGCTTGAAGATAGCGGAAGACCTAGCCACAGAGACTGCTTTAATGGTCTTCTTTTCAAGTACCTCGATGCCGTACTCCCTGACTAAAGCGTCTGCGTCTGAAAACAGTTGTTGTATATGGTTGAGAGTCTGCTCAATTGGCTGCGCAATGAACGGGTCATCTAGACGTTTGTCATACCCCTCCACGCTTCCAAACCCCATCTTTTTGCCCCATATCATGAACAGAATACGCTGATTGTCTAGCTTGGTCCTGAATAAGCTGAAGTTCTTCGCATGCGCACGTCCGGCGTCGATGAAACTCCAGGCTTGCAGAGTGGTGGAGAAGAGGCCGGCAAGGCCCAGGACGCCTATCGCCGTCCCAACAGGTTCAGCCATGATGCCAATGGAGCATCATGTGCGTAAGCTGAATAAATCGAAGTCAACATCCCAAAGAGTAATGTAAGGAGGTCCGGATCGGATAAAGTGAAGAATGGACCGGAACCAACCGGTTACCAACGTAGATAACGTACTCGTGTAAATGCTCCGGAATTGGCACCCGGCTCATCCACAACTCGTTAGTGAAGCCGCGTCCAGTCCCGGGTTATATTGGCATTATGGCAGAGAGGCAGGAGTCAGGTTTCAGAAGTGATGTCTGCATCCACCCCGTAGCCTTTTGAGGCAGAATCCGCTCCCTGCGGGGCTTGGCGGCGCTGCATCACGTAGTCACGCTAGCTGTGGCTTAGAAAGCCACAAGAGAGGTTTATCTATATGAAGTGTGTTTCGTGCAACACTGGGGTCTTATTTTCTTTTTCGGCTGGCCTTTCCTTCCGGAGGACCAATTCTGATGGTTTTTCGAAAATACGACTGTAGAGTCAGAGGTGGTCCAGACCACCGCTTTGTGTTCTGTTTCCCAAGGTGCTCTGCGTTTTCTGTCCTGAGCTTAGTACTTTCGTGCCATCTTTTTATTATTGCCTAATCTGCGAATCCATATGATCTGCAGCATCAACGTACCAGGTAGGCAAACATCCAAATATTGATAGTCTAGACTCCGGGGAGTCTCCGATTTTCATTCCACGCTTGCTTGCCCGCATACGCGCCCCGGCATATGTCTGGCCTCGGGGGCGGGCGGCTGCCTACGTTAGGTAACTTTGGTTTTGGTTCTCTAAAATCCTTTACGTAGCTTGTAGGTTGTGTCCAATTTCTGGATACCTAGTATATGTAAGTATGCTCCCAGAAGTACAGTCGCTGGTCTACAAACAAAGACGCGGTGGGGGGGGGGGGGGGGGGGGGGGGGGGGGGGGGGGGGGGGGGGGGGGGGGGGGGGGGGGGGGGGGGGGGGGGGGGGGGGGGGGGGGGGGGGGGGGGGG
>QJNX01000162.1:0-130714 GCA_004155925.1 Monosporascus sp. MG133 | reverse complement strand
AAACCCCCCCCCCCCCCCCCCCCAAAAAAAAAAAAAAAAAAAAAAAAAAAAAGGGGGAGAGCGTACTCAGTACATCACTCGATGGTTAGACCAAATTATGCCTACAAAAAGCTCCACACCACGACCTAGGGATGCCAGTGTGTTTCTAGGGTCTCAGCGTAATCCATTGTTTCATATACGTTACCTCATCAAGGTCAAGCCCTCTTTTTGAGACTGTGGCTGAGCCGCAGGCGCAGCTGTGCCTAAGGCTTTAAAAGAACTGTAGCTTTAAGGTACCCGCTAACTCAATTGGAAAAATGACCCACAAGAAAAGAACGAAATCTCAAAAAGAGGGCCTAACATTCAACGTTCTGCGCGCTCCCATACAAATTTCCCAAAACCTTTCTTTGAAAACTCGCAAATAGAACAATAATAAAGATTAGTATAAAATAACAGAATATCCAGTTATATATAGCTTTAAAGAAGCTTTTTAACAATATATATAAGTTCCCGATCGGGGCTGATTTGGTGGAGATATTAAAGAAGTAAGTGAAAATTCTCGTTCTGCACATACCTTATAACCGGAATGCCCTCATGGCTGCGACGCAACAACCACAACCCGTACGGTCAAAAGAATAACTAGACGGGCTTCTCCCATACTGAATTGCGCTTGGAAGGCCCATGGCAAAATGTTGCGACCGGTGGTTGCGTCGCGGCCATGTGGGCGTTCCGGACTTAATTGACACCGACTTTCTCATGGCTGCTACAGCGCAATTACCGGGTACATCATTTCGCCATGGGCCGTCCAAGAGTAAGCCCGTCCAGCTATTCTTTTGCCCGTACGGGTTATGGTTGTTGTCAGCCTATCTTCATCTCGGCTGATATTGTTTTTTCTGTCCTGTGCGTCTTATCCAGTCGCCTCGCAGGGATCGAGCTTGCTATCGATAGGGGTCGCATCTTGTTATCGTGAGCGTAACACAGGCAACCTGCAGGTACGAAGGGGAAAAGCAATTTGTCCGAATTTAACCACGCTACAGGCTGTGAGTAACGAGCTGTGCACTGAACCGCGCCAAGAGATACGAGAATCGCTAGTGGTGTTAAGCTTTATCATCAATGTCGCATTTCGCAGGGTGACAGCCGATCTCTCATATATCTATCGAGCCACGAGGTAGCGCAAGGTTGAGCCAGCGATTCATCTATCGCGCCACGCGGGTGGTACAGGACGCAGGTAGATTTAACGAGGTGACAAGGTGCGCCGGCGCTCCTCGACTCGGCGCCGGAATGTTTTAGGAAGTGGTCAAATATGAAAAAAGGAGCGTATATACGCATCGCCCAGATGGAAGCTGAACAGGACATCCCGGTCTACCAGGCAATTCCCTGCTTCGCTGTTGCTTCGGCAGTTAAGAAATCGTCTCGATGGCGCCTGCTAGTTAGAAAGTGCATTACAAGACTTGCGATAAGTATCTCCCGCACAGGTGGCTCACATCTTAGGGTTGCGCCGCCTTACCTGCAAATATTTATCTATAAACAGGGTGATAAGAGATAATTCCTTTAAAGGATCATGATAAAGATAGGATTAAGGAACTCGACGGCATGAACCTTTATTTTCCAACGTTCCAATCCTCGAACCTATACCTTCTGAAATATATACTGTAATGGTAATGGGGTCCTGCCTATGGATGGAACTTCGGCGTCCTAAGATATTATATGAAGGTTAAAACGTCTTCAAATGGATTTATCGGGTCTGAAGGCATATAATTGACTTTAAGATGATGGCGCTAATCTAGGCACTAACTCATATGAGGATAGACTACCAGCGCTTAGCTCTAGACACTACGCAAGGTGCCTGGAACTATAGCTGAATATCTCGCTCAGCTGTAGTTATGACGTACGCAGGTGAAACTGTACCTAGGACACCTAATGTAAATTCTCGCAAGATAAAATGTATCTATTGCGGTATGACGTCTATACTACCCAATAAATTAAGCAGAAACCAATAATACCTGCAACGCAGTACTGTAAGTATATGAAAGCGGGATAGCCAATAAGATAACCAACTGCGGCTTTCATTGAATAACGTGTAAGACTCTGGGGCTACGGCAACGGCTACTTCTATTACCTAAATTAATAAGTAACTACCAGCTTGCATGGAACAACCTGGATTGTGCTTCTCCTCATAACTGTAAGGTCTGAACGTGCACGGCATATACAAGATGTAAGGTAACAGCTCGGATCCGAGCACAAGATTGATGTCTTGTGCCTGCGTACGTGACAATCTTCACTTGGACCAATCATCTTGCTTCTTTTCCCTTATCGCAACTAACGGTAACACGGTACAATTTTACCTTAAACCTGAATCTGGATGCAATCGGTTTACGCTACCAAGGTTGGTTACTATAGGTTACCCGTTCGCAAGATTTAACGAAGATGGTAGCCCCAATAATAAAAGTGGCCTTTGAAGTTAGCAGAAGTCTTTTTGCCCTCCAGTTGATTCACTGGTCGCGTCTACGTAAAGCTTCGGCTTCGATATAAAGAAAATGGTCTTCATACAGACCGAAGATGCAAAATATATTTAATAAGAAGCCAATTAAGCCGGCACATCAGGTCAGATTTCCAGAGATTACGTGCCTATCTATTGAATACAATAGTAGATTTTTATCATATCAGGGCAGAGCCCCATACGAATTCTGTAAGTACATTTTGCCTAATGCATGCACCCTGGTGCTAGCAATCATACATACATGCGGTTCCATGGAATGTACCTGCGTGCGAACGAAGTACCGGTATAAGCACGAGACTCCGATCCGATCGACCACTTGTTCCCATCCCTGTTATACCGCACTGCCATCCCGTTTTTGCGGCCTATTCGGAATATACAGGGCAAGGATTAACTACGATTCCTGCACGAAAGAACCACATATAAGAACCACACCTTCTGCAGGGGCTATATCCAGGTATTTTCTTTTTGTCAGAAGCCGGAGAGGAAGACACCAAAACAAGCAAGGTCGAGTTAGATCGGGGTCCATCCGATTGAACGGTTGGGATACAAGTCTGACTGCTTTGTCACTCCTCTTGCTACGTAGACTGCCTATAATATACGATACCTGCCCAGCTGCGGTGCATCACATCTCTAGACCTATACAAATAGGTATCGTGCATATCTCATTAATACCTAGATAGCCTGATAGCTTCATTGATTCGCTCTTGTCCGACCACTCATCAGTTCTTAACTTCTCTTATTGACCGAATCGACATCTAAAAGGAAAACAAAAGTCTCTCACTCAGTCCCCCTGGCCTAGGATCAACCATGTCGATGTCTACATCTGTCACTCCCTCCTCCGCTTAACCTGCTACATCGCATAGCTGGACGACGCCATCCTGCAGATCACGAGAGACGCTCCACGCCACTTATTGGATTATAGTACATGACTCGCTCATCCGCTTCATCCGCTGTTAAGCCACTGGAAATTATATGGTATACTTACGACTGTTACACGCGCGCAAGGTAGCACGATAAAACGCTCGCGATTGTCCTGTCGCAATTTGATCTCCTAAAAGAACACCAGCTAGAAAGAAAAGACTCAAAGAAAACCCGTCGCCGCATATCACCACGCCGAATCAGCATTCGATAGAGGAGTACGTTATAGTAATGGCTCTGACCTCCACTGAGGTAGCGCATAACGACAAGGATGATAATCGAGCCGATTTCCAATCGCCATCCAAACCGCTTTCGCCTACCCTTTCATCCTCGCCGATGCCTTTTCTGCGCTTGGTGGAATCCAGCTTCACTCCATTATCCATGGACGACGGCGACCTCTCCCCAGGATTTGATCGCAGAGAGAAAGAAATGATCCGTAATATAGAAAAGGCTAGCTCTCTAGACGGAAAGGGTATCGTCAGCACTGCCACAAATGCCGAAGATAACCATAATAATAAAACAGCACGAGCCACTACGGCGGTAGAAACCGGTAATTCCCATGAATACGAGCCAAGCGCCCCTGACGGTGCATGCCCACCCTCTTCGACGCATCCAAAAAGGGACAACCCCAGTACAGGTCTAGACTCTGGTGGTTGTGGGAGAGAGCGAGACCTTGCATCGAAGCCTGAGAGCCCAAAAGTCGTTAGTAGCTGTCGGTGGGACCGGGGCCAAGTCCGAGATCCATCAGTCCTCGCATCACCAGGGTGCACTCCTAAATCTCCTACAGACGACGAGCAGGAGGAACAAAAGCGCGAAGGGGAACTACAGCAACCATTGATCGTGCACCCGAAGCCCATTATCCGCACAGCTTCGACTAAGAGTATTTCCCTGCGACATCCTACTCCCGATCTCAACAGACGATCATCCACCTACGCCAGCAATATAGCCCAACTCGAAGCAACTGCTGAACGTTTATCCCTGACATCCTCAATCGAGGACGCAATCCGAGACTTGCATGAAGAGCAAAAGCGGGTTGATAGCCGGCGGTCGTCTATCTTAGCTGCTAGCATTGGATCTATCCCCGAAGCCCACGAGCCCGTCTCTTTCACGCGACAGGTATCGGGCGCAAGTTCGATACTAGAGACGAATACCGCTGCGCGTCAAGGCGGCTACTCCCCCGCCGCTTTTGTTTTGTCCCCGAACAACTCGCTCCTCTCGAATAGCACGCGGCTAAGGTCCGGGTCCAATCCCTTATCCCGGCCAGACTTGGATAGCGAAACGCTGCTTTCGAGACATGGTCCCGGCAAGAGCTCAGTACGGAGTATTAAGTCTGCTATCAAACCCACTTTAACGCATATCGACGAGATGGAGCCCACCACTCTTACAGCTGCCGCGATGGATGCGTCGGACAAGCTACCGAAAGTACCTGATGAGGACGGTGCGACATGGCGGATGCTCCAGGTGGAAGATCATGACCCCACATCAAACGCACGCCAGCACCGAGATTCAAGCGCGCTGGATTACTGGGATCAAGCCGTCGCCGATGTCCAACGTGAGTCCGAATACAACGATAACAACAACAACAACAATAGACCTCCGACGCCTACTGGGTCTACCGGAACCTACGAACAAGCAGAAGGGGCATTTGCCGACTTTGATGGTGCCCATTGCTCCCCCGATGCGGACTTCGAAGACGTTCCTTTCAACTCATTTGAGCAAGGGCTGATCGGGAGCACACCTTTGCTGCCCCAAGCCGGCCATGCGTACCCTGACGAGTCGAGACCTGCCATACCACGACCACTTCTTGAAACTACCGAGAGGCCACAATCGTACCTTGACCCCGAAACGGGAAATACAATGCTCTACTACCCGGCACGGGTGCCAGTGATACTCAATCTGCCAGGGAAGCTATCTAAGAAACCCAAATCCGAAGTCAGGAACGTACGCAGATCACAGATACTCAGTGCCATGCCCGAAGCGAATAGACAGTCTGGCGCGGCCTGGCTGCCTGAAATTCAGACCGAGCATTTACTTGGCTCGTTTGGGTCAAAGTCTGACTTCTCTGCTTCTCAGCGCCAAGTCGGGCAAGAGGCGGAGCATTCAATGCTTCCTCATCCCGATGAAGACAGCCAAGCTCACCCTCGACCTTCCACGGACCTAGAGGAAAAGCGCAAGTCCCGCATGTCTGTCCTCGACACTCAAAAGCGGATGTCCCAGCTTCCTAACCTGGAGCGCCTGCCACCTCAGCTTCGAGCTAGTGCCTTCTTCGATTTGCCGTCAGAGTCTCCTTCTAACATTGAGCTCAAGGATGGTTCTGCGATGGCTACTCTTGACAGTATCCTAGATGCATCAGCCAAAGCGCCCGTTTCCGCTTTTACCGATCATGCCTTTGCCGGCTCTCTGGGTACCGAAGTATACGGAGTCGACAGGAAGCGAAAGTCTCATCTGCAAAAGGCCAGCGATGCTACTAGTAATATACTAGAACCCAAAAAGCGAAGTTCTTTCCTACATCTTCGGAAGCCTAGCGCTTTTAGTCGGCATTCGGATTCAAAGGATGACAAGCGCGACACGTTGGCGGCTAGCGAAAAATCCAGATCGTTGAAGAATGATGAGGAAGACGAGAAGGAACGCCCCTCAAGCACTATCGATGGCGGGCCTGTCCAAGAAGGGGACCAGGAAGAAGGCGAGGAGATGATGTATGATGGGCCGCCCACCACTTTATTAGCAGAACTCCAAATGAGGAAACAGCAACAGAAGATGCGCACTCGGGCGCCCGCTCAAACACATCCCAATGGCTTACACTCGACGCTTCTAGAACTAGATACAGTGGCTGAACTCGAGCGTAGGGCTCGGATAGGCAAGAAAGTGAACCTTGCGTGGGAGGCCCCGAGTGCGGATGGTGCAGACGATTCGGAAGATGACGAGACACCTCTGGGTCTGCTGATGGCTAAGAAGGGGCATGGCAATGACATCGTAGCTGCGCTTGCCGAAATCAACCGACCGCCAGGGCTGATGGAGCAGAAGGAGATGGAAGAGAATGAACCACTGAGCCGCCGGCGCGCTCGTCTACAGGGGCACGAAACCGGGCCAACCAACCGGCAGAGCAGGATGACACTCAACCCAGGCTCCCGCATGGTCGGCGGCGGATTAAGGACCCCCAGTCCCCGTCTCCAAGTCCATACTCCGGAGGGGAATGAGAATGAAAACGAAACTCTAGGAGAGCGTATGCGGCGGTTGCGAGCCCGCGAAGAAGCCGAAAACCCCCTTCCCCGAGCGCGACCTGTCAGCGCGGCATTCTCAACCGAACTCCTGAGTCAGCTTGGTGACGCCTTTAAGGAGGATGAACCGGATACGAAGTCCAAGGAGAATGGCAAGGGCGAGCTGGAATCGCATGCTCCAGAGGAGGAAGAAACACTGGGCCAGAGGCGTCGGCGCCTGCAAGCCGAACGCGAAGCCCGCGAGCGCGAGATGGGCTCGAGCACTCCCCTGCCGACAGGCACGGCCGCTGCCACCAGCCTTGACGCCCCACCACCTATAAAGCAGCGCCATTCGATGGCCGACGTACTAGGCGCAAACACGAGGATCGTGATCGGCAATCCTCGAGCCGAAATGGATAGGACCAGGCAGGAGGAAAATGCACGGTACCGCTCGGACCAGGACCACAAGCTGGCGGCGTTCAGGAGCCAGATCCCCAAGAATCTCAGCTCGCCCAACCCGAACGGTGCGGGGGGCTACATGGCCGGCCGCTTCAACGACGGGAACGCGGGCGGGCTGGGACAGCCGCGGACCAGCACGGCCATGGGCGCGTATGCGACGACCGGCCCCAACTCACCCGGTATGGGCGGCGTGGGGATGAACCGCGGATTGCTGGGGAACGCCTACTCGGTTGGTGGTGGCGCGCCGGGATACGGCGGCATAGCGGGGCCAAACCACGGTGTGCCTCTGCCTATGCCTATGGCGGGGGCTTACGCCATGCCGGTGCAGAGGCCGGTGCAGCCCCCAGCGCAGCCCCCAGCGCAGATGGACATGGTCGAGAGGTGGAGGCAGAGCGTCTGGCCTTGAAAAACCACTATTGCGACGATTTTGACTGCTTCACGACGCAGCGCTCGCGCTGCCTCATTTCACCTACCGTGTCATTGGGATGTTACCTAGTTTACCATCCGGGGATACCGCAGCATCCAATTTCTTCTTCTGTTACAGAGTATAGCATGGCATAGCATCGCGCCGGCGTTTCCCCTTTCATTCATCATCACTATACCACTTTTTTGAATGCATGGGAAGAGATTTGGTCTGGGGAACCGGGGGTAGGATACAGGTTGCGTACATAGAGAGCAAAAGTGTATTGTGGGCGGGTGGGGAAAATAGCATTGGTGAGGCGAGCCGGTATGGAAGGGATTTCTGTTAAGCGATATATAATCTACTCATTACTTACTTCATTCATAATTTAATTATTGATTGCTTTATGCATCTTTGTATATAGACTACCGGCCTGGCAGAAGATGGGCGAGATATGTAAACCCTTGAAGGCGGTGGGGGGCTGCTACCATAATCTAGCAACCGTAGTTCTTAATCCGTCCGTGCTCGCAACAGGTAGATCCTAAAACAGCGTATGATGTTACCCGATCTAGGACCTTTATAGAGTACATTTATGGTTCAGGCTGACGCCGAAGGCGCTCCTATTATGGCTGTGCTTCTATGCCGCCCGAGGAGACACGCAGGTGATTTGGGGCTGCTCTTGGCGCAGTCCCTGGGCAGGGAGAGATCTAGGAACTCACTTTTTGGGTGATGCAGCAACGGTGACCTCTGAAAGAGCTTATAATAAAATACACGTACCACTATGTGCACCCAAGTCTCAGACCGGCCAGATATGCCGCAGCTATACTGTATACCGATAGGCTCTCGTTCGGATATAGAGAGGAGACTTTGGGCTTGGGGTTTATGAAGCTCATAAGTCTCTCTCATCTTGATTCACTTGTTGCATGGCTCTCTGCAGATATATACTTACCTTGACCCTTTTTATATTCTATTAAGGAATAACATATAAATATCGGGCGTGGACAAAAGAACATCGGAGCTCAATGATATCAACTCGGTCATTCAATAGCTTGTAGATGGACGTCCAACACGCGCGCCGGCAGCGGCAGTAGATTCGGCTCGGCATGCTGGTCAATGGTATTAGGCTGGGACAATATGCGGTCCCGCAGGGACTCGGGTAACTCGGCGCACGAAAAGCATAATCGTCTGATCTCTCTCTTCTTCCCCCCAACTAACTGCCACAAACTCAGGAGACACGGCATGGCATAGCTTCCCCAGCCTGCGAGCCAGCGTAGGCGAGCACAAGCACAAGCGCGCGGGGCCGCGGGATGGACGGTGTCGCGGACCTCACAAACAATCTCTTCCTTTTTTCTTCGTCCCCGTCGTCCTTCTTCTCGCGCTTCGTTATTCGACTACCCCTCATCCCATCTATTCCCCCAGACCTTGTGGGGTGGCCCCCGGTAGGAGGGGGAGGCGTGGCTGATCTCAGTGATGTTTCCCGCGCCGCCCTCCATAGGGTTGGCGTGGTTATTCTGACAGTCTCTACAGTAAACCATCCCGGCGGCTTTGTGGGACTTTGAGATGTACTGTATCCTACTTCCATTACGTATCGAACTTGTTACCGCCAATATCTTTTATTGGGGTTAGAGTTCGGTTCAGGGTCAAGGTTAGTTAGGGTCAGGTCTTAGGGGGGTTAGAAGGGACAGCGGGAGTCCCCCAACTGTGATATATGCTGCTATTTTGCGGGAAGTGCTCGGTGAAGTGTTGCGCTGAGTCTGGTAAAGAAATAAGTATGGTACAAGGAGACCGTAGGATAACCGCTTCGCCTCCCTATCAAGGCTAGCTACGTGCTTGCTCGGCCGTATCTGTTCCCCCCCAGCTTGCAGCATCGCGCTCGTGGGGATATCGTCTCGTCTCGGCGGCGTCCCGTCCTGCCTTGCCTTGCTTGCGTGATGTATGGCGTGTATGTCGCATGCCTCTCTGATATGCAGGCCGGCTGGGCTCACCCGTGCCGCTTTCGGCTGTCACATAGGTATGCATATATCTCGTACGCCGCGGGCGTCAGAACCAATATGCGAGGTCGTTTCCATGGAGCAGAGTTCGCTTCTACCTTCTACGCACTTCCAACTTCAATTGCCTCTGGAGTTTTATTTCGAAACTCTCTCTTTGAGACATGCATGGCAGATAGAGCCTAGACTAGGGTGTGTCAAATGATCCCCCACACGCACATGGGAGCTGACGGGTAGCTACAGCGGAGAATAAAGGCCTATAGCTGCAGTACGTCCTCTGTCAAGTGCACTTGTGCCCTCGGAGGATTTAAACGGGAGTGCCGTTGCAGATGCAACGTACTCGCTCGCGATTGCGCATGTTGCTTGTCAAACGGAGCCGATTCCCGTCCCATGTTCTCCTGCTCGCCACGGCCTACCTACCTCGTACGCAGCTTGGCAGGGCTTGTGAGGGCGAACCAAGGGGGTGCCTCAAACTACTACATCGTAACTATGCCGATGTCGTTCAGCCACGTGTGAGGTCTGAGCTAAAAAGAAACATGGTTCTGGGGCTAACGCAAGAGATAAAAACCTCCACAAAATCTTCCTATGGGGGCGATTCTAGAGTCCTCGTCTTGTGTTAAGTTACAAAGGACGGCAAGGCAGGAAAGAGGTGCCGCTGCAGCAGGCAAGCTGGCGTCGTGTCGTCCGGTGTTCCCCTTCCCATCGCTTCTCTTTCTTGCTGGCTCGCTCGACCCGACTGCCACAGCGCACGTGCGGCGCGCGACGCTGCTTGCTCACTTGGACCCGACGATGAGGTTCAGGTGACTCTCAGAGGCAACCATGGCTGCCGGGTTTGCGCATCCAGCAGGTTATGGAGAGGCAAACAAAATGCACCCTTTCTCATCCCTTCTTTTGGGGGAAGACAAAAAGGGTCTTCTGGTCGGCAGTCGTCTCGGCCATGGGAGTTGTCTGTCGTCTTCCAGGATCTGCTTCGGTTTGGTACGTCCTACTACAACCTACGACTAGAAAATCTCGGCCTGGCGCTCTTTCGCACGATAGAGTTCGAAACCCGCTTTATCTAGAAGAGCTAGGAGACCTGTTGGTTACGAATCGAGTATCGTCCGTGGAATACAAGGAGCAACAATTACCCGTGCAAAGGTGATACCTTCTTTGCGAAGCACTTACGGGGGGCCACATATCGAAGAAAGACCCTAGACCTCCGGGGTTGTTTAGGCCAGAAAGACACAGAGATCTCTCGGACCTGCACATCAGTTATTATTAGTCACCGCACAATGTAAGCCGTCCCCCTTAAGACTCTCGTCAAGCGACAAGGGAAGGTAGCTGACGCGAGGACCCATAGCAGCAGCCTCTTCAAGCTCGGCAGACGCCCTCGACACGCTCACGACGACACACGATACGCCAATGTGTCGCATGATGGTGTTCGCGGGCTCCTGCACGAAGTGCGGGGAGAAGTACACGTGGGACGAGCTGACGCAGAACCTGTCCTGCCTCGAGGCGAAGAACAACTGCGCCTTCGGCGATTGCAGCAGCGGCGTCGAGGTGGCGGAGCACGAATTTGACCAGGAGTGCGACAATTGCACCGTCGAGGACGAGGGGGTCGAGAACGTGGAGGAGCGCGAGGAGTCACGGAACAAGAGGCGATGCACATAATGCGTTTCATAGGTAAATAGAGGTTATAGAGGGAAGGCGTGGCGTTTTTTGGTAAAAAGACAGATCGATCCTTTTTTCTCGGTGTTGGGGGCGGGGGAAAAGGGGGAAACCGGAGGCGTCTGGGCGTAGATGCCAATTTCTGAGTGTTCATGGTCCTTGTCTAGGACCCGACGCGACAAATTGAACTTAGTTGACTCTAAATTGCGAGAGTCATCCCCGCGGAGCCTGTCCAGAGTTAACTACACGGATGTAGTGAAGTTATGTGACCAAGTCCAACTGACTTTTGCTCTATTCCTTACAGAAAGGGGATCGCTCTCTAGGTGGCCAAGTTCAGTATTTTCTAGACGTAAGTCGCTTCAAGTAAACCCCGGAAGCAAAGTACCAGACCTCTTGATACTCTCCTCCCACGTGTCAGTCACAATCTTCCAATACCGTTCGTCATCGGTTCGCATGTGCGCGACGTGTGCGCTCCCTTGGAACATCTCTCTGCGCACCGGGATGCCCTTCGCCGCCGCGTCCCTCGCATGCTCCTCGATGTGCCGCCAGTCCACCATGGCATCCTCCTTACTGTAGACATAGGAGCGGTTCGTCTGCCGCGCCAGCGTCCTGTCGTTGTGTATCCGCCAGTTCCTCGTGTGCATGTCCTCGCCGGCCAGGAACCCCAGGGGCCCGTACCAGATCGACACGGCGGCGATGAGCAGAGCCAGCAGAGGGGCCAAGAGCAGGCGGACGGGGCCCCGCAAGCCGAGCGTAAAGGCGTGGTATCCGCGGACGGCCGACCAGAGCCCCGGGCACGAGTCGTACACGGCAGCATGCGGCGGGAACGCGCGACCCGTCTTCCTCCGGTAGATCTCGTAGATGTTGCGCATGCTCGTGGCGCCGCCATTCGAGAAGATGTGCAGGAGGACCTCGGGCGCCCGGGGCGCCGCCGACAGTGCGCCCGAATCGACCAGCGACCGCACGTACGAGGCCGCCGGCTGCACGGCCCTGTTCTGCGTCGCGGGCGACCAGGCGAGCTTGCCGGTGAATTTGACCAGCAGGATCATGGAGCTCGGGTAGATGGTTTGGTAGTACGTAATGTACTTGGCGATGTGGGCGTCTTGGGCATCCATCCACGAGGCGAAGAGGATGAGCTTCGGAGCCGAAGTGGCGCCCCCTGAACCCGGTGAGCCCGTTAGGTTCGGAGCCTTGTAGTAAGATACGAACGGCGACAATCGCGTCATCATCGCCAGCGGTTTGTCGCGGGTCGCCGCACGCTGTTTGGAGGCCATGATGATTCCCCTATGCAGAATAAGAGAGACTTCTCAGAAATAAAAAATATATAGCTCTGATGCCACGAGGCTAGACTTGACCGTTGAAGAGGATTAAGTCCTGACCGACTTTTGAAATCACATTGGTCGGCCGTGAGATGCACCGTCGGTCGAATTGGAAGTGTGTTACCGTTTGGCAAGGGCTAGGCAGTTTCGGTAATAGGGTGAACTCTAAAGCGATCTGGCATGGCATTTGCCAAGGCTCTTGTTTGGGGCTTAGCGCGCTAGATGTAGAGTACTGAGGCGCTCTTAGGTCTGAAATAGGAAATCTGACGGATTAGGCAATACCGAGAAGCTCAGCCCTGGAGCCAAGTTATAACATTTATGGCAGTTTCAATGCGTTATCGGATGGTTTAAATGCTGTCGGAGCCGCTTCCAGTTCATAGCAGATATATACTCCTCCTACGACGAGTCTAACTCCCAACATGACTTTCAAAGTTCAGTCGCGGTATCACACACAGCATGGCCGGTGACAGAGTTCAAGTTGTAGATATATGGCATTGAGCAGCCCATCGACGATACGTAGTATGTTATGGCTAGTCACGACTCCGTACTAAGACGAAGCAACACAAGGACCATGGTAGTTGAGTTGACGCATTCTGGGTCCCGCCAGCCTAGCGAATGAATCTGTCACGATATTGAAACAGAGGCCGGAACTCTTTGGGCTTATGCAGCACATGGAAGTTGATCCAAACGTAGCAGGCGTAGTATTAACGCCTCTTTTATACATTGGGTATGCGCATATGCAATTCTCACCGACACGGAGGGGCCGATCTCCCAATCCAGCATTTTAGGTCATATCGCGTTAAGCCCCAGCGCCTTCTATGCAAAGGTATGTTCAGCAGTTCATCTCACGACTGAAACCAACGTACCCCTGCCCCGTGTTTTTACGCGTCGGCGACAATAACAGCTATAATGAAACCAGGCAATTAATTAATTACATTTTCAGTATGCTTATAAAGGGCAAGAAGCTAAGAGAAATTCCTACCTGTTATTAGCTGATATGGGACTTGCACAAAAGACTCTCGTTTGGGGCCCAGCAACATATCCCTTATCACATACTTGTATCCTATGGAATAAGGCCTTACCCCTCTTAAGTAGCTTATACGTCAACAAGACTCCTCCGCACCTTATTCACGGATGGTTCTTGTTTTCGAAACAGGAGTTACACCTCGCGCTGTGCCATGTGCCGCATTGGTCCATCCTACATTTTTGACAGGAGCTGCAATGTCTGCCGTCTCCGCACCAGCTCCTACATAAGTCGATTCCTGTCAGGGTCATCTTCGGGCATATGCTTCACGCCGGACCATCGCTCGAGCCAGTTCATCAGTGCTGAATCGCGTTCGAGGACGCCACCGAGCTATAACTCTTGGCGAACTTCTTTGAACACAAATTTCAGATCGACGTTTTGCGGCTGCGGCCTAGCTGCTATAAGGGCGAGAGGGCAGCCACGATATGAAGCAGTCGTGGCCTCAGCGGCGGACCTGAGGCGCCGAGGATTCGCTCCATGTTGTTAAAGGGATTTCTGCAGGAGTGCGCCACCAGGGCAACCGTAGGTGGTGCAAGCAAAACCACTGCAAGTGTTAGCAATATGTCACTTGCCGGGCTGCAAAGGGGCGCCGGGTTCTGTAAGCCAGCAGGCCGGGGGGAGGGGCCAACATACGTACAGTTTGGCACATGTGCATTTCTGCATGGGAATTTCTTTGGTCGTCCAGAGAGCCAGGAATTACACATGCAGCCTTGTGGAAGCTCGCGCTTGAACTCCACCCATTCCCCATCATATATCAGCATCCAACCGTGAGAGGGGCGGGAACCAGCGCGCAACTCACCTCTGTGGATGTAAGTCTATGCGCGGTGGATGGAGTTGGTGAGTCTTGCCGTTTTTGTCCGTCCCCATTGGATCACGGTGTCATCCGTAATGAGACGGGGAAACGTAGCCAGCCTCCGTCGTTTATCGAGGCAGGCGTTCACCATACTCGGATCATGCGCCAGATTCCGGACTTCCCAGGTGAGGACAAGGTCATCCCGCAGTCGATGCCAATCGTTTGACTTCACCTGGGACCTCTCCTTCGCGAGTAGCCTATTAATCACGAAGTCTTCCCATCTTGTGCCCACGGCAAGCGCCTTCGCTCTCACCTCAAACACCTCCCGGACTACTTCCTCCTGCACTGTAAACTGCCATTTCTCGGCGAATTTCGCGAGGGGCCGGTCTCGCTCACCAGCACTTGATTAATGAGTCCGTTTGGGCTGGCTACAGCGGTTTCGACGGGACCCACGCCAGTCCGAACTCAAACCACGGGGTCGCGAGCCGCGTGTGTACGGGAGCCCTCGCCATCAAGTTCGACTTACGCGACTTCCCGACGACGACAGCCGCGCTTGAGGTGCTCCTCCGGTGCGCACCTTTCACTCCATGTTTCGGCCAACCGAACAAGTGCAGGTTGCCATCGAGCCGCCTACGATACCATGAACCTTGGAGTTTGCCCTCCTCGAGAATTCCTTCAATCCAAGTCTCATTGATGGCGCTAAAGAAAGAATCCAGGTTTTGTATCAACGCATGCAAGAAGTCTGCGCACTCCTGTTGATCGTGCGCCGTCTATCCAAGCTCATCTGCTGCTCCGGGTCGTTGATGTATGCCTGTCGGGCCTTGACTTGCAGGCACTACGTCACCGAGCGCATGAGCGCCTCTAGTCCGGACTTGTGGTCTTTGTCCGAGACCGCGTTTTGTTCACTGACACAATCTTGTGAGGCAGAAGCTACGCCTGGCCCGCACATGCCGGCGTGGCGTTTCGCATCTCGCGAACAGTCGTACGGCATCGCCGCCTGCTTCCCGCACGATTGTGAAGCATTCATTTCCCCCCTGATTGGCGGCACTCTGCGCCGCACAGATTATTGGAATTGGCTCTGTTGACGATGCACTGTAAATGAAGTCCAAAGACAAAGCCAAGCTGAAGTCCAAAGTTGAGACGTTCATATGAGGAGCATGGACTGCGCGTTCGCAGAGCAACCGTTAGTCCAGTGTACAGGGACACGGGCTCTAATCTATCTTATTAATAGGGGCTATTGTTGGCTGGCGCGCCCTATCACCACTGTCCCAGTTCCTAGTGCCACTCCAGTCTATTTTCACGGGAAGAGATCATAACAGTACTATTTTCAAGTGGTCTTGTCAAAGGATATGTCAGTTCGCAGAATCTGCTCGTACTGCTGCCCATTCCCTAGATGGCCCGGCACATGATCCCAGAAGTTAGAACATTGCTGGTTAGGATGGCCACAGACCGTTGATTTGGGATTGGCGTGTGTTGATGATGACTTGGAGGAAGTCAAGGAGGCACAAGGAAAGGAAGGTCCCCGTTATACATTTATCCGCTCTGTCTACTCCCGTAGACTCGTCGACGATGAAGGGAAGTTGTCTGTTGACCTCCCAACGGCTCTTCTCATGACCGGGCTCCTTCTTCGAAAGGGTCTCATCGCCACACCCATCAGCATGTTGCAGATCATCTCCCCTTCGATGGTTGCAAGGGCGTGATACAACGACATGTCGAAGGGGTCGCCTGCTGAGAAGCCTACACTACCTGATCTTGCCTGGCCGCCTCTCTTCTCCCGTGGAATCTCCTATCGCACATGATGACGCAGTGCAGGTGTAACTCGATAACAACGTCTCCATGTGGAAGGAGAAACCAGCGAAGCTGAGGCCGATGAAGGAGCTAGGTAAATCGGAGCAAAGGTCTCCCACGCACGTAGCTGGGTATCACAAGTAGGTTGTGCTATGAGGATGTCATATCAACGAATTAGAACCAATTGATCGGCGGTCTTGTCTTAAAGCCACGGCCAATCTGATGCACTGTCCGTACAATGACAAGCCACCTCGTTCCTGTGCACGTCTAAGCCTATGGGACGAATAGGAGGCCTGATGCAGTATTAATGAAGAATGAGATATTCTTTCGCCGTCGTATATGGACATCTTCACGACTGCGCACTGCTCACCCTTGGCTTAAACACGAGGATGGCTTCGAAGATAAAAGGGTTCGGCATGACGGACAGGAGAAGTAGCCATGCAGTCTTAGTGATTGGCTCTGTTTATTGCTGGCAACCGTGATGGTCTTCTTCGTAACTGCTTAATCATATCTTCAAAACGTCGAAGCACTCAACAGGAGGAAAAGTGGTAAGAGAGGAGGGAGAACCTCGACCATGTGGCGATTAGCTCTCTGCCCCCTTGCTCTCGTTTTCGACTCCTTGATTCTCCGAGGTCGAGATGCCAGAAACGCAGGGAAAAAGTTTTCATCCTCGCGATGTTTCAAATTCGTATCTTTCCTTATTTGAGACCGTGATATCAGCACTAGTGAGTAAGCCGGCGACAGGGGGTATATGGCAGCCGCGAAGCTAAGAAGCTGACAGTCCACATTTCTCAGGTCTGCGGGTAAGGTCTAGCCATCGTCAGTTACGAGGGTAATATTCAATTAGACGCTGGAAGAAGGCCTCACACGGGAAATAGGGGTCTTACCTGGTCGCAGACGGCGGGACGGCGGGCATTGAGAAGCGTTTGCGGGCCCCACCACTTCAACCAGTGGCATAACGTCTTGGCTAGAACATGGCGACTACTGTTCTAGAGCACGTCTTCATCGGTATGTACGAGCCTTGCCATCGGTCAACAGCGGCTTTTGCACTTTGAATGGGAGCTGCCAAAGCCTCACTCGTTCCAGCCCATGAAGCCGCCCCTGGATCTACGCCCGGGCCGGCCAGCGGGTTGACGGATCGGAGCCCTGGGCTCAAAAGATGGTTTGCCGCAGACCCGTCTAGGGGCCATCTCTTCTAACCGTTTCCAGATTTGGATTGGCTATTTTACAAATGGCTGATGTTCGCCATTCGTCGGATACAGGGAAAAGTTACGTCGTCTGTAGTTCCCACCTGCTCTTTTGGGGAAAAGCCTGCCGTTGTCAAAGGAGCCGACAGGCACAATATTTTCGCTACTCCCTCATGCAGCCAAGAGATTTTCCTTCCATTCAAGCAATGCAATATGCATTAATACCAAGCAATGTTATCTAGTAATGACAAGGTCTAGTAATTGAGAACGTTTGCCAAAAAGCGGCAGGGCCAGCAATGTTAACAGGATTTCGAGTGATTAACTAGGAAGATCCAACAACCTTTTCGGGAGTGCTCCTTGCGCCCTACCGAGCCTCGTTGACCTACCTTAAGTTCCCATCGGCATTCGTATGAGCAATATTGCGGAATTGAACAAGAAGACTCCCGAGGTTGCATTCGCGGTACAACCCGCGGGACCAAACAGGCAGCGCAGAGGACGGGAAGACTGCGCTTCCCCCAACTGACCTGGCATATTATGACGAAGAGTGTCGTTGCAGGAGCGGGGTGGCTGTCAAGTGAGCGATGTAACGGTCAAGCTTCGAGTGTCTTAAATGCGAACAATAAATTTATTGATTCGCTTCTGTATGTCCTGCTCCGACAGTGCCCGAGGACCGATTGGTTGGAGAGAAGAGGACCGGGCCAAGCGCGGACGCTTGGCCCGGTTCGGCTGGTTCCCCAGAGTGTGCCCAAAGACTGTATCTGCCGGATGGCGTGGGTATGATGATATATCTATGCGATACTTTTCTATGGTCTTCACGTCTTTCCCTCCGTTTTGTTGGAGGGCAGGTATCTCCTGTCAATGGACGACCGGCGGCCAATGGCGGCAGTGCGCTCTCGCAGCGACAGGAGCGGAACCGAGACTCTTACATCAGCTGGTCAGGCCAAGTAATATCGTCTGCCGTAGGTCAACTGGCTCAATCTAACGGGTTTAAAAGGGCTTTGCCATCTGTATCTGTTGAAAGTAATAGCATGGCTTCACAAGGAGGAAGAGAAAGCCGGACGAGCGATGCAACCACTCATTTAATCTCGTGATAAGAGCCTACTGGGATCTAAATCCCGGTGTCTCTGTGTCACAGTCCCACTGTCTGTATTTGTGAGGCCAGTTCATTGGTTTGATGGTTTCTTACATTGTTCACATCTAGGAAGCGATCCTTCGGAAAATTTGTTCTTAATAATCATATGTATGTCTTGAATACCTACCCATATCCATGTGATAGCAGGCAATTTGTTCCCGTGTCGTAAATGCTCTGAGGATCTAGGCCCAGGGCCTGCTGATTAAGCGCAACCCAGTCACGAGCAGAGAGTAAACCCTCGCTAGGCATAACAATAGTTGAAATCACGGAGGCTGATATCGTTATATCAAGGTATCGCTATGACATGGGTTGTCATAGCAGGGACCGTTATGGTGAGAGTTTACTGCAATTTTTTTAGTAACGCATCGGCCGACTTGTTCCGTTTAGACCCGAGGGCAGGTGTTGTATCCCACACCGTCCCATATATAAAAGAGGCGGCAGTTCGGACGGGCCGGCGGACAATGTCCTAGGTACATCTTGATGAGGGTGCAGAAAGAAACCATTCGTTCTCTTATAGAAGAGGCATAAAGCGATTTATATAAGTGTATCAGAATGCAGCATCCGTTCGTCCTGACTCCTGACTGATAAGCGGGATAATTAGGAACCTTGTCCCATAAAGGAGGACTTTTAGGAGGGGACTCCCTAAAGGGCCCCCCTGTCAATGCGGGGTGAGACTCCGGGGGGGCCTGCCGCCAGGCTCTAAAAGACAAGGGGTTTTCCAATTGTCCCGTTGACCATGGAGATTTTTTTTAATAAGTTAGCTCAATTAAGTTTTCTGGCCGTTCCTGAGATTCCCGTTAGTGACGGAATCTTATGCATTAAACATGATTGTCTTGCATAAAATCCCTACCACGCGTCCACATCCACATCCACATCTACTTATGGCTTAGGTACATAGCTACAGCTACCTCTACTTCGTCCTTCATACATACCATCATTTATGAAGCCTACACCGCAACCAGTTGTCGCGCAGCACAGAAGCACAATCACGACGGGCCTCGTCTCGTGCTTTCACGGGATTCCACTATTGGAGTGATACTACTTTTTTGACTCAAGCTACCATATGCATTTTCTAAGCTAATTTACTTGCCCCTGCTTTTAACTCCAAAGTCCTTGGCTGCTAGTTGATCACAAGACTCCGTCTGCCTCCCTACTTGCCTCGTTCAACCCATACCTCTTTCTCTCCCGAACGACATCTTTTCGCTTTTCCTCTATTCCTTCCGCTCATTAGCTACTTGAGCCCCTGCTTGGCATATACACGACCACAAGCACCCACCCATCTTATGAAGAAATATCATCGTGATTCTCGCTTACTCATCTATTATTCTTCCTTCAGCCTCACATGCTTCCGTCGGATTGTCAAGCTTCTTCGCTCGAATACTCAAAAAGTCGGCGATCATGGCACGAGGACGAAGCGCCAATGGCCGTGCCGTCCAAGTTGAGGACACTAAGATCTGCGTTGTGATGGTTGGTCTACCTGCGCGTGGGAAGAGCTACATTGCACAAAGAGGTAAGGATCAGTCTGTGCCGTCTTTGCAATCCACCCCTTCTCCTCCCTAGGCTAACCTTCTTCTGTCTTGCTCCCAACAGCCCAGCGTTATCTTCAATGGCTCTCCATTGACGCTAAGACCTTCAATGTCGGCAATTACCGGCGAACCGACGCTCCCCACCCCTCTGCCGACTTCTTCGATATAAGCAATGTTGAGGGCGAACGGCGGCGCCGCGCCGCCGCCGAGGCTGCTATTGCCGACATGCTCGGGTGGTTTCGCCAAGGCGGCGTCATAGGCATTCTCGATGCGACCAACTCCACCAAGGAACGGCGCAAATGGGTCTACGACGTATGTAGCCAAGAGGGTATCGAGGTGCTCTTTGTCGAGTCGAAATGTGACAACGAGGAACTCATCATGGCCAACATCCGGGACGTCAAGACAACCAGTCCTGATTACAAGGGGCAGGACCCCGAAAAGGCCGCCCAAGACTTCCGCAACAGGATAAAAATGTATGAGAAGGTCTACAAATCCATTGACGAGGACGGCGACGAGAACCACCTCACATATCTCAAGATCTTGGACATCGGCGCCCAGGTCGTCATCAATCGCATACAGGACTACCTCCAGAGTCGCGTCGTGTACTATCTAATGAATCTACACATCCGGCCGCGTTCCGTCTGGCTCTCTAGGCACGGAGAATCGATGTACAACCTCGACGGTCGGATCGGAGGTGACGCAGATCTGTCGCCAAGAGGGCACGCGTACGCCCGGAAGTTACCCGAGCTCGTGCGGAAGTCTGTTGGTGTAAGTACCCCGATCATCCCCCGACCTTGTTCCCGATTCGCCATCGGTTGCGGCTTGAGCTAACGATGCTGGGCTTGGAATAGGACGACCGACCATTGACGGTCTGGACCTCGACCCTGAAGCGAACGATACAGACGGCACGATTCCTACCCTCCAACTATAACCAGCTGCAGTGGAAGGCGCTGGACGAGCTGGACGCCGGCACCTGCGACGGCATGACATATCAGGAGATCAAAGACGCGTATCCCGAGGATTTTGTGGCCCGCGACGAGGATAAATATAACTACCGGTACCGGGGCGGCGAGTCCTACCGCGACGTCGTCATCCGCCTCGAGCCTATCATCATGGAGCTCGAGCGCTCCGAGGACATCCTCATCGTCACCCACCAGGCAATTCTACGCTGCATCTACGCATATTTTATGAAAAAGGACCAGACCCGCAGCCCCTGGATGAACGTTCCGTTGCATTGCCTCATTAAGCTAACGCCAAGGGCATATGGTACGGACGAGGAGCGCTACCAGGCGGATATTCCCGCCGTCAGCACGTGGCGCGGCAAGGGGAGCACCGCCAAGCATGAAGACCCCGGCCCGGAAGCCAGCATCTGAATTGTTACGCAGTCATGAACAGTATCTTTTTGGCGTGTGTTCCTGTCATATTAGTTGTTTAAAAAAGTCGGGATTGCATGGTACAGAATATGGATTGACATAGATAGTGCTTTTCTACCGTTTTGGAAGGGTCCTATAATAGAAGAATCATTATCGGGTAGCAATGGAGACGGAGCCTGCCCAAGACCGATGCCAAGTCCGCATCCGATCGGGCCGTATACTTGTTGGAGCGGCGAACTTGGGAGCCGGATGAGATGCGGAAGCAAATGAGAGAGCCATCACCACGTTAGGCTCTTGCATACGGGGAACACTGTACACATAACGACGCCTTAATACCTCGATGCTAAAATAGTCCATAATAGGCGTCGGCCAAGTCGGCGTCCCGGCCTTGAAAGAAAATAGTTATAAGTTGCTACAAAAACATGAGAAAGAACTCATTACACGAATGGATATGTGCGAACTTCGAGAAGCAGGGCCCCTTTTCGCCAGCTTATCAAATTCCCGATATGTCTCTATTTAATCATTATTGGTCAAGCCCTCTTCCCTCACCCTATATACTTACCTATCCCTCTCTTAGCGTCCGCCAGATCCTTCTCATCTAGGAAGGAGCTCAACGTTGTGTGTGAACAGCTGTTTTAGACCCGTCCGCCGGGATGCCCGAACGCATTCGCCCTCCCGCGATACTGAACGCACTGCCCGCTCAACGATGTGCGTCGCCCTCCTCCTGGACACATATAACGTAGTTGATTCACCGTGTGACGCTAGGGCATAGGGGACATTCTGCTTGTGATAGAACCTAGGTAGGGTGGTACGTACCTAAGCTCGTCTGGGCCAGCGCCCGAGGTCGTTGGTCCCCCCACGGGTAGTCTGGCGTGTGGCTGTCAGACTATACGAAGCTGCCGGTCTGCATGTTGGCTTTCGGGCCGGAGAAACTAACATTGATTCCATATGTGTGACGGCTTATTACTTTATAAGAGAGTAAAGACGTACCGGGTAGATGGTAGGGGGCTCAGTGGGTGGGTTTATTAACGTTACGCAATAGGTTGCCTTGCTGGCCCTGGGGGCTCAATAAGGGTTGAGTATCAGCGTTAGAAGCCATCGTGTTGATAGATCAAGGGCTACGAATAAGGTTGGGGCCATCGAACGAAGATGCTGCTGAACCACTCCTTCGTATTACTTGGTTGCACCTTAGCCCAGGGACGTTCAGCCTCGTGCATATATTTCCCTACTCCTTTTTATTAGACACTTGATGGCAACGAATGACGTGCTTAGTAGCCATTTCCGGATATTCGCGCATTATTTCTACTGGGTTCTCCATTGTCTCGCTTAGGTCACAAATAGATGTAAGGTGAATGAACAGGAATAGCAAGAACCCAGGTAGGTCACTGTGTTACGATAGAGGTCTTACAAGTTACCTACTGCCAGTCCACTATAACGGCGTCTACATCATATAAGAATATCTAGTAAACTAAGAGTGAAACTTAAGATACCGAGAAACCGGTCAAGTATTAAGCGTTCTCCTCTGATGAAAAGATATTTGCAAGGCATTAACTGGAAATCGGATAAGAGTTATTCGTTGTAATATCCCTGTTGTAAATGGGCATTTATCGACATATCTAGGACCTTATTGAATTCCAAATCTGTTACTAAGGCCAAGATAGCTGAATTTACTACCATATACCCGGACCCCAAGGTGGGATATCTTTACCACCTTGACATATGCTCGTATAGTACAGATATATTAAGCAGTCCATCGTCTGTTGTGGCTAAGCTTTAGATGCAATTCATGGGGGGAGACTAGCTGGTATGTTAAGCTTTCTTGCGTCTTAATGCCATATCATTCTCTTGTGACAACCTTCGCAGCAAAAAGGGCCAGGAACGAGATATTGTAACCTTGCATTGTCTTTGTTCATATTAGGAAACTTCCCTAGGGCGCCACCTCTCCTCTATGTGCTTCTATACCTCGCCTCGAAGTTACGAAAGAACCCTATCTTTACGCTTGCATAGGCACATGTACTTCTCTGCAAGAGTTTCGTAATATTTATGGCTTCTGAGTTTTATGATTATCTATTCCTCTTTGTCTTCCTGCTATATTGCTATGGTAGTTTTCACATTGTCGACGTGAAAAGGGGAAAATGCATTTTTGCCCTGGCCCCTATTCTCTCAATTTCCTGCCTCATCTTTTCGTTATCACGAATGGTCACGACTTCGCAAAGGTTCCCGTCATCAGTTCCTGCCATATTGCCACAGTAGTTTTCACGTCGTCAATGTGAATAGTAGGGGTTGCGTTCTTTGTGTTAATGTACTCTTCTCCTTTTTTTCCCAGCCCATCTTCTCTTCAACAGAAATCGCTGCCAACCTCTGCCATGTTGCCGCGGTAGTTTGCGCGTTGTGGAACGTACACAAGGGAAGTTGCGTTTTCGCGCTAATACGCTTTCCCCCTTATTTCTCACTTCATCTTCTGTTCGCCTCAGATCGCCGCCACCTTACCAGCGATTCTTTCTCACCCCAGTCTCTTCGCTCTCCCTTGCCTAAACTTTGCCAACTTCATGGCGTCTTTGCCTCCACAGTCCCTCATTCCCTTTCGTCTCTCCATCTTCGACTATCATCGTTGTGCTCTTCAGGGGTCTCGCCGCTGTTGCCTGGTAGCTACTCGACGAACGTCAGCATGGAGTCCCTCTCAGCCTTCAAGCGCTTCGCCGACTTTCCACCCGAAGTGAGAGATGTGATCTGGGAGGCCTACTACCAAAGCAGGCGGGTACATATCGTCCACCCGGATCCTAACCGTCCGCCTAGACACAAGAAAGACCCAAACTTCCTAAAGACCACCTCCGTCGACATCGCAACGAAGAAAATCGTCACAGGGAAGGAGCCGACGCTGCTCATCAATCACGAGGCCACGAATGCTGCTCGTAGGCTCGGCCTGACGGGTCCCGACGGCCCAATGGAGCGGATCAATTTCAGCCGCGTGCTGGCCGATCCACGCCTGACGGGAAGCCCGTTCGGCCGTCGGCTCCACTACTCCAGAACACAGCGGAAGACATGGCGGAAAGCTACGGTGCCGGCCCGCATCAACTGGGCCACGGATCTGCTCTGCGTCGCACCAATGACAAACTTCCAGGATCGTGACCAGATGCTCTTCTACTCGCTGACGCGCCTGCAACCCTATCCGAAGCTGAAGAGGCTGGCTATATTGGCCCCGAGCATTCCTAATCCGAACGAGAGTAGCAGCCTGTTTCTCCACTTCGACGGCGATAAATTTTACCGCAAAGTCCTGACGAGCCTGGCGTCGCTCGAAGAGATCTACGTTGTCTACCAGCCTCCCCAGGCCGTACCTGAGAAGCTGAAGAGGGATGGGTTCGGTTTCGTCGAGTGGGTCGACTACGTCCGGGCTGTCGGTGTCGACTCGACCGGCACGGACTTTGTTCGTCTAGGGATGCACCTGGATGACGCGCTGGAGCTTATGGAGCTTAATGCAGCACGCAGGATTCAGCTTCACAAGGTGGTCTCCGCCGATTGGAGCATCCCAATTACAGGCGAGTACAGGAAATTGGAGAGCTCCTGAGAGACCAGCGAGGAATTCGGTCTCCGTAAGACGCCCGTTCTGGACTGCTGGACGCTTACGGATAACCGGCAAGGGGTTGGAAACATCTGACGATGGTCGCAATGGACATTTGGACGGTACTCAAAGGTTTCGCGGTTAATGAGGGTCTTGTACAGGTTGGCTTCATCAAAGGAAACTCTGATTTGTGCGCAACCGATGACTTTAGCCAGTGATCTAGTAATGCGAAGCCTCTTTTAGCCTTCACGTGGCACACAGAATTTCAGTATAATGGGTTATGGTTGCTCTACCGTTCCTAGGTTTAACCTTAAGAGATGGGGATCCTCGGGAAATTCGTTCCTGCCCTCCTCTCACGTTGACCTCTTGATGTGTATCTCTCCGTCCATGAACGAGTTGCCAGGTTTAGTGCCGTTCTGCAGGAGTAGTCTTCAACGAATGGAGACCCTGCCTAGCCAATGTCGGGGGTCTTACGGGCACCCAAGCCGTAACCTAGCCGTAGCCTTATTATAAAAAGCTAGAGCAGTGACACTGGGTCATGGGTGGGTGATGGAAGGCTCTAGAATATGGTGGTGACTCGAGAAACTAATAACTTAAGCCAAGGTTAGCTCAACAAACGCCACATTTGGGGGATGAAAGAGAAATCATCCCCAGTCGATTCAGGCCGAAAGAATCTAATGGGTTATCAAGGCTCCATATGCTATGGGGACGATCAAGACCTAGACAAGGAGAGAAGGCCAGCCGCTTTTATTACTTGGAGTAAACGAAATCAAAGAGAGCGAGCCTGGTTTCGAAGCAGCTGTAGGCGCTCATAAGTTCGTCAGAGTCAACTCAGACTTGTCTTCGCAAGGCCGATGAGGGCATACCAACCAGTCACCTACGATCAAATATATAACTAGATATTTGATAGCTCACTCAAAGAGATACCATAGAGAACTGTACAATACTTGCTGGTGAGTAATAAATTATTTCCTCGACATGCCACGGCTCCACACCCGGTTATCTGCATGGTGGGCTTCTGGCTTCAATTTGCTAGTACCCCAGCTTCCTACGTTGCCATCAATCGTTATCTCTTGATGCGTCTCCAGTCATGAGCCCAGGTTATATCAATTAGCTATTGATCCCGAGACAGAAGAATTCACCAAGTCATAAAATGGAGTCTGCTTGATGCAGGTATGTCAATTTGATAGTGACGCTAGACATCTGCTCGTTGTAGACAGTAGAGCTCTTCTCTTAGCCGAGAAGCCGTGGACCACATTACCAAGAGACCTCATAAGGTACTACTGATCTGCGAGGAACTCATTGGGGGTTCGTTCTCCACTGCAGAACCTCGCTCTCGCTTATCTCCCGCAGCTTGTTGACGCCCGCAACCTCACCGGTGATAGTGCCCTTGGCGACCTCCGCCGCGCGCCCGAGCACCGTCTTGTCAGTGATGGCGTAGGTGACCGATTTGGTCTTGACACGGATGATGCAGATGCGGGGATCGTTCTCCGAGCCGTCGTGCACGCCATCCCCGAGATCACCCAGCCACGCCTTGAGCGTCGGGCTGTAGTACTTCTTGATGACGTCGCGGTCCGTCTCGATGGTGGTGTCTCCGGCAAAGGACGCCCACTGGCCGGAGCTGTCATAGAAGGAGATGTTCGTGTTGGGGTCCATCTTCAACTCGTCTGTCTTGTGCGACTCGGTGTTGGTCGTGAAGATCAGGTCGAGGCCGTTGCCCTCCTGAGAAGCTACCATCAGACCGGCCCCGTCACGATTCCATCTGCGTTTTGTATCCCAGGATGGATGGGAGAGAACAAGAATACACTAACCTTGCCCGCGATCGCCATGCAGCGAGACACCAGCGTGTTATTGGTTGGGTTGCGGGTTGTCATCATGCCGAACTTGCAGGACGATACGAACTCGGTCACCGCTTCGACCTTCTGCTTCAGCGTAACATCGTTATCGACATTCTTGTCGTAGTAGGGGCCGGAGGGCTTGCTGCCCGTATCTGTGTTGGAAAAGCTTGCCATGTCTGCACACTCTTTGACAATCGGGAAGTGGTATGTTATTTGGAGATATGGAAGGACGATAACGTACTTTACAGAGGAAAAGTATGTTGCAGCGTCAGGTAGAAATGTAGGGAATATATGATGCCGAGAGGATAAACAAACTACCTAAGGCGACCATCACGGTTCCTTCAACTTAAAGGTGATATATATCTATCTATCGTCTCCGTCATCATGTGATAATACCCTGCATTTCCATATGCATTATTTCGTCACCACTCATCTTGTGTCGCGATTGTCAATGGCCACTCGATGCGCCAATAGTGACGTTGTACATTCCACAGCCCCAGACACGCAATGAATCATCGAGGTTCTTTACCCCGGATTTGCGTAAGGATGATCTGATCGCGCTACTGCATGTAGATCTCGCATACAGTAGCTCCCGAGATCTCAGGAGCTACAGTCTACAGAATAGAAAGGAGAGCTTTTTACTTTGGCGGTCCAAATTGCCAAAACAACTCTAGCCATCCAATTGAATGAGCGATTGATGGATGTCGGTAAATCGTGTACTCCTGACCGGCGAATCATAAGTTGCGCACCGCTCTTCTCCTATTACAGTTTTTGAAGAACTACATTTGGTATTGAAGGTGATGAGACGACCCCGCCCACCCCTATCTCGTATCGTATGGTATCCGCTAGAGGGCCCCAAGGCGTCAGTACTGAGTAAAATTGGTGGTGCTGACGCCCTGTGGCCGTCTAGACGATAGCTTGCCTCGTAAAGGTGTTCATTTAATACGATAATCATGGAGGGAAGTTGCCGGTGCTCTTAGCTGCCACAAAATATGGAAGAACCTGGTGCCCTGGACCTACTAAGTATTACACTTCCTTCACAACGATAGGATCCTTCCCTACCCGGCGTGCTTCTTCATTGAGTGCATCAATCTCAGCCTGCACATAGGGTATGCCTGTTTCTTGTCTCTCATCTTGGGTCAGTTGTTCAATCTCGCCCGGGAAATATATCCTCTCGACCCCAGCCGCCTTGTCCGATCCTATGACTCGCTGGTAGAGATAATCCATCCTCTGCCGAAACTCGTCCAGGCTCATGAAGAGGTCAGGCTTGATAGCCACGAGGAAGTGCCCGACATCTGACGGCTGTGAAGGGTCGTAAGGGCCCGTCACATGCCCAGCAAATGCCGAGCCTGTAGGTCAAGTCAGTGATATCACGAATTAAAATATTCAATAGGAGGGCGCCGACCTGATAGGACTCCGGAAAACACATCCATCATAATAGCTAGGGCCGAGCCCTTTGGGCCTCCCATGGGAAGCATCACACCCTCGAGAGCCGCGCTAGGGTCGTCTGTCGGACGTCCTTCGGCATCAAGCGCCCAGTCCAGGGGTATCTTTTCGCCCCTCCTCTTGGCCTTGTAGATCTTACCCCTAGCTGCCACCGAAGGCGCCATGTCGAGAATGAAGGGCTTGTGCTCACCGCCGGGTGCTCCGCAGGCGATAGGCGAGACGCCCATTAGCTTACTTTTGCCGCCAAAGACAGGCAGCGCGGGACTGGAATTGGTAAAGACACTACAAGAATTCACCAATCAGCCTCAGGGGTAGCGCAACGAGTAGTGGGCTCAAAGTCTACCTGGACTAAGTAGTAGTTCCCGAGCTATAGCCCTGAAAACCGTCGGGGGACATAACGTTGACAACGGAAAACTTACAGGCTCATCATATCAGCGTCTATGGCCTGCTGGCAGATCCAGGCGCTCATGCCGAAATGGTTCGAGTGCTTGACACTCACCATGCCGATGCCGAACTCGCGGGCCATGTCGATGGCGGTCGCCATTCCCAGGCGGGCCGCCAGGAAGCCGAAGCCGTTTCGGCCGTCGATCTGCGCGACCACCGGCGTGACCCTCGTGACCTCGGGACTGGCCGCGGCGTCGAGCACCCCCTGCCGGATCCGGGTCATGTACGACGGGATCCGGTTGATGCCGTGCGTGTCTACGCCCCGCAGGTCGGCGGCCACCAGACACCGCGCGACAATGGCCGCGTTGGACGGCGGCACTCCGTTCCCGATCAAGACGTTCGCGGCGAATCGCTGGGCCTCCTGCGCAATGACGTACACCTTGGTGTCGTCGCTGGGACTGGGCTCAGTCTCTTCCCCCATGGCTGCCACAATTTAAGGCGCTTTCTGAGGTAATACAATATCCTGGCTTAGAATGGATAGAAAGGGGTAGGATATTATTTACAATCTGCTCATCTTTCCAAGGCGACACATGTAAGTTTAACACGCAGCCTGGCAGCTTATTAGACTCCCTGAAGTAATACGTGGAAGAGTCATCTCCACCCCGCACTGTTCGGGATCCGATATCGTCCCCAAGTCCGCCTGTACGTCAAGGTCTCCGTTGTTAACAAGTGGGCTTTTCCCCACTCTCATATCCTCTATGTTTCTTCTGCAGCAGGAAGTGTCACATGTGGAACCCATCCATAACATTATTTCAACTATGTCGACTCTAGGATGGTTTCCGGCCGGCGGTGGAAATTTCCGGTACGGCGGCAACGGCCCGTGCCGAATTACTTGCCTCCGATGACAACGAGAAGTGATCCCGGCGGCACAGTTGTATACCTAACCCGGCGCTCATCAACCAGGGAGAAGGTGCCCGCGACAGCCTATTACGGTCTGACAACAAGTGACTGCACATAATCAATTACCGATATTATTGACATTGATGTAAGTATTACGTTGGCGAGCTCCCGAGACTCAATCAATCAACAGAGAAGCAATTGATCTACATGTCACATTTCTTTGTTGAACAGCGTATACGGAGACTTGCACGGCGAACTGGCATATGAAAGTTAATGCGCTGTCGGCCAGGCTCCAAGCAGTCCGACCGTAGTAGACGTGTCTATCAAGTACGTCCATGCGACACGCACGTCTTCTACGCCGTAGCCTCATCCAGATTGACGGAGCCAGCTGAGGAATCAAACACCATGCGGCGGAATGGTCATGACATGCATGGCTTGGCGCATTGAATAACCCCGCAGCAGGGAGGGTCACAGTCCTGCTTCTCCCGTCGTGTATCACGCAGGTGCTTAAAGTGTACAATGTGCCACAAGCCTGACCTTACTTCGCGCGGGCCCCATGGTGCAGTAAGCCGGATTCCCGTCAAGGTCCGCCGAATCTATTCCCGTCCGCACGGGGTTGCCTAAGTAGTCTAGCTCATAGTTCTGACACAGCCACCTCGACACTCAAACTGCACGTCAGCAGTCCGCAATCCCACAGGCGCTTTCTGGGAATGGCAAGACTGCAAGACATCCGCCAGCGGCTTTGAGGCGAAGCAAAGCCTCGGGACCAGCTTTTCTTTAGCGCTATAAGCGAGCACTAAGTAAACTAGTTGGAGGATGCTCAGCGGAACTGAGGCGCAGCCGCGCAGCACGGCTGCTGTAGATACCGGGCTTGTGGTTCAGCCTGTACGAAACGACCCCGGCTTGAGGGGGCCGTAGTGGTAGTGGAAGTGGGACTAGCCATGTGGCAACCAGCTAAATAGACGCGCGTGTAGTTGGTTCTGCAGTTGGAGTCGGTTAGCTTACGCCTCTATGTAGGAACTCTCCAGTTCAGCCGGCCAAAGACAACGGCCTAGTGTTATGTTGTTTTGGAAGCATCCCACTGCATCCTAACGCGCTGCTGAATGGGTAGGCCCATCGCTAATAGTCCTGTACGGGTCTACAGATTGGCCTCACTTGATGTTGATGTCAACATGCTGTCCGCTGTGTACGACCCCCTGTTCTCAGCATCGTCAGGCCGTCAAAAGAACTTACTGACAGGCAGGCAGACAGGCACAGGGACAGAGCCTTGGGAGAGATTTAAGATCCTTAGATGAAGTTGTTATGATAGTAGAAGTATTTACGATCGGCTTGTATGACCAATATTGTACATAACCCTACTCCGGTGTGTGTCGCATCCGGTCGACTGTTCAAGGGCCACCCTAGCGTCGTTACAACCAAAACAAAGCGTCCAAGCCACGTCCGGGCTGGCCTCCGAACTCCGCTATACTCCTTTTAAATTGTGCGTGGAGAAGGGGAAATGTTCAGAAAAGGTTTACTCGGGGAAGACTCTCCCAACGAACCTCAAGTTGGACGGGTTTGAGGTGTCGACCGAGTACTCGAGAATCTCGTCGCTGGAAATGGCGTACAGCATGCCGTCCGCGGTCATAGAAATAGCAGTAAAGTTCCGTTCCGGGCCCCCGGAGAAGTTAATCGTGTCGATGGAATTGAAACTCGACCCGTCGTAGTGACTGGCGGACAGCTCGCCGCCGTCGAGAAGGCCAACGTACAGGTAATTCGACCAATCATCCCACATTGTGATGGCGAACTGCTGCTTCTCCGATGGGAGAGGTATCTCCCTGACCAGAACTTGTTGGTCGTCTAGGATCCGTTAGCTAGCTGGTCCGAAAACAGACAGTGTGATTTGGGTGAAGGGGCCGACCCAGAGCCGGAAGAACTCACCAACGTCCCAACCCGCATCATAGTTCGTCAGCTGCATCGGGCCGGTAGTCTCTGAATTCGCGAGACCTTGAGTGACGAGCTGCATGCGGTCGAGGAAAGTCCCCCGCCGCTGGGGGATAATAGCCAAGCTCGAGTTGTCCACCACAAAATCGCTCTCAACGGCCACGTCTGACGTTTCCCAGTGACTCGAGTTCGCGACCTTGATAGCACCGTCGGAAGGCCTCTGGTAGGCCACGGCCCAGCTGCCCGTCTGACCGTCTGCCCAGGGGCGTTGCCAGGTCGCGGCCAGTAAGCTGCCAGGGCGGGTTTCGAGCATCGCCTCGTTCAGCGCATCGACCTGCCAGCGATCCGATGGGTTAAGTGTGTTCATATGAGCCACTGACTTGATAAAGCTGGTAGGGTCTAGGAACCAGAGGTGAATTTCGAAAAGGTTCATCCCTTCATGGTCTATCGCCGCGCTCGCCAGGGGAGTCCCGGAAACGGGATTCAGGGGTGCTGTCGTAGGGGCGAGAAGCCCCGTAAGGTTAGTCGTCCCCCAGGTTTTGTTCTCTGAGTCCCATTCGCGGGCGATGAGGGCATTGTGGGCATCCTGGAAGAAGACGATCCTATGAATGAACCCATCAGGGTCCGTCCAGTTTGACGAGGTGAGCCTCGAATTTGGGAGGATATCGATCCGGTCGTCCATTTCGGTTGTTGTAGAGTTTGTAGAGTCTGCAGAGTCTTCATTTCCCGGCTGCGCACTCGCCGCCTCTTGATTCTCCCCATCCTTGCTTGCCATCGCGCCACCAACTCCGCCAGCAATTGCCCCGATGATGATTATGAGCACGACTCCAAGTATTATATAGAAAGTAAGCGGTGCCATGCCGCATATCGTCCGCTTCGGCTTCTTCTCTTCGCCCTTGGCTGCATGGGCATCATACTCGCCGTAGGAGGCGGCAGGACTTTGTGACGACCCTGGTGGTACGCTGTCAGCGTAATAGCCATCCGCCGGCTGATAGGGACCAAGGCCTCCTGCTGTGGTATGTTGTTGGTAAGACTGATTAGGCACGGTCTCCTTCTGAGATTGCTCGGGGTCGATGACCTCGGGTAACTGGTACGAGTTCCGCACCTCGAGGGTGCTGTACGGCTCTGAATTGCTCATCGCGCTGGTCGATGCCGCCAGTTAACTCACCGGCTCGCTCGCGACATGAGGCGGTGGGAGAGTAGAATGCGGAAAATGATAAGCAAAGAAGACGAAGGGGGACGTGCTACGTTGATCAAACAGCAAGGGAAGCAGGCGGGCATGGCAGCCAGGTGCGAATTTCCCAGAGACAACCCTTGGCGCACCGCCGCTCGCTCTACCGGTCTTGGGAGGGTTGTTCCCCTGCGTATGTTGCGGAGCCATATCGTACTGAAGAATCCTTCGGTGCGTCCATTAGACGGGCTTCCCAATGAGAGGCCGAGATTTCCGTTCGGAGTGGGACTTGGTCCGTTACAACGCCGGCGAGTGGACTATGATCCCAGCACCACGCTTATCGTGGATCCATTGGTATCGAAGACCTCGACGGGTTTCCCTTCACCCACAAGCGCTGGCTAGAGCAGCTAAGGCCTAGCTGCTAAGCCTTACTGGCGTTGTAGTGGAGAAGCTGCTGTGCACCGTACAGTACACAATAATAGCGACGAAGTGACGCCTGGTCCATGGAGTATTTTTCCTGATTTTGGCACGCAGCAAGGAGATCGTCACTTGCTAACGCTATGTTGAAACAAGTGCTTATTGGCAATTTACTCATGCCTGGGAACGGGGTCCGGCCGTGCGACCCAAGGTAAGTCACCAGCGTATGAGCTGCTTCGTCGGAGTTAGTTAGGCCCACCACAAAACGAGTCGCTGAAGCCTCCTCTGATTAGGGTCTGTTCGCTAGACTTCGGCGGCCACGAACGACGTATTTTTGCCACTTTGAAATTTAAAGTTCGCCGAACTTTTTATATGGGTGGTTTATGTCGTCGTGGCAGATAATTTGTATGCAATGTAGAGTACGCCGTTAGTACGCCGTTAAACATTAAAAATAGTTAGCCGACGGCGGCAGATTAGGTCGTAAGCAACCGCCCCCCCTGCCCCCACCGGTCTGCCACTTACCGTCGGCCGTAAAGGATGTCGATATTTAATTGGTTTAGTACGTTACTACAAATACGGCACAGCCCCACCATATACCTAGGTTCATTTATGCAAAATTTTGTGGAGAAGACCCGTACTGCATCCGTACTACGTAAGTGGCAGATGCCGCCAAACACACACCCTTAGCGAATCGTGCGAGCATAGACATACTCAGCTGGGCGGCCAGCTGGAGGGTAAGGCGGATGCTATGTCACAGCGCTAAACGCAACCTTCTGCAACCCGAGAGTGTCTCAAAACTACGGTATCCCAAACATGATCCGCAGATCACTCGCAACCAACACCGTCAAGTATCAGGACGGCCAACATGAGCAGATAGCTTTATCAACGTCCTTGGAACTTGAAGGCCGCCTTTAGCGATAGGGCGTGGCTATTTTCTTAGATGGCCACAAGGCGTCAGCACCAAACAACTTTTTAGCAACTGCTAACCGGCGCGTTACCTGGAATGGTAAATCGAGCTAGTTACCACTCCTGTTGATTGGCCTATTTTGCGACGATCAGTGTAATTTTGAAACCGCCTCTTAAGAATTCTTATACTGCCGTCTTGGGGCCTTCTATCGGATAGTTCTGTCGTTTCTAACTTGTTCGTGCTGGGCAAGCTATTGACTAATTCGTAACTGACGACTCCGTAGTTAATCAGTACTTACGACGCTTACGCTGGGGCGTTGTCAAGTCAACAATGCCCTAAGCGGTTCAAACTAACTCTTTAAAGAATGCCTGGTTCCAACCTAAGAAGCGTATACGCACTGTTGGCGAATACTGCAATGTTATTCCCCAATTCACACTTCGTAGATCGCGATGATATATGGTATCTAGACCCGGATCTATCGTGCTATATTATGTTGTACACTAATAAGCCCGACCCCGGAAGTCCCTCGCGGCCCTCCGAATGGATTTGCAACTCCATCATGTATAAACCGCAATATTATCGACAAACCCAGGCCGTTTATACCTTCTCTGACCCTGGAATATGGGCTTTCCCAGTTAGCTCACCCTACACGCACGATATTTTCTTTTCGTGCAGCCATAATGACGCGATTCGGCGGGAGGGCGAATAGGGAGGTTGCAAATTCAACTACAGGCCCTGCCACTCTCGCCATAGCGTTAATCAGATCGAGAAAAAAAAAATAACGGTAGGCAACTGGTCTGCATGTTATAAAGTTCAGTCGATAAAGTTTGTTGGTTACGCGCGGCCCAGCCATCGCGTAATCTGTGCTGTTGTATGCGACGCGTTCTTGATAAAGAAGCTCGCTCAATCTGATACATCTTATCGATGGTGCTTTGGTACGAATTCCTATCCGGGGACCCGCTATGCACGTGGGTAGGAAATAAAGTCGCATCCATTTCGAATTGGCCAACTGTATCGACCAAGTTGAGTAAGGTAGGAGGATGCTGCCGGATCTGAGAACTCCCTTCGTAAGGCACCTGGCTTTCCCGAGGCTTCACAGCGGGATCCTTATCTTGTTGGGGGAGTCGGGCAAGGTTCGCAACGGTTCTCATTTACACAGTATGGTGTTGGTGAGTCTCAATAGATAACGGGAGCACTGATTTAAGTATCCCTTTCGTGGTGCTGAAATTATGATGGAGGGTCGAGGATTCCACGTTCGCTTGGCATAGCTATTCCTCAGCTCCCAGCGATGTTCGGTGTTGTGATGGTGTCTAGACCTTCTCATAATGGGTCAATGAAAGCTACATATAGCGGTCTAAAGTATCTATGTAACTTTACGACTTGCATGATCACATACACTATTGGTGCCCAAGGTCAGAAGCAACGGCTGAGAATAGGGGTGGATAAGGTTAAGGTCGGGCTTCCAGAGTCAACGAGAGAAAGGCGGAAAGTGATGGCGACAACACTGTGGAAACGATGTGAAGGAATTCATTCCCCTCCCTAAAGGCCGTTTTCCGGTTCATCGCTCTTCGGTCTTTGGAATGTTCCTAAAACCTGTCACCGACAACGGCCATCCCATGCGACCAGGGGTGCAAGGTGAGAGTTAAATGATCCCCCTTTCCGACCTGGTATATAAATAAATGAAACAAAGAAAAGACGCCATTTCATATTTACAGTGGAATCGAAGCACACCAATAATATGCTTGTTGGGCTGCAAGTTACCCCGGAAAGCATCCCCGGTCTGTGGGTTTGAATAAGCTCTGCTAGAACGGCCTCCGGAGATGAGTGTCAGCGCTAAAATTTGACATCCTAAGTCTGAATCAAGACAGAGAAAGACAATTAATTCTTCAATATGGCATGCACGGCGCATAAAACTGACGTGGCTAAAGATCTGGCCATCTCGGCGACAACACCTCAACCTAAATGCGGCCGTAGCATATTTGGGGCAATCCACCATGCTCTAGGGAACTCCATCCCCCAGTGTTCCATGAGGTTTCCCAGCTCTGCCTTCTTTCCGGGAACCACATTGACGAAAATGCGATCGCCCCCGCTCATGCTGGGCTCGGAGTGTACGGCCCCCTTATCAGGGCCAATTCGGAAGAAGGAGCATTCTCCCGGCGCTGCTTGGACCGTTCCTAGGCGTGAAAACTCATTCCCGAGCTCGTCCCTGACGACGTCCGCAGTAGCAGCGCAACCGATGCACCGGATCGAAGTACATGAGTGATCAGTAGCCAGGGCCTTCTTGGCGGAGCGCTGGATATCACGGGCAACAGGCTGATGCTCCCCAGGAATGAACATCGTAGATGGACCTAGCAAGGTGCCGCACAGCTTCCAATCCGTCTGTAAGTCCGGAGGTCGAGCTGGCCCGCTCCTCTCGGTCGACGGTGCGCCGAGGCCACCGCTCCCTGAGCTGAAGAACATGTCATCGGTGTGCCACCTAGGCTTATCAAACTCGGAGGTAGCCTTCGTCGCGCGGATCGTCAACCAGTAATGGTCCAGCCCGTTCTTGGCGAGGAACTGGTTCGCAAAAGCCAGGAACGGGAGTAGTAGAGGTAACAAGGAGTTGGATAAAGCTGTGGATGCCCACTCATGGTGGTTTGCCGGCAGCTCGTCTTCTCCCCCAAGCAGCGGACCACAGTAACTCCAGAAGGCGTCGCGCTTCACAGAAATATCCACCTCTGGTTCTTGATAAGATGACGAGCCCCGGTAGTCTAGGAAAGCAAAGCTAGAGTCTTCGTCGATAACGTGACCCATTCTGAGGAGCGGGTGCCGCGAGGCGCCGCCCTTGACCGCCCCAGACGGCCTCCGTAAAGTCCACTAGCGCTGCTTTATTGTAGTCGCTCTTGGATAGCTCCGATCTAGGCAATCCAGAACACAAGCCGAAGTTTGTGCTTCAAGTCAGCTGTTTGCGAGACACCTATTGTATCGTAAGGATGCAAACCGAGTGCTCCAGCCCCAGGCCCCCGAAAACTTGGGGGCTTGGCCTCAGTCTACCTCGGCCCCACACTGTCCCAACCAAACTGGGCAAATTAGGAAGTACCTTCACAAACGCGGCTATGCACACGTGACCACCGTCACTTCCAAACCAGGAGACACAAGAAACGGCATCCCTTGTTGTTCAACTTTGATCCTAGCCATCGTGTCAATGGTTGTGTCAATGCTTCAGGCCGGAGATGTTGTCCTGTTTCAAACAATTGGTATCACTAAGGGATCTTAGACTTTGGGAAGATAGATCCTGAAGGAAACAGAGACTCAGAACTCGCGGGTTGGGGTTGCGTGAATGTAAGTTTAAGCCAACTGTCGGAGTCACCCTCGTTATAATTTTGAAAGGGGTCACGGAGAGTTTCATATGAATTTAGATCGGGGGGTTGGATCCTTTCGGGAACTATATAAGACGAAGGATGCTGAGAAGGAGTAAATGCGTCTAGGAGTAGAAATGAGTGTATTGAAGCTGGATGAAGAGCTATCCTAAGGCCTGGGACCCGAGGCCTCCTTATATAGACATATTACCACTTTCCACAACCTTCCATGCAAGCACCCATGATCCCGTCTCAATAGCATCACAGTTCCTGCGAAGAGCGAGTGGCCCTTCGACAGTAGCAGGGCCAAAGCAAACATGATTGTCAGTCACAGTATAAGACCATGCCATAACAAAGTAAATAAACTGAGGTGGAAGAGCCCTTTACTGTCCTTCTATATACGGTGACTAGCATGTAACGGTCTCGTAACGATTCCTCATATTAGTCCTTGGTGATTTCTTCGCTAAATGCATTTAAGTCATACTTCTTCAAACACGGCATTTCCCAGAGCTGTACGGTTTATAAACCCTCCAGTGTTTAGTACACCTATTTAATTCTCAAGAGCGTTGAGGAGTATCGGAATCAGCGGTTAATTCCTTCCTTGCGCTTCAAAACATCCCTATTTCTAACCACTGACTGAGACAATAACAGCGAGCGTACGATAGTCAACCGAACATGTAAGCGAGATTCAGGATAATTATATAAAGCAAACACATATCCGGGAAAACTTTGGGACCATTCTATCATAAGCCAACCAGACAAGCTCTCACAGTGTCAACATATGGGTGCTAGAGTAAGGGTGCCATACTCAGATTTAAACTTGTTAAACCACTAATTAGATAGAAATTGTAGGGGACAACTGGTATTCTCCGTAACTATCTTAAGTGATATGCGCACTTCATTCGGATCAAACCCAGGACACGAGACAACGAGAGAGAGCTGGTTTCGGATGCAAGTTTTCCCAATCCATTCCATATCTCAATACCGACAACCCGCTTTCTTGTCATATTCGTAATAGTAGCTTCCACATGGCTATATTACGTCCAAACCTAATAGCCATGTGGCCCCTATTCGTCTCCAGAACGGTAATCGATGCCGACCTAAACAAAACTAGCAGACGCAAAGAGTTCCCTTGCCGGAAAGGTCGTGGCGACGCCTCGACTTCCGCCTATCGACGAATTTCAACGAAAGGACATGCGTCACTGATGGTTGGTCTCGGATCGTGCGGCTTAAGGTAATCTGAGCGACGCAGCAGATTAATGTGGCTCGATAAGTGCCAACCATTAATCATCAGAGGAAAGAGTACTAAGTTTCTCTAACACACTCAATATCTCTATACGAACTGAGCCTCGTCCATATAACTTGCAGCGAACTACTGAACCACATGACAAAAAATGCGTAAGTGCTTTCTGCTTCTCGTTAGCTGTCTAGACATTTTTAGGTCACTGCGTCTAAGATGCTACTTCTAGGGGCTTGGCGTCTCATGTTAACTAAACAGCGTCTCAATGCCAGATATCTCAAGTGGTTCTTCGCTTTATTCGTCTGCCCAGAAAATTGACGTCGGCGATCAAACACGGTGGAGAAACCTTAGATAATGCAATGTCGACGCAGTAATCCCCAACCCCTCTTCTATCCTAATTACGGCTCAGCTCCGTCTCAAGGAATCTGTAACAAAACATGGGTTCTAGTTCAAAACCACCTACATATTAACACGCAATCAAAGGAATCTCTTCAATATCGTCGAAATTGCTTCCGGAGAGGCTTCAATGGAGAGGAGGTAACCGTAATAGCTTGCTCCAGGCACTTCTTTCACATTCCCGGGCTTGCGCGAGCAGCCTCACCACGTCGAGGCCGTTGTTGAACAAGAAGTAACAATGACAGACTGAGAACAAGGACCATTGTTCAAGTTCTACTGCTTCATATAAGGTGCGCAAAGCCGCCACTTAAGCACCAATGCTGTAAGAGCTTGGTGCGTAATCGTTGGATATATCCAAGTAGCCCCTTGATGCAGACAACAACTACAATGACCACCCCATCGACATCCCGAATTAATAAAACTGCACCCGGAGTCCCCAAATCCATGGGCGACCTCCAAACCCGCTTCAGCCTCAAGGATAATTCCGACGCTGAAGCCCTGTTGAAGGCGTGGCCTATCAAAGAGGCATTCCACTACTACCTGAACAGGTGTCTATCGAACCAACATAGCGTGGTCGAAGAGCTGCCAGAATGGCAAGAAGTGGATCAGTATCTCCTGGATATGCGAATGATACCGCGGGCCAAGCGGAGGGACAGATCTTTGAAGGAGGTCGTTGAAGAGGAATGCTTTAATGCCCCCTATCAGCTTATGCCACACGTAGCACTCTTTGTTCTGCGAGCTGAGAGCTTCCTTCAGAGCGACGAAGGCACTAGATTCGACATTGCGAGCCAGATGTATGACACGAAGCAGGATAAGGAGTTCGATCGCCGCTGGAGGAGTATGGACCTGCTGTGCTTCTTGGTAGGCCGTCATCGTCCAAACCCAACCTGAAGATATCGCATACACTTAGCCCTAGGATGGTGGCATGTTGGCTGAGCTACTCACATATTGTCTGGACGGCGTCGCGACACAGGCCACTGTCACAGAATTTTAAGAGGAGTCCGTAGCCGAAGCATGGTGGTGCTGGGCTCCCAATCTTTAAGCCAACACTAGCAACTTGGCCGAAGTTGCATGTCAGACAGCGGCCTAGCCAGCAATGAACCGTGAACGATGGGCGACACCGAACCATAGTTACATCCGATACATCTAGAAACAACGTAAGATACATCCACCATTAAATAGTGACATAAGACTGTTTTCCACATCTGTTACGGGCAGCTTAACCAGTTTCCATATAGTTCCCGTTTGTCGTCAAAATGCCACCATTAATAAGCCCACTTATTACAACACACCAAGGTCACACACACTTATCCCTGGCTGGTATCTTACTACCAACCCTAGCTGCCGTTTTTCGAATATGGCCACCCCAAAATATCATTGGTAACCGATTCCAAGGTAGTGGGTGGAAAGGATGTTAGGATACCTGCGGGCCTCCGCAACTTTTAAGGTTTGACGCATAGGAGCGTAGCTTCAGCTCACGAAGCGAGGTGGGCAGATGGCTAAAGCGTTCCAGCATGACTAATCGGAGGAGCTCAGAGCCAAATAATGTCCGCTCGGTAGGAGCCTAGATGCCCGGATTCTCTTTTCTATGACTCCCGACGAAACGACCGGTTATCAAGGCGCTGGAGACTCCTGGGACGGCCATCGAGACGCATCTGACAAGGACAACGCACGTACAGCACGAGTACGGAAACTCATCAGAACGTTGTCCATGACATGGGACGAGATGATGGTGCGTGCATTCCCTGCCTATACCAATTAGGCGCAAAGAAGGCTTCTTCTCGAACAGCGGTTAGAAGGGCAGGCCCCGCCCTGCAAGACAGATGTTCCTAGGGTCTTATCTGACATGACCTATCGACTTCATACTTTGGCCTGACTTCGGGAAGCTTAATAGCCGTCGCAGAAAGCTCGCCCGAAACGAAGCACCAGGGACGATCGTCGGGGGTGAATGGAGGAAGGGGTCGATAGCCGATTGCGAAGTTGTAGACCAGGGTGGAGGGAAAAGGAATAAGCGGCGTTCTGTATCTTCGAAGATTTCAGCCTCACCTGACCCGGCCATGAACTTAAACTTGAAAATAGCTCCTGCCTACCCAGCGGGAAAACCACAGGACAGAGAGGGTCTTGAGCTATGAGAGCTAATACATTTGAGATGCCGCCACACTCTCGAATAGGTTAAGTCAGGGGTATGAACAAAATAGCGCTTTGTGTGGAATTGACACCACCCTTGTCGGTTACAAGTGCCCAAAGATTCATTCCTGGTTTGTGAGCAATGAGCAACTACTCCCTTCGTCCAAGACGACGGTTGGAAAATGCAACTTGCTGCTGAGTGACAGTTGAGTGGGTCATTCATATGTATCTGGCTCTTAGTAGTATGTGTTTGGTCATTAAATCAATTGAGGCGATGATAAGAAGTCTTTATCCGTCGCTCCTCGGCTACTGTTTCGTAAACCACGTGGACGAGCGGGAAATACAAGAGGCCAAGGTAAATAAGAGTGGTGGTTTCCGAGATCACCATTCGGGGTTCTTACATGGCATCATCACCATCCGGACAGAGGTTGGTTATCAGCTATTTTTCTTACTTGAATATACTCCATAAGCCTCTGCTTTGCATAAATATGGACTCGCATATTTCGAACTTGTCGCCTTGATTACCGGGTTTCGACTCTGCAAACGGAGGGAGAGCCTGGGAAGGCATTGTAATAAGGGCTACCGCAATAATTGAACAGGCGTCGGTCCGCTGCCGCTTCGAGATCTGACGGAAATACAAACGTGGGATAACTAGGCCTTGTCAATGGGGAACTGATCGACATTGTGTCGATTGCGTTCAGGAGAACTAAGTGGGTGGCTGCATTGCCGGGGTTAGGAATCTGAAACATACGAAGATCCGATGCGACTAATGAGATGCGTAGAGAATGTTAGCTATTGGAAAATGTCGGACTGGGTATTATATGGTCGCATATACTAAGCTAAGAAGCAGATAGGCGGCAAAGACTACTACGTATGCGCACCCTTTGCAGTTTGATTTGGGCTACACCTGTGAGACTGACTCGAGGAGTCTGAGGGGGCTTGACACGAGTTTAAAAGGGTTCCCCAAACCGTTGTGATCCTCGAATGGAGGTGAAGACGGTGGAGAATTCGTAGCGCCCTCCAGAACTGACGCAGGTGAGGGGAACGGAGGGGCGACGGAGGTATGACTGGCAGCACGCATACCATAGTGCATACATATACTCCGCATTGCGGGTCTGATACGATGCCAGATATTATAGAATCCTGCAGCGGATTTACAAGCTGTCCGCGACATGTTCCAGTCATGCTGAGACGAGCGGGTCACTCAGAGTTGCGACTTGGAGATGGCGCTGAATAGCAACTACGAGGAACGAGTTGTGGAAGACATGCGAGAGAAAAGGGGAAGACGAATTTCAAATCCGTGCGTCAGCATGCGAGGTTAGAAGCCAGGAATGGCTGTAGGTTTGTTTGCACAGTTGTTCAGATTATCGTCAAAGCGACACCTCTATAATGACGGATCATTTTCCGTAACCGTATGGCATGGTGTATCGAGCTGTGGCTGACTAACCAATGATACTAAGCGGTTGCCACACGTCGCGGGGGAAACAAAAACAAAGAAGCTGAATTACGAGTCTGTTCGATTGCATACGAGGCTTCTCTTGACTCCCTGTGAATAAGCGCCTCTGATTCTGAGAACTGCCGCCGCCCAAGGACAGCATTGAAGTTACAGACAAGTTAGCCTAAAGTTGCAGGGTGTCGTGACTTAGGGGTTTTAGTAGATAATTACCTAGAAATGCCAGTCGCATCTTTACTCGTATCTTCCATAGAGACGTGTATATGGGGAGATGTCTCACTTAAGAGAAGCGAGTCAGCTATAGGCTATCGGTGGACGATCTGCCGGTGTCACATCCACGTGTAGGTAACATTGCTCGGTTTGCTTCCCTGTTGCAGATAGCGTCTCCCCGGCTGCTTCAAAAGTTGTGACGGATCATGTTCGGTGACTTAGCTTCGTACGGCATTTACATCTGTCCTTCGTACCATCTTAGCCACTCACCCATCAGACTCAATTCAACCTATGTAATGTTAAGCTGATGACGCCTTTCCGACGGTACCATTAGCTAAATGCTTCCAGCTTTTTGGATTGGCTTCAATGCTCTTCTTGTGTGGTTTGTAACATTTTGGGAACACTTCCCTTTTTGTCCAAGCCCCACCTAAACAATTAACTACAGCATACCAAGCAATATGTGATTTGGCTGTGCCTGGAATGAGGTGGAGACTGGCCGAAAATTTGAGATTGCAGGTTGACAGGGTTATTCGCGCTAACGCGTATGTACCTGGTCAAGTGTGTGATCCAGGTGGGTATGGTACCATGCATTGCAGCTGCAAGCACAGACCCATATGCAGAGGGCCAAGAGGGGGCGTATGCACTCTCAATTCCCCCCACTACCGATACAAGAGAGCGGAGTATCCTGTACTCTATATAGAGCCACCGAGTATCGCTTCTAATGACCTTTTCCTATCAAAACTGTGCGGTTATTCTACGCTAATCAGCTAGCGTTTCCTGCAGCGTTGGCAGTCTCTTCGTACCCAGTACTTGCCTTCTTATCTGGTTACTGCAAATCGGCTCCCATTCCTTGGTGGTTTGACGACCTAGATCCAAACAACCTACAGCAATGTAAGGTGGTATACAGCAGATCCCACATACATGTATTGAAACGTGCAATGGCGGTGTCTGCAGGTGTACATATATTTATCACCTCCTTGCTGATTTATAGACGGTAAATACCACCAGTTAGATATTCGTCAGTGACATCCAGTCTTGTGTACTTCGTAATGCTGCTCATTATATTCCCCCGCTAGACATGCGCGTACTAACCTGTATCGTTACATTAGCTGCTATGTAGCTCTAAAGCCGCGTCCCCCATTTTAACGATCCCCTTCCCACCCCTTTTGCCCTTTCCAGAATGCAGCTTAGCTGTTGTCCAGCCTCCCTGGTCGACATAAACCTAGGCTACTCTCTTCTGATCTGTGCGTCCGTGACCTCTGGTCACTCTCATGTTACCTTGCTGGTTACTTACGGGGGTAGTCTGCACTAACTGGCTGCTGAGAAAACCCGTGGGGTGTACATGGAATCTACTTTTCACAACTCCTTGTCAGGAATCGGCGTACTCTCCCTTCTCGAATCACATCGCTGTCGTACCCATTCTTCCCTCTTCCGCAAAGGCCTCTCTCTACCGTTCTCTCTATTCTCTTCTTCCCGTCCCGTTAGGAGATCCAACTTTCTTTCCTTCCCTTCCGACCCCTCCCACGGGAAACACTCCGAGTCGGCCTCTGCCTGTGTCCGTGTCGTGTCTTTCGCCCATCGCAAGGCCGACTGAGCAGCCAAGGCGCCCTACCACATCAAGCACTCACGGGATAGCTTGCGAGTTCCATTTCGGTCACCTTTGACTGGAGGAAGAGTGCACTTCATACTAACTATCACCACATTTGGCTGGTATCCGTTCTTTTCTAACCCGAACCTGGTCCTTGGGAGACAGTTTTCGCGGCAGCTACATTTCTTGCTACCGTATCTTAATTTATCAAACCTGGAATCAACCGCCGTCGTCGACCTTGACGAATAAATCGCATTGAAAGCGACGAAGATGGCCCCTTCTCTGAGCGCACATCCGTCGTTTACGCGGCCGCGAACAAGCGACCGCGATGCCCGCCCGACCACACGCGATCAGAACGACAACAACTTGATTATCCCCAGCAGGACTTCGTCTCTACATTCGCGAATCACGCAACCAATCCCGTCTTCGCTCAGTGCCAAACCGCAGCAACGGACTCCCAAGACTCTCACCCATGCCTACATGGTCTGCGGTGTTGGACGGGAGCCTTCGCAATGGGTCAAGGCGCCGTCTCCGTCGCAGGGGAAGATCGGCCACATGAAGGGTGCGGTTGGCCAGTTCTGGCTACCGGAGATTCTAGGAAGTAGTCCACGTCTCGAACAGGACAATGAAATTGCGAGGGCATTGCATGCGGCTATGAGAGTACGTGCGAGCCTCATGTATTAATTGTGTGTTTTTGTATAGCTTACAGTTTTAGGCCTGCTTCCCTCACGATGTTGAGATCTGTACTGGTCGAAGCCAGCCACACTGCGTCCATCATGCTTTCGTCTTGCAGCAGGATTCTTCGCACACACTTTATGGCATCTGCCTTCGAGTCTGGTCGCGGGCGGACGAGAAGCGAGCCGAGACGATTCGAGATCTGAGGAAAAAGACCGAGGCCGATTATTATGACAACCCCGATGAGACGTACTGGATTCCGTACTGCTTATCATTCCTTTCGAGATATCCCCTCTATAACCTACTCGGCGACTACCTACGAGGTATGTGGATTCACTGGAATAAGGCGACCAACTTGTTCCATGCCGAAGAAGTCTCGCGAATCCTCAGCTTTCCCGCACCGAGACTGAATGACCTCGTTCGAATCGACATGAAAGATTACGCTTTATGCTACCAGTTCCCTTCGTCGCCGACAGGATTCCAAAACTTTGCTATGTGGCCTCTGTGGTCCTGTCTTTCGATTCCCAACATTGTCGGTGTGATTGAAGCTGCTATTTCGCCCACTGGGCGGATTATCTTCGTTAGTCACTATCCCGCAATGCTGACCATGGCTGCCGAAACTGTTCGTTTCTGCGTTCGTGTCTATGAGTGGAGCGGCCTTTACGTACCCGTAGTACACGCACGACATGTGAAGGAACTTGTTGAGGAACCAGGCCCATACATTCTTGGGGTTACTGCCGAGTGTAGATCTCTTTTCATGGCACCCAAAGATTCTTTGGTAGTGGACCTTGACCGGAATTTCGTACTTACATCCAGCCCACCGACTGCATTGACCCTGAGCCAACGAAACAAGTTCGTAGCGCGCCTGACTCAGGCCTTGGGCGGTGATGTCTCGCCCCCCGGTGTTCCTCAGCACTTGCGGTCTGCCTACGGTGGCGGCAAACTGGTCCCGGCCGGTCAGATTATTGTTATGCGTGGTGAGGTCGAATCCATTCAAGACCCTGAGTGGTGGAACCAGGATTCAGTGATGGCTGTGATGGATCATGTTTGTGAGAAGTTGGTAAGTAGTGGTTTCCAACCCCAGCTTTTATGGCCGCTCAGTAAGCTAATCAACGTTCAGGGTCGCAACTCCGGACTGAAGGCCGTATTCGGCGGCTCAGTAAAGAAGCCATTAATGACGAAGGTCTCCAAGAGACACTTGAACGAGATTGTTCGGGAGCGCAACCAGTATTCTCGCGATGCTTTGGAAGCCTGGCAGGATTTCATCAACCTGAAGGGTCGGATGGACACGGAGCTGGCTAAAGTCAGCAAGCGAAACAACTACCTGGTAGAGGAACTTGAGGGCTGGAAGCAACAGGTGCGACCCTCTGTCTCCCAATCTTATCCAGTTTCTATGCTAACAGGGATTTTTAGTTCCTCAAATTCCAAGCTTTCGCTGAGCAGCTCACTAAGGAAACACAAGATCTTAAAGTCAAGATCGAGAACCATAAGCGAGAGAACCGCCGCCTTGCAGGCCTCCTTGACCAGCAGAAGGATGACAATAATCGTCTTAACGTCCGCCTTACTGGTACTGAGAAGCAGCGTGATGATGCTCTTGAGGCGCTTGTGCTGCAGCAGGAGATTGCCGAAGAGCTCGAGCGCGAGCGCAAGCGCAACAAGAAGGAGCTTTCCGCGCTTCAGAACGCCAATATGACTATCCTTCGACAGCGCGACGAGGCACGCCGTGTTGTGCTTCATCTCCGCAGCTTGATTGGCGGGCAATCTCACCATATGGAGCACCTTGTCCGGTCCCTTACGAAGCCCGATGAGTTGGTAAGCGAGATCGAGGCCAGCTTTGATGGCGAGGAGGACGAGGCGGATGACGGTGAGTATTCCTTTTTGTGGCCTAAGCATGTGTATCCTCTCGTATATGGTTCTAATATATCGTCACAGGACACCTTGGCAAACCAAGCAACGGAAACAAGCGCCTCTCAGCTGCCAGCTTCTTTGACGTGGCCGACCGCCACCTGAAGGACAAGACCGATGCCATTTCTCACATCATCCGTAACATCGCCGAGCAGTGCCAGGCTGCTGTCGAAGGATTGCAGCTTGCCCAGGATGCTGAGATTGGTTCGGGCCGATCGCCCCGCCGGCAGAGCACTTTATCAGTTGCTCAAAGCGACGATGGCCACTCGGCCACTAACTCTGAGGTCGGTGAAGAGAGCCTTCTTCACCCATCGGGAAGGGCTTCCAGTATTCCTCCTACTCCGGATTTGATTCCCAACCGGAGCAGCACATCGATGTCCATTGCGTCGACCGTTACGACCCCCGAGCGCTCAAGCCAGCAGTACAATATGCACAACGTCCACAACGATATCCCCACCAAGATACTCGAGGACAACGAAGACGAGTATGCAGAGAGGAGCGAATCTGAGGCACCTGCTCAGGTACACGGTATTGTGGGGAAGCACTCCGACGGCCTGATGCGCCGGCCTGCCGGTGCTCGAATTAGCGCTCTGGGCGGCAGCCGCTAAGAGAACCCTCTGCCACTGTATTGGTTACTATGATGGTTGGCGTCGGTGGTAGCGTGTCTCAGATTCTATTGGAGTATGCGCCTGGCGACTAGAGAAAAGGTCCTCTCGCCCTTGGCTGCATATGTTTTCTCCTTGTCCCTTGATGGGGTTCGGTTGTTGGCATCATTGGTGCTATTCCATTGGCGTTGTATCTGTCGGAATTTCGTTCTGGTCTTGTCCATGGATATTTTCTCTGCACGCTGATACCCATACGCCTGGGTAGTAATCTCTTATTCATCTGAGTGCGGGAGAGGGGGTTTATAGGAGAAGATCTCGAGGAAAGCCTTGGTTGTGAAGACAAGCGCCCTTTCATCTGGAACGGCAGCCAGGTTAAGCTGCTGGTGTTGCTGCCGGACAGGAAAAATCACGAATGCAAGGATAAGCAGTCCAGTTCTCCTTTGTATACTGTGTACGGTCACGGAGCTTTGGTTCAATGGTTCACGGCCTTAGTTAGGTCTTAGATGCGTTGTATAGGTAAGCTAGGTAAGTTGACAAGGGCTGTTCATCTTAGGATCGCCTCTACTTACGACTAGACTAGCAAAATTCCAGAGAGATATTTGATTATTATATGAACGCGTCTTCTCCTGGTACTGCAAACTGCTTGATGGCGACTTGCTGCTCGATTGGTAGCCCCTGGCCCTGATTTCGAGCCTCTCCCCAGGTGTAAAACTTTAGTCGGCATTACCGCAGGGTCTATACGATCCCTCTATACCCTCGGCTATTTCGTACTAGCATAAGCATCGCCATCCAGGCCTGTTTAGGACGTGCATTGTCCCTCTTTTCGGGGTGATGAGATGAGGCTTCGGGACCACCTCTGGGGTAGGCGCCCAGTCTCGCAACTGAGATTCCCCGCTCCTGCTTTTAGCCTTGTGTTACACACAGCTCTATTCAGGTAGTTATATACGAATCGTCGCAAGTAGCTACTGGCTGTTGCCGTGAGAAGGTCCGTATAGTCTAGACGGCTGGCGCGTCTTGGAAGCGGGAGAGTCCTGCGATACGGATGCGATTCGGCCACGCTTGCTTACCCCGTTGGCAAGTTAGCATAGTCACCCGTCGCTAGCTGCCGTTCCTCTCTTCGCCGTATTATCTGCGCTACGGCCGGAGGCATGTGGTGGGCGCGGGCCGAGTTGCTCTGTGAGTTATTTCGTGTGCTCCATCCGTCTGTCGGTCTCGGAGCGTTCTTCCGGATGATAGAGCATCAGCGGTCATCTTTCCTTTGCGCCGCCTCGATTCGGTGTACCCTCTTACTGATGTCTATTATAATTGACACAGCCCTTTGCGTCTCAAGCGTGTCCGTTTGCCCCGTGGTGATTACGCAGAAGAGGGTACTAATACAGTTGAGTCTCGAGAGAGCTGGCGGAGGTGCAGGCTGGGGCTACAAATTTGGGTATGTATCATGCAGGAACGGGTGAAGGTCTATCCGCTAGAAGGCCCCAAGGCGTCAGTACTGAGTAAAACTGGTGGTGCTGACGCCTTGTGGCCATCTAGAAGATAAGCTTGGTATGACTACACGGCTATACCGGGAGAACACGGTGGATTTACTGATGCTAGGCTGGGAGGTCGTCGGGTAAGTAGCTTTCCCCCCTCTACTAGGCCGCAGGAGTTTCCGTGGGCTTTAAGCCGAGATTACATGTACGATAGTAAGCAACCTAGTCCGCGATGGGCTTTTTGCTCTGTAGCGGGAGGAATTGACTCTTGTTGGCAGAGGCAGAATGATCAAATATAGGAGTGACATACAGATTCATATCCCGTTAACTACGTGGATATATTTATCTCCCGCTTGGGACACACAGACAATTGTCTGTCATGTTACCCTCTGGATCTCTAATTGTCATTGATTGCACGTATGAAGAATCGCAACATGGACGATATACTCATAAGTTCAACCCTTGGCTTAGCGACTTGCCAATATTGATATCGGTGTTCCTGACACGCCGATCTAGGTCTGAGATAGAATTTATATTAATGCATTCTGTGCCATTAAAGGTTTCACGAGCATATGACATGCCTCCAAAGCACGTTCCTTCGGAGCGCTGTCCGTCTCTTACCGCCACTCGGATACTATTGCTAACCCTACCGAATAATTTGAGTATGGAGACTTTATTGACATATCCTATTAGTTCTACGATAGATCTCGGAAGGTCCTTCATCTCTGTGCGGTATACTGCACCCCTTTATAGAGCGTCTTGGCTACGCGTCAAGGTAGCCTTTGTTCTCGCTCAAATCCGAATGCGACCGCCCCCTATTGTCTGTTTCCAAAAGCGGGAATCCTTTGACAAGAACCAAAGAACGAGTCTACTCGTCCCGAAGAGCTTTGTTTACACCAGTTCTATTAAGAATAACTAGGCAATGCGTGCGTGCTCTTAGTAAGGCAGTGTGTCGTAACTTTTCTTCAAGACGCCCGGCATATATACGCGCGGCTTTTAATAGATAAGATACTCCCACCATGTCGGGTCCCGAAGAAATACCGCACGAGGAATACTTGAGGCTGAGATGGCGCCAGCGCGATAAATTCGACTTCTACCGGCGCGGCATTCCGTGGTCGGCTGGGTTAAGACGGCATCTGGATTTCGGTGGTTTGGAAAACAAGATATTCCCCAAAAGGGGGAAGCCCGGTACAGGTAGGCATCTGAGTCTGTTGCTTTTTTTCTATGGCTGCGTCGATGGGCGTGCAATGATTTATACCACGGCCAAGCCACCGGCCTTAAAAGCTTGCCAACACGGGAATTTAAGATCAGCCTATATATACATCCTGGGACCTCTTAGAAATTTACGTTGAGTGGTAACTAACCTGAATTTGTGGCACCAGGGCCGAACCTGCCCAACTTACCTAGGTATCTATCGCAGTTTAAGCTCGACCCGAACAACATCAACTTCGACGAACTGGGAACGAAAGACATCGTTCCCGGAAATGAGGCGGTGAAGCTTACCATGATCAAAGACAAGATCAGGGAGATGAAGCTGGGGTTCGGTATCACTAAGAGATATGAATACAAGCAATCTCTCGGCGCTGGCGGTTTCGGTCTGACCATGTGGATGCTGCAGCACGACTACATGGGGAACTTCGAGTGCGATGTCGTGGTCAAAATGAACATTGACCCCGAGAGGGGGAACCTTTACCGCGAGATGAGGTGCCAGAGTGTAAGTGGCCCCCCGGCCTGCATATGTATATGAATATTTCACGATGCTGAAGCTGACAAACGCAAGATGTTCCGGAGCTCGGAGCATATGGTCCAGCTGGCGCAGGTGGACACGAACGAGTTCATCCCGGCGCGCGAGAGGACTCTATGGCTGCAGGCCAAGGCGGCCGAGGCCAAGAATGCTATCTTCAGGACCCAGGAGGAAAATGAGTTGATCGCGAAGATGCCAGAGCCTCTCGACGCCATGGTCATGGAGTTCGTGCCCAACGGCGACCTGTCCACGTTTATAAAAAGGGTCAACCAGCTCCAGACCGAGTTTCCAGGCATGGCCCTCTGGAAGTTCTTCCTCTGCTGTATGTCTTCAATCAGGAACTGTCCTGCCTCACTTGCCTAGCTCGAGGTAGCATACTTACCTTTTCGTGGAACAGTGATAAGAATGTGTATCGGGTAAGTCATTTTGGGACGATTCTTCCCCCCTTTATGCCGCTGTACTAGCAGGAATCATCGGTTATGGCTTATCTGAAGGTCGACCTGATAGAAAGAAATATCTCACACTGATTGTTTGTTGGCTCGATTACGACGAGATATCGCTGATCGCAGCTGCTGCAGGTTAGCATATCCTGTCGAGTTCATCCCGGCTAACCAGGGCCGGATTAATAAATATCCAATCATGGAAAACATTCCAGATGATCAGGGACCGACCCGGATTGTACACTTTGACCTTGACCCCAAAAACAGTAAGCAGCAGCTCCCCTCTACCAGAATTAATATCTCATCAAGTTGATGGAATGTCCGTAACTCACCCCGCACAGTCTTTGTCGGAAGGGCAATAAGTGGGAGTAACGAGCATTCCTTCAACCCGATACTTAGGGTCAGTCATTACCCAATCCCTACAGCCTTGAGAGATACAATAGCTGAGAAGTTTTTGGACAGCTCGGGGACTTTGGCCTTACGGTAGAGGTCGAAGACGAGAAACCCGACCAGTAAGCTTTCTCTCCGTGAGTTTATTTCGGCTCGGTGCTTATAATTTGCGTCTAGGTATTATGAACAGCTGCGTTCGTATGGCAAGCATGGATTTCTCGCCCCGGTGAGTTACCACGCTTATCCTCCAACCGCTAACGCACTGACGAACTGTGCTCGAAGGAGCAATTCTGTGAGGACTGGGACTATCTTGTCAGCAACTCCAACTCCGTCAGAACCCACCATATTGCGGGCAATTACGGACCGCATACTAACATATGGGCCGCTGGTCTTGTGAGTGAACTCTGTCTCAAAAAGACTCTGCATCCGGCCAGGGTGCATCCTCGCTGACGCATTCTGAACAGACCATGGAATGCTTAATCACTGGCTGCCGCCCACCCCAGCCCGTACGAGTAACCCAAGTTTTCGACGAGGCCAGAGGGCTCACGTACATGACATGTGGAGAACACCTCCTCAGCGACCCCAAGTACGACTACATCGACCGCGACCTGCGGAGGATCGTCGCGCAGTGTCAGGCGTACTACCCCAAGGACCGGCCAGGCTTCCGGGAGCTCGAGGAGGCCGTCCTGCTCGCCATCAACAGCAAGAGGTACCCCCACACGGAACAAGATATCATAGAGTGGTTCGACAAGATACTCCCGAACACGAAGCCGCCCCCGCCGCCTGAGTCCGCCGCCAGGCCCATGGAGGTGGATAACAAGTACAGCGACGACGTCAAGATGAAGAGCAGAAACAGCGGTCGTGAGTCCGCGGGCAGACCCATGGAGGTGGACGACAAGTACGGCGACAACGACGTCAAAATGAAGAGCAGACACAGCGGCGGTGCCGTTCCGTACCAAGGAAACCCGAGACGCTCTCCTTCTGTTGCCACCACTGCCCGTGGGGGGGTGCCCGTGAGGAATATTAGAGTCCGGTCCGAGATGCCGGCGGGCCCTTCGGGGAGAGCTGGGTCGCCGCCAATTATCAATGGTTTCGTCCCTGTTAACCGGTTCCGGGTCGCGTCGCCGGCGGGCCGTTCAGGGAAAGCCGTGTCGCCGCCACTTGCCCGTGGTTTTACCCCCATAAACGGTGGCCCCACCCAGGCGGGGACTCCTTCCAACTCGACGGCTCCAGGTGGTGCGCGGAGGGGCCTGCTTGAAAATAGGAGGCGGGCCTCTCCCTATTAGCGTGGCGGTGCGGGGAGTAGCTCGCGGTGACGAAGCGCGTCCCCAAAACGCCGTTGAACTGGCGGCCAAGGGGCTGCCGGGGGTGGTCCGCCTATGGATAGGCCTGCGGGTGAAGGGACTGGAATGGCCAACTAATCCCGGCAGTGTACCTGAATGATCGTATTCTTGGGTAACTTTACTTGCGTAGAGGAAAAATTTCTGTCAAATCTAGCGGTCGCAGATCTAGCATATCCTCGAGACGCTTGCCTAGGGTCGGGGAATTGGGGCACTGATACGCGTTGAATTCGATCGGCTTATGCTCAGGGGCACGGTCCTACGTTGTGCTCATATCACCTACCCGTCGGGTTTCGTGCTGGCGTTGGCGCCGTCTTTAGAGCCACGGATAAGATATGTAGTATCGCAGATTTCCAAACACGTAGCCATGATAACGGTCCTGCATGGCACTACGAGTTTCCCACCTGCTGTAACCTGTGTAGGCTTGTCTTGGGGACCCTGATGATAAGGCTTGATGATGCGGTGTGCTTGCTATGCGAGATGCTTCCAAGTTGGCTGCTCAATCCGGCGAGGTCGGGCACCGTGTCACAGCAATCGTGGTGGACCCTGGGAAATGACGGACTGCTGTATCTTCACTTTTTGGACTTAAGTATCCCGTCCCACAGGACTACAAGCTGTTGGGCAAGCTTTAGCATCTGTGCTGTAATACCCACTCACGATCAATGTACGTGTGGACCTTGCCCAGCATCATAGCTTAAGATTAACTTAGACCCTGAGTTGGCGTCGTTATTTGAGGACCTTGCGCGTGGTTCTGAGGACGCGTTCTCCGGAGCTCTTCCTGGCACTTCCCTGTATCAGCCGCTAATGTCATGTTCTGGACAGGGCTGGTAAGGTCGTCGTAAGGCTAGATCATATCCATGCGTGCAGTAGTTCCCGGCACTCGAAAATCCATGCATTATTGTGGGACGTAGAAGAGTTCGTGTCGGTGGTTTCATTCTCCAACGTGTTGATCTACTTCGACCTGCCGGAACAAACATAAGTGCAACTGCTGGGTATGTCGACAAAAGAAACGTTGTTTGCCAGACAGAAGCCGCGACGGTTACGATGGTCATGTTCCGAAGACGTACTTTGATATAACTCGTCCAGGCGCGGTGAGATGGACCAGCGTATAAGTAGACTCAATAGGCGCTCCAATGGCGTGATAGGGGGCAAAGAAAAGATCGACAGAGTTTGCTGATGGTCTAAAAATCGTTAGTTCGAACTCCTTATCTGGAACCCTGAACGCTCAACAAGCCAAACTCTCAGTACAAGCGGCGATATCCAATAGGGGAAGCCGAGAACTGGATCGGTGGATCATAATGGCCAGCGAGTTGATTACCGAGATAGCAGGATAAGAAATCCTCACTGCGCTTCTTCTACTTCGTATATTACTGCCCAAGTATCTGGATACCCTTGAAGAGCAACATTTCAGTCCCGTGTGTGCCTGGATCGGTCGGTAGGTCCCCGGTAGCCTACCCAGTAAGGTGTGCGACTAATCCCAGCCATTCGGGAGCCATGCGAAGAGACTCAAGGCCGGACAGAACATTGTGCCCCCAGCTAAGGCCCTTGCCCCTGCTTCTTGCTTGCGGCTCTGCTTCGTTTCGCTTACGGTAGCAGCACACATGCACATGGGCGCATTGAGAGCTTGAGATTGGAGGGATTGAACTTTGGTGCCCAATGCCGGGGGAATGGTGTAGTTCGTTTCTCTTTTGCTTGGAACATCCCGATCGACAGGCACTGCATTGCACCAGGATTTTGACGTGGATCTGCGCTGTTAAGCTTGATATCTGCAAATCCCAAAGAATAAACGTCCTTGAAAAAAGTGGTTGTATGTAATTGACATTTTGAATTGTTGCATCATATGCACCTACTTAAGGAAGCTATGTATCGTTTATATCATTATCGATAGCAGAGACATTTTTCTCTGTTTAAGTATCACTAGAAATATCCGCCGAATGGCCTTCAGAGGCCCCCGCCTGACGTCATGTCGCATAACCGATGCGAAGCGACTCTGCCCAGTGGCGCATTCCCCTTGCATCGCATTCTTTGCGCAAAGACTGCATATAAGTTAAGACTGTGGACTTTATCACAGATGTTCGTGTTGGCGGTGGGCAACAGTGGAGTCACTCCTGAATATGTAGTGAATACCGTAAAGATAAGGAATTGACCAGGCTCACCCCTCTAAGTCACCGCCTTCTGCGTAACATAATCGCCACAGTTAAAACCTGTAACTTTCCTCAACTCCAAATTACAAGATCACCAGGCTCCTATTCGCTGGAAAACCTCTACGTAGGTACCTACGAAGGTTGCATTCTGCGGCGCCACCCATGTCTGCTCAGACCGCATGTAGTAGCCAATCACTCTAGCCCTCGTTACCTTTAATATCTTCTTGATATCGGTAGCAGGGGGGTCTTCTTCGATCGGCCCTGTTACGTGTAGTGCATAATAGACAAGATAGACAACCTCGTTCTTGTTACGGAGTCCCACAACGTCTGTTGGCAATCCGCATAAGATACATACTATCTACCACTACATGTCTTGGGTACGCGTAAGTAAACTGGATACCTATACGTAGATAGTAGGTACCAAGCAAGCAATTCCGCCGCCCATCCGGGCATGTGCGAGGGCATCGAACATCGAGGGAGAGAGAATCCGAATCGTCCCAGTTTTATCGCTCTAGCCTGGTGCCACTTCCTTACTGATTATACTAATACCTACTACCTGGTTAGGTAAAGTACCTACCGTAGGTGCGTTTCCCTTATAAATTTAGAATGATGGGCTGCATTAACTGGGGGAGAGATACATGTACGTCTAACCTGCTCGTAGAGGTAATGTCAAACTTCGGTCTCTTTCGCCTTTCACCTCTCACCTCTCTCCTTTACCTTACTACCTTCGCATTCTTCTTTGTAGTCGTTCGTTAGGTAATCTTGCTTGCTTTCGATACCCTGCACAAATCGGAAAAGCTGTCTGGGTTCAAGTTTTCTGTCCTTCTTATCCTGCATGTCTCCCCTGACCCCGAGAGAGCCGCATTCAGAAGAAAGCCGCTCTGTGTCTGGAATATTCCATACCAGGCATATTCACTGCCATCCGCCCTGCTGTGCTCCCTCTCTAGGCGAAAATCCAGAATCATCGACTGGACCAACTAATAATTAACTATGGAAGAGCAGGCCGACGCTGGTCGGCCTACTCCAGAAGCTACAAGTACCGCGTCGTCGGTAGGGACGTCGCAGAATCCAACACCCCAACCCTCTGATCATGCCGCGAGGAAGGAGAAAGGACGAGTACGGTTTAACAGCACCGCAGCCCATCGGCCGGCTTCGTTAACGCCAGCACCTCCGGCCCCACCCGGAACTGAGAAGGCGATGCCGCGGCCGCCGCGGCCGTCCGTCTTACGGGGGAACTCTTACAACTCCCTTATGGCTGACAGGGAAGAAGAAGTGGAAGATCCTAACTCCGAGAAGGCAAAGCAAGCTTTTGCCGCTCAAGCACGAGCTCAACAAGTTGCGGCAAGTCTTCTTGGCGGCTCCTTCTCCGCCCCCGGATCGAGAAGAAACTCCACGGAATCGGACGTGGAAACCGTCAACAGCGGTGGCGGCCTTCTCGACCAGGCGCCGCCCAACATCCCCCTTAGTGACTTGACCTTGACTCATTCCGAGGGGCCCCAAAATGGCGACGACGGCGCACAGGTGTCTTTATCCGAGGAAAAGCGGGCCCTCAAAAAGGAGGCTTATCACCTCGTGCGGACACATACGCATAGGGGACATCAGTTGACCGATGCCCCGCTCAACAGTCATGAACAGTCGTATCCGACGACGCGCCCAGGTACCCCGGTTGATGAGAAGGGCTTTGCTGAGGTTTACGTACCGCCACCAGCCCAATATCGCGGAGGCGTATTGTCAAATCTACTGAAGCTCTATAAGCATCAAGAGAGTGATAGTCCCACCCCTACTTCGGAACATCGAAAGTCGGGAGGTGTCAGCGGATTTTCTACCCCAGTTTCATCGGGGGCTGTGACTCCTACTCGTAGAAGATGGTATGATCAAAACAAGTCCCAAGACACGTTAGCCAACCTGGTCGAGGCTTCCGCGCGGCTCGGTAGTTTCGCTGCAACGTCTGGGGCCCAACCTAGCGTGGTCTCGCCGCAGGACAGCGTGACCCCACCAGACAGCCAGGGACGGCCAAAGCGGCCGAAGCACAAGCGAACCCAGAGTAACAGGTTCATGAATTTCGGTCGACCAAGGATGGAAGATGAGATCAAAATTACAATTCACATCGCCGAGACCCTGAGCCGCCAGAAGTATATCATCAAACTGTGTCGAGCCCTCATGCTATTCGGCGCGCCGACTCACCGGCTAGAGGAGTATCTCCAGATGACAGCGCGAGTCCTTGAAATAGATGGCCAGTTTCTGTACTTACCGGGATGTATGATCATATCTTTCGACGACAGGTCAACACATACCACCGAGGTCAAAATCGTTCGGTACGTTGCTCCTCGAAATTTGACTGGGCTGTCTGAAGGGTACTAATAATGCAGGTCTGCTCAAGGCATCGAGCTTGGAAAGCTCAAGGATGTCCACGAAATATATAAAGAAGTCCTCCACGATGTAATAAGTGTCGACGAGGCTACTGATAGGCTATCGAAAGTGATGGAGTCGAAGGACAAGTATAACCGATGGCTGAGGGTCATGGTCTTCGGCCTTGCTAGTGCCACGGTCGCGCCGTTCGGCTTCGAAGGACGGCTCATCGACCTGCCTATGTGCTTCCTTCTGGGATGTTTCGTCGGATGGCTGCAGCTCATTGTTGCGCCCACATCCACAGTCTACAACAATGTTTTCGAAGTCACAGCTACTATAGTGACGAGCTTCGCAGCGAGAGCGCTGGGAAGTATCAGAGGCGGAGGTTTGTTCTGCTTCTCAGCCATGGCTCAAAGCTCCATTGCTCTAATTTTGCCTGGCTGGCTTGTCTGTAAGTCGGCAGTTATTTCCACTTCAAACTTCCCGGTGGCTAACATGCTTCGATAGTATGTTCCGCCCTCGAGCTTCAATCCAAGGCCCTCGTCCCGGGCTCTATCCGTATGGTTTTCGCTATAATCTATTCACTCTTTCTCGGTTTCGGCATTACCGTAGGGACCGTCCTGTACGGCTTGATAGACAGGAACGCGGTCTCTGAGTCGCATTGCCGGAATCCAATGCCGTCGTCCATGAATTTCTTATTTGTACCGCTCTTCACGCTCTGCCTAGCTTTCGTGAATCAGGCAAAGTGGAAGCAAATGCCTGTACAGGTCGTTATTGCATTCGCCGGTTACGTTGTCAACTTCTTTACCGGCCAGCGATTTGCAGAGGCGCCTCAGATCGCCAATACGATGGGCGCCCTCACCGTTGGCGTTTTGGCCAATCTCTACTCCCGAGTCCGGCACGGTGTTGCGGCGGCCGCTCTTCTCCCTGCGATATTCGTCCAGGTTCCGAGTGGGCTCGCAGCCACGGGTAGTCTGCTGAGTGGACTGCAAACGGCAAACAAAGTGACTAATGCCACACAAGGGGTCAACAGCACGGCCGCTGTAAGTCCCCCATGCATCGATGTTTCCAATGTGCTCATTCTGGTCACGGTTAACAAGATCTCAGGCGACACCGTCATCCGACCCTGCTGACCCTAGTGGCCTGGATACTATGGTGTACAGCGTCGCGGGATCAATGATACAGATTGCTATCGGCATAACAGTCGGTCTGTTCTTGAGCGCGGTCCTCATATATCCACTAGGGAAACGGAGGAGTGGGTTGTTCACTCTCTAATCTGCGTATAATGCATCGGGGGGCCGGAGGGAGAGATCTACACATAGGAGGCGTTCTTCGGGATTTAGGAGTGGTCTCCATAGGAGGGTAGACGAACAAGCACAAGCGAGCGAGCAATTGTCCGGGTAATTGATTTCTGTGGCTGCATATCTCTTTTCCGGGTTCATGAAACGGGGGCTGATGGAGGATAGACTTCACTTTGAAAGCATGCGTAACAAGGTTCCGCAATTCGGCAGGCAGGCATAGACGGGGAAAATACGGCTAGCGAAGGGCGACGGCATGGCCGGCGTTTTTATAGAGGACATTGGTTTTTTTTTCCCCCTGTCCGGATGATTGAAAAGACGGACTGCACATAGGTATCAGGGCTAAGGGGAGGGGCTGGTGGGGAGGCCAGACCATGGCGCGCCACGGACTTTTACATACTCTATACATCATTGTTAATACCACATGTATTTCTCCGGTTCAATGCGATGTCTTGAACGATGTATTTGGCGGTTGAAGCAGTGATGGGAAGAATGGCGTTTTTATGGATCATGATCGTCTTGTGAGGTTTTGGGGGTTATGGAGAATAGGGGCTAATTTGGCGGGGAGTCAAGAACTCCTAGTAGTGCATGCATAATAATATACTCTTGGCCAATACTGAAAGAGTATCTAACACCGGCTCAACCCGATGCAAAAGACCGGACTCGTGGATGATCCTCTGCAGTACTATTGGTTAAGTAGCCGGAGTCCAACCCACCATCAAGGTCGCAACCACTCCTAAGAGTGGTACCAATGTTTATGACTGAGCTATGCATCACTCTTTAATAATATTAAAATCCTCGCCAATAAGCCGATTAATGTCATAACACAGAGGCGCCGGATGTCGTGGTACGTCCGTTCCTTGCCGAGACGGGTGACTCCGTATCACGGGGGTATCGTCCCACCGAGGGGATGGATCTCAAGCCTCAACTATCGCCGGCCCCGACTTTCGTCCTCGACGCTGTACATTGGTAAAGTTAATGTGCCCGCCGGTGTCTTCTAAGGTCGCATCAAAAGTTCCGGAGAAGGGCGCTGCATCACGAGGAAGTAATGGATTAAGACTGTTGCACCCCGCAAAACGGAAGCTGAACTCGTCTACCAAGGACGGAACTCGGTGAGAGGCTGTCCTCCCCTGCGAGGGACCAGGTACTAAAATGCATTGGCGGGAGATTTCGATATCTTGTTGCTGCGTCTTGAGGCTAGCGGTCTCCTTCTGGAACGAGAAAGATTTTGTTTATGTGGCAAATATTCGTGCCCCGCGCAGCCACATGTTCACGGAGCAAAGCAGACGAGTCGTCGCGTCTAGAAATACGTCCCCGTCGACGCCATTGACAACTGGCATCCCTACGATACGCTTTTGGTTAGTAGGATGATGTAGCGAACAGAAACAGGATGGCTTCGCGAGTCTGGACTCACGACAACGTCGTGCGACGCCGCAGTGACGTTATCCCGGAACGAGCTCTCCGGGAGCCTTGATTCCGAGGTCACTAATGCGGTGCATATGTTGAGGTAGGCATTTGCCGGAACTTCCGAGTCCTCGGCGCTTCGATCCACGAATAGCGGAGCACGCCGTGACACATAGGCCTTCGGCTGCAGCCTCAGCTCCGGAACCCGGCAATCCGCCCGGAAGCTGTCATGAGGGGATCCCTCAGCACGAAGCTCGTGTCGAAACCGCCGAGCTGCAATGAGCGATGGGGTAGAATCATGTATAGGAGCTCGAGAGAACAAACCATGGCTACGGGCTTGATATGGCGTCATAAGCGTCATACCATTACGACGAATACCAAGTAGCCGAGAACTATTCACGCAGGGCCCGCTCAGGCGACACAGCAAATCGGGCGACCAACCGCGACGCAGCACGATTCTCCTCTTGAAACCGTCAGCGGCTTGAAGAAACTGCCGATTGGGTTATGGTGCAGGCAAACACAATCGGTATAACGACGCCGGTGTGCATAGGGATTATTCTCTGTAAGGGCCCATGCACTCCATAGACATATGTTGGCGAATGATAGCTGCAGGCCCGACATCTCTGCCGTCGAACACAATTAGTTAGTTGATTGTGACTAACGCCGACTCCCATTGAACGAAGTCCTGCCTCTCATTCAGTAGGCGCTTGTGGTGTCCAGGTTGCACTCGCGAATCTAACTCAGCAACAGTACAGCACTGCTGTTCTTTCGACGTTGAAAAGCGCGTCGCACGTGCCAGACAGGCAAACTGAGTCGCATAGCAGAAACACCACGATATCTCTCTCTGTCCAAGACGACAAACTTCGGCGTGTGGAGCCTACAACTTGCAAGCACGCAACCGCAAGGTGATCTAGCTGCCCGCTGGAGGCTGTCTTATGCAAAGTCCTTTAAACATTCTGAGGGACCAGCGAATTTCGCCTCACCCCCTTCCGAGATGTTTCTTTTTACACCCTCTCCATCAGGACCGACGAGCAGGACTCATACGGGGGGCTCCTGATAAATCAGAGTGTGCGATAGAGAGAGGGAGGGAGGGGGGAGAAGACCCGTTGAACGATTGCCGAGCCAGCCATGGAACGTCAGGGGTAGCACGATCGGCAAACCGTTCTCGAGAGTTGTGGTGGTCAAATCCCCACTTACAGTACATCCGCCGCATCGCATCGGCTTGCCCCATTTTCACATGTTAAACGAGAGATAAAATCCGATATCACTAGCACCCGCAGATTGCGCCTCAAGCGAGACCCATAGGTAGCCACCTTCGTACCTGCCTACAGAGAAGACCCAGTAGATTCATCTGGTTTGCCATCCCGAGGCTATCGTCAGGAGTTCCCTAAATTGACCTCTGATGCAGGCTGTATGCCTCACCGGATGCTTCTGATAGTAGACTGGGTTCTGGCGGTCAAATATCTAAGTGCCGATAGAGTTGCGCCAGTTGATGAAAAGATACGAAATGGACTGGCTCAGCCGCTCTTTTCTGTCCCGTAGCTGAGGCTAACTCCTCAAGGTGATCGACCGGCCCTCTTCTTGCGTTTGCAGGGTTAAGCTGCATGCAGTTTATCTGCACTGATAATTCGACCGACAGCTACACCGAATGGAAAACAACGACTCCTGGTACGATAACCGTGAGTGCTGTTAAGCCTTCGGTCGATATTGCCCTCGCATTTGAATCAACTGTCCGTAGTCCTTATATTTCGGTGTCCACGTACCTAGATTCAGGTAGTATCCCATCTCAAGTAAAAGCCGGCGCAATGGGCTTACTGTAAGTAGAGGTTCAAGGTGATAGGAGACGACGCTATCTTGCTCTTCGAATGATCGGCAGATAGCATGTGATAGGATCACTTCAAGATGACTGATAAGTTGTTCGGCCAGAAGCTGAGAACTGTTTGTTGAAACAGCCCTGTTCCTGTCGGCCAATTGAGTTGAGCGACGAGCCCCTGTTGTCTATCAAACGTTATCACATGTCAAAGTTCAAGCCTGCATGCGCTCCCATGGCCCCTACTGGCCCGCTTGGCAACCTACGGATGGCCCACTACAGCTCTGTGGGATCCATTGTAGCATCTTTTAGCGAGCAGTACGTTGTTGCTCGGACAGAGGAACGAGGAACTGCCAGGAACCGCGACTGGGCAAATCGACCCCTCGATCCCCTCTTTTTCTTCAACATAGGTACCTGTGTACTTTTACTATGCGCAACCAAGGAGCCCGGAATGCGAGGGTGAGACCGAACATGCGTCTACGAGGCGGAATGTTTCGCGAAATTCAACTGGATGCCATATAAAAGTTCCTAGGTATACTTTGTGACTAATACGAATCGAGGCACATATGAAAAGCACATGTTAATTTGATTATGCCCAGGTAGATGTTGTGGCGGACGCGTAGTCTCTCTCTGCTTAAAACTTGGATATTAAAACAACACTTGCGCAAACCTGAGCTGCTGAAGGGTGTAGAACTCTTTTCTTTCTTCCAATTACGTCGTTGACTTGATCGTTGATCGCTAGTACCACACCCCAAACTTCCTTGGATTTATTATCGTTGCATAGGCTAGGTAAGTAGCGTTGAGCTTACCCGTCTCAAGATACCTTTTCGTTCCTTACCTTTCGCGTACTCTTGCAGCTCTAGTTAGCCTTCTTCTTGATCGCCTTCTGCCCTCTCTCCCTCCTCCCTCCCTTCCCGCTTTGCTCTCCTCCCCCTCTTCCCCGATACCAGGTCACCACCAAACGAACACAAGTTTTCTTTGAACCTTTCTACTCTGAGAAAACGTAAAGTTCTCAGTGCGTACGTTCCCCCAAATCGGAACTCCTCTCGAGTCAGTAGTGCCATCGGCCCCCAAACTGCTTCATGTCTTGTGTACCATGTCGCATTCCAGCCGTTCTCTATCATCAGACTGACATCTATTCTATTTCTAGACACTTACACATCGCATTTACAGCCTGTCATAATTTACACAATGCCTGAACAAGTGAACGGCGACGTCCACCCGGCCTCAGCGACCCTCTCGGTATGTTCTAAGTATTCTTTTAAGCTTGTTGGTCCTTCACCTGCGTCGTGCCAAGTACATGGGAAGCTGACGACTCGCTTGATGATAGCACATGACCCGATACCCCGTCGTGAGCGACAGTCTGTCTTACATCAAGCAAAATCCTTATGGCCAGAAGTCGATAGAACTAGGCGACTCGGCGTACCATGCGTTGGCGAAGCCCGTCAGCTTGTATCTGTCCAAGCCGTACCAGTACGTCTCGCCCTACGTCAAGAAGGCCGACACGATCGGCGATCAGGTCCTATCCAAGGTCGACGAGCGACTTCCCGCCCTCAAGAAGCCCACCGGCGAGCTCTGGACCGAGGGCAAGAACCTGGTCTTCTTTCCCCTGCGTAAGGGCTTCGAGACCAGGGACCACGTCCTCCAGATCTACAACAGCGAGTACAAGAACGTCGGGGCGGGCGGCCTGGTGGCGTACGGCAAGGCGATGCTCTCGACTGGCCTGATCGTCTCGCACGAGGCCCTCAACTGGATCGGAGAGTATCTGCGTGCCGGCAAGGCCAAGGCGAAAGAGTCTAGCGACGGAGCTGCTCAGCAAGCTAACCTGAAATGATCCTCGTCGAAGGGACTACCTAACTCATCCGTCTGACACCGGGTTTCTGTTTTCTTCGTCTTCCGTCAATTTACTTTGAACGGTCGGTAGATGTGGCCTCCGGCAGCCTGACGAAGTAGCAAGGGCGCCGAGGAGATATTGAAACATCACTCTTCCCGCGCATACGCATGTATTTCGTTTCCTGTAATTATCATTGCCAAAGCGGTGGCTTAGCATCTGTGCGATTTGGCCGTTAAGACGCAGGTCCAGCAGATGGCTGAAGTCGGGAATCCTATCGGTTTCCCATAACTTCCTGCCTTCTTGCGCAAGAGAAAAAGGAAAAGTTGGTCGAGATGGACCTTGGGCGGGGGGGCGTTTGGTTGTTAGTCATAGGAGCATGTTGTACAGGCTAAGTCGGTTTTAATGACTATGCGAGAGTAAAACATTTGTGTACTCCTGTGTTGCGTTTTCCGCCCGGTAAATGCCAGGTCAAATAGTATAACATAGTCTCTTGCGGATGATCAAGAACTGTGGATAACTGGGCTTTTCAAAATCCAATCCGCGATGCACAAACAGATTATAATTACCCCTTTATCAACGCGAGGTAGCACCACTACATCCGCCTCGGATGCTGTTAATGCCTGTTGGTCATACAACTTCAAAAAAGGGAGAACCGAAGTCCTACAGGCAATTACGCGATTGTGATGTGATACGCGGGGCTAAGCGGTGATATCTCATGAGTATACTGATTGCTTGGAATATCGGTGGTGCCCATCACATATAGGAGGATACGGCAGTCGCGACTTTGACAGAGCAGTACACTCGATGCGGAACAGGATACGAGTGGCAAAGATGTAATATAGATATAAGAAATTCAGACAAGGAAAAGCTCTTTACTGGGCTAAGTTCATGCCTTGAGGGTACTTTAAAAATTGTCTATATCCTTCCCCTCTGTCTAGCTTCCAAAAATGCCGAGCATTCGTATATAGAATTTTGGTGCTGTTCTCTTAACCAACCAACCCATGTCTTTGTATAACTCCTGTCGAGGAACTGCTTGGCATCGGTCAGCAGAGTCTTGGTCACAGTTAGATTCTACTTCTTGCTGTTCCTTCACGGGTGAGTCTCTGGTTGGTTGCCAGGAGCATGGATACGGTTAGCCCAAAAGGGGGAGGGGGCCCCGGATGAAGGTCACTATATAGAGACCATTCCTCTAGGCTGGGAAGAAACATGCTAGGGATTAGTAGCTATCCTAGCCCCGTTAATAGACTCTCTTCTTTCAGTGGCCAGTCTAACGCCCCAGAATCCCATGGAGATCTACTTTTGGCTGCCGTCTTGTCCTTGTCCGAGTGGCCTGGATGGTTTGTCTCCCATATGTGGTACTGTTACCTGGATAATTCTGCCGCCGTATATGCTCAGGCTATCCTGGGAGACTTGGAGGCCTCGGGCGAGCCTGTTGATACAATGTCAAGGGCGCATGTAGGGAAGGTTCTGCAGCATGGTGAACATCTATATAAGGAGGCTTCAGGTCCCGGGTCGAGATGATTCTTTTCCAGGTTGAATATAGGATCAATGCAAGTATTCTAGGAGGCCACAGTAGCCAATGTCACCTATATATGGAGATATGGCCCCCTTGATATACACCCCTTTATCTGGCTTTATCATAATCTTCGGTTGGCCCAATCCCATAGCTACATTTTGTTACTGCTTGCGCCAAGCCCTTTGGATTCTGGTTATTTCCTGCCTCTTTATATGTAGCGATCTCCGTAATATAGCACCAGGTAGAAAATGTCCAGCGAAGGAGGAAGGTGAAGTTTCCTTATAGCCCTCTTAATTATTGGGTTAGCAACTCTCTTTGTGATTAGTATCCTCTCCTATACTTTCAAAATGGGCATTTAAAACGTGGACGTATCATCATACACCGTAAGGAAGCCACTGCGGATAATTCCCGAGCCGTCTCAGTCCGCGTCCCGCACGCCAAGAGTCAGGGCCTACCGAAGTTTTAACTACAATTCCAGGAGCATGACGTTTGATCACAGAAACTTCAGTGACAAAATGTTCTTTCGCATTGGGCTGTTGACGTAGCAATAATCACAAGCGTGGTTAACGACTGTGAAAGAACACCTGCCGAATATCCAGACCCAAATGCCACGTTGTCTCCTGCCTCATTAAAATCTGAACGCCGTCCCGGTTGATCTCTTTCTTGCCGAGAAAGGATGGTTAAAGGTTCGGCCCGCCGTTTTGATCGGCAGTGTAGCTACCGTTTTCGTGCATGTATGACGAGCATGGCGTCCAACAAGAGGGCGGCTTGGCTGCAACCCCTGTCACATCTGCAGCAGTTATATACAGAAACCCCCCACCAACCTTCTGCCCTCGTAGTTGCCAACGTCAGTAGTAGCTACCCAATGCCGTGCCGTTGTTAGGCTTCTGTCTTCGGCCTTTGCTCATTTCCCGTCCGTTAGCGGGCCGTTCACTAGCGGCCGTTCCCTAGCGTCCGTTCCCTAGCATCCGTTCCCCTTTTCGACGAGCTCCGGGCCTATACAATTACCGAGATATAGATATATACTGAACGATCACTCTGCGAGACGTCGCGGGTCTAATCTGATCTCTCGTTTCACTGCCCAGTCTACAGGCGCATTAGCCCGCTTTTCCCTCTCAACCCTCGACGGTTTAAATCTGTGAAAATGTTTTCTCGACAGTGCCGGCTTGCGCAGCCGCGGATACCTCGACAGCCCCGGCTTGCGGCTGCGCAAATCGAATCTTTTCACCATGTCCTAAACAGATCCAATTCATCATGCCTGCCTGCTTCCTTTCACTCCTTCATCCCCAAAGGCGAGGTAGGCCTACATAGTGCAATCCCTTCTCGAAGAGCACCACTTCGACATCTCGGGAGGGATTTATCCAGATCCCATTGCGCCACCTTCCTCTCCCATTTTCCTCGACGGCTCTCCGGGGCAGTTGCACACCCACTTTCATTCATACTTGATTCTTTTAAGCTACCTGCCTCGTCATCTCAGACCTTGGACTCGGATACTCAGTCACCTACAACAACGACACCACCACCACACGCAACGTCGGTAGGCAAAATGAGCCAGCAGGCGGAGTCAAGCGCGCGGGCTGGGGGTCGCGTCGTTATCAACATCGATGATGGTGATGACAGCGGCTCACCGTCTATATTCGACCAGGAGCAGCGGCGGCTTATGGCCAGATTCGAGGAGTTCGGGGTATCACCTCATCGACCTCTCTGGATCCCCGACGAGGGTGACCTAGAGCGTCTGGAGGCTGAAATCGAACGAGAGGTCTATTCATCCAATGACATTGACTTGACCGATGATGACACACCTGGCCCGTCCCCGCTCCTCACTGGGAACAAACCTCGTTTCACATTGTTTGCACAGTACTCCTGGAATGGAATGACCATCGAGAAAGGTACCGTAGTCGAGATCGAGAAACTGTACAAGCATAAATTTGGCATTCAATTTTTGAAAGTCCACCTCATCCGACAGGAAGGTTCGCATGTCATCCTCCAAGGTATCCCTTACGCCAGAGCCCGGGACATGAGAGGCGTGTTTCCTCTGAAGCGAAATGAAGTCGTCGAGATCCTTACCACTTACGAGAATGATCCCAGAGAGCGGACGGCCCAGGCGGTCATTGAAGTCAATGTGGAGAAGGTTTTGTGTATAAGGGAACTTCAGTTTACGAATGCCTTGTACCCGCATGCTCGATTCGACATTCAGAAGTTCACCACCCCGAAGGAAGCTGAGGAGAGGGGTATACTTACCTGCCGATGGAGGGTGGTCACTTCCTACAAGTCAGTTGCTGTGGAGATGAAAAAGGGGCCATTATACAGCCGGTCACTGCAGAGATTGATGGCGGACGATGTTACGGACCCGAACCTTCGGGTTGCTGATGCGAAGCTCCTCAACGCCTGGCGTGGTGGGAAAGTGAGAGGTGGCTCACATATTCCTGGAGCACCGTCGGTCCCGGTCGTCAACCTTGATGATAGTGACAGCCCTAGCGCAAGGCCCATGCCGCGAGCTCCTGGCCAGGCATATACTTTTGGTGATGCCTTCTGCGGTAAGTCTTTTCTCAGGTCTTCTTCACATTACCTTCCAATGGCTTAGCCCCCGGGATACATCTTTGGGCTCCTGATTATCTGCTAGTCTGCCTTGAGAAGCACCATTACTGACTCCTATGTTGGTGAAGGTGCTGGTGGTGCCTCGAGCGGTGCCAGGTCTGCAGGGTTCAAGGTCAAGATCGCCTGTGACATGGATAAGGGCGCATGTGAATCCTACCGCAGAAACTTCCCGGCTGCTGACCTCCGGGAGATGAATGTCTTCGACTTCATAAACTCTAAGGACGTTTGCCGGGTCGATGTTCTACATATCTCGCCGCCGTGCCAGTACTGGAGCCCCGCACATACGCGCCCGGGCAAGAACGACGAGGCGAACCTTTCGGTGCTGTATGCCACTATGGGGCTGATTGACAAGATCCGCCCGAGGCTGGTGACGATTGAGCAAACCTTCGGGTTGCTGCAGGAACGGTTCGAGCCCTTCTTCAACCTGTTCCTACATAGCTTTACGGAGGTCAACTACTCCGTGTCATACAAGATCACGCACCTCAGTCATTTCGGAGTCCCGCAGACCCGGAAAAGGTTAACGGTAATCGCGGCCTGTCCCGGCGAGAAGCTGCCTCCGTTCCCCAAGGCTACGCACAGCAAAACGCCCTCCGACGGTCTCTTGCCGTTGGTTACTGTCGAGCAGGCGCTAAAGGACGTTAGGCCTGGATCTGCGCTTCACGACGTCCGAGGAGCCCTGACGAGGGCCCGACTCAGCGGCGCATTTCCCAAAGCCGCCTATGACGCCAACAAATTGCTGAGTACCATCACAACAAATGGATCCGATGGCTACCATCCCTCTGGTCTCCGCAAGTTCACCGCGGAGGAATTACGAGCGCTGATGACCTTCCCATGGGATCACGAATTCGCGCCGCCCTCGATCAAGAAACAGATTGGGAACGCTTACCCCCCCGTGGCGGTCGCTACACTGTACAAACATCTGCACAGCTGGCTGTTGAAACGGGACGACATGGCGGAGGCGGAGGCGGAGGAGGTCGTGGGAGACAACGTAATCATCCTGGACGACGACGAGGAGATGGAGCAGGGGATCCTTGTCAATGACGGCGACGCGGCTGTCTTAGAGGGCGGGATAGAAAAGGATGTACACGACGAGGAGGAGGACGACGATGATGACTTGATGATTATGGAGTGGCGGAGACGTTCCGTCACACTTGGCAGAGAGGATGACGATTGATACCCGATCGAGCAGTATGTATTGTCCGGATGAGCCAGGATGTCGCAAGGAGAGATTTTGACCTGGATACATTCTTGTGGTTTCAGAGCACATCAGACTTCTGGCCAATCACGAACATGCAGCTCATGGCAAGCTGAGGTTACTGGTTTGTGAATCGCCGGATTCGAGATGGATGAGAACACAGAGCATGAGGCTGTATGACTCCGCCTTACTCTATATAGTATAGTATGCACGTCGTACTCTAGTTATGGTTTGTGAGAGGCGCAAGTCTTGTACTGCAAGGAGGGTTGATAGCAGCGGACTTATGACAGGCCGATGGAGTCTGAAGCTGCTCATAATACTACCAAGTCGACTTGCTGCATTAGACGAACTGTCGGAGGACAATAGTGTGCCAGGGTTGCCCCTAGTTAGAGTCGGTCAATACAGCTCCGTCGATAGGGGGAGTCATGATATTTGTGTCCCCAATAATTGAGACATCCTTCTTGAGTGCCTGATGTAAATCTCTATAGTACTGGATGCCAAGCCATGAAACCCCGCTCCCCCGCTCCGCATGCCATCAGTCGGACTCGGGGAATAGGTAGAGTAACCCCATACGATGTTGCGCAAGGTAGATAGTCTAGCCAGCATGAAAGGGGTCGTTTATTTGAGGGACTGGACTTGGGAGCAAAGCTTTATCTGCCTTTGAACCCGTAACAGAATTCAGCTCGGATATATTACTGTTTAAATGCATATCTTATCCTAGAACATGCGGATTCCAGCAGGATCGCAGTTGTTCTCTGGGCGGATACCCGTGTAGCTATGTCATTGGTAGCCCAGGAGAGAGGCTCCCCACATCAGCAAGCGCATCATCGATTGCCAACACAGCTTTTATTAAAGTGGACTGTCGGCACAGCAACCGGGTAGATAAACAGCAGTAGTAAGTATGGGGATGGATTAATATGGGTACGAAGTAATTATCCCCAAATTTCTGAATCGCCTGATCGCATACCCTCCACACCCCCATTTGACCTATTCACAAATCAGAAACTGTGCCATCCACACCCCGGGACAACACCGACTCTGACAATCTTGTGGCTTCAACACCTGTAACCCATTGATTGGTACATACATATATATACCCAGAAGTTCGTTGTCAAAAGCTGGAGATGAGCGAAACAGAACAGACCTCCAGCCCACCAGGCTCGCCTGGTGCGGCGCCGCTTCAACCAATGTCGCCCGACCGCGTCAACCAGCAACGTGAAGGCACTTCGTTATTCTCCCCCAGTCCAGAGCACAACGACAACGATGTACATGATAAGATCCGCCAATTTAATAACATGGCACATACGCACTCTCCAAATTCCCAGTCGATGTCTAAGCAGCTTGAACGGAAAACAGCAGATGCCGCACTGAAGCGGGCTATGCTAGGACGGGAAGCAGCAGAGAGCGAGATGCGCCGGTATCGCGACGAAGTGCGCGTATTGCGCAAGCAAATCGAGGAAGGTCGTGAGCGAGAGAGGCGAGTCGGCGAAAGATTGGAGACGGTAATGGTGGGTACAACTTCTTGTGTAGGTTTCCGCACTTGTTATCTTTGCTAACCATATATATTGCACAGGAGAACTACGGGAGGGCCAAGGAAACCCACTCGCACACGCAGGCACTGTGGGAGAAGGAGATCCGACGGGCGCGCAAAGAGACGTTTAAGTCGCAATCAACTATAGTCAAACTGCAAGAAGAGCTAAAGGCGGCCCGAGCCACCATCAAATCCATGGAGGAACTTCAAAACCGGGAAAAGGAACGAAGCAAATCACGAGAACAGGAGGCCTTTGAAGCGCGCTATCAGCTCGTCAGCGTACAGGAACAACTAGAGAAAGCTCTCGAGCGTGTTAAAGCGGTGGAACAGGAACGTGACGCCTATAAGACCCTTGCCAAGAACGAAGAAGTCGCCAGGATCGCCGCCGAAGGGCGCATACCTCTACCGCCGTCGAAAGACGCAGACGACGAGTTTGCATCACCCAGGAAAGCGCGAGTTTCTCTCACGACCACCGAGATAGTCTCTTCGGCCGCTAGCGAAGCTGAAATTGACGAGTTGACGCGTCTATGGCAATGGGAGAAGCAGAGAGCGGACCGCACACAGGAGCAGCTAGAGTTTCTCCAGGCCGAGTGCGAACTACGCGTCTGTGCTTGCGCGAAGTCTCAGTCTCGCAAGAGACGGAGCAGCACCCTATTATCGCCACGAAGAGATCGCCCGGCTCCGATCCCGATCATCGACCCCGCGGATCGCATTATTTTGGGTCGGAAATCTGAATCCTTGCAACCTCAGATACCGGAGCAGGAAGAGCCTGTCGCGAGCGATGTGTCGGGTTCAGCAGCGAGAATGCAGGAAGAGCCGAAAGAGGAGAGCAGACGTAGAGAGTCAAGGCAGGGCACTATCTTCGTGCCATCCGAGGGTATCTTTCGGACCCTTTCCCAACAGGAGATCCAGTGCGCGGAGAAGTCGGAAGAAGCTACGTCTGGGGCGACGAGTCCCTCCGATGTAAAATCGAATCCTTCTCTTTATGCCAGGACCCCGTCTGTCGAGCCCCCATCGTTTGCGCTACTGGCACAGGAACGCACATCCCTTCTTTCGCTTTTAAACGCGCCACATGGGGATGACTCTCAAGCACCACTCAACATACCGACGACCTCGGGGGACTCTCGTTCTAACCATATGGACGCTCAACAAACCGAGGAGGCAGACGCAGCGGCGAACCCAGAAACAGACATAGAGATGCCCAACCCACCAGCCGGCACGAAGCCGGAACAACAACCACAACCGGAGAAGCAGGAGCCGAAGCGGAGAATCAGCGACTCGCGCTGCCACACCTGCGCCGAGTTCTACACGGTAACGGAGACGACGTCGGTGCCCCTGCGCGACGATACCAACCACACGCGGCCCCACACCATCGCCGCCATGCCCATGCCCGTGGCCAACGGCCTCAACAACAGCCGGATGCCCTCGTTCGACGTCAACAACCCGGCGCTGACGCCCACCATGACCCGCGAGCAGGCCCTCGCCCAGATCAAGGAACGCCGCGGCCGCGCCCGCAGCGCCGCTCAGGGCGCCACCACCCCTCGCAGGCAGATGATCGCCGGTGCCGGCCCTCGGAGGGAGGTCAGCGCCCCCGTGGGACGCGGCGCCGCCGCTGCCGCCGCTGCTGCTAAGGGCCGCACCTAGGGGTTCGGCCTCGGCGGTAAGGGCTAGTTTCGCTTGAAGCGGTGACAGTGCGTGTTAGTTTGGCCGGGCCGTGACGTTGGTTGGTTTGTCTTTTCGTGTGTGTCATGCGGAAAAGGGGTTTCTTTGTGTTTAGTCGGGGAGGGGAGCGGGAGTCTTAGGCTGGCTGGCTACACATACCCCTGAAAACTGCGTGCTTGGTCTGACTTGCATTTGCATCTGCATTTTTATGGTATGGGATAGACGAGGAGTGAGGCGTTGGCGGGGCCGTCGGCTTGCTTGATCCCCTCCTTTGCCTTTTCCATGCTCTGTTGATTATTGTTTTTGTTATGGTGGATATTATATCCAAGGTTAGGTCATTCTCGGCTTTCCTTTCTAGAATAATGGCGAAACCATAATTCCCGAATGATGCTGAGTGTCAGACTCCAGGCAGTGATAGTGTGCTACATCCAGATAATGCTACGCAGCTCATGGTGTTTCGTGTTATGCCACCTGGTAGTTCGAATGAGGAACATTAACGCCCCTTTCTGGCTGGAACAACCAAATTTCACCTTGCTTTACAATACTTATGTCAGTGGTTGCCTTCATTGGAGCACCACGTCGTTCTACCTTTTCAGCACAAGATGCGGACATCAGCGCCCGTCGCCATCGAAGACTAACTGGACCGTATGGTAGTCCTACAGCTGGACAGCACTTCAAGACCGCTTGGCTCGCTGAACCGATGCTGCTATATTTCAGAACGTTTTGTAGACGTTAAAGAGTATGTGCCGAGGATCTAACAACTCCAACCACGTTATACAGACCGAACTCTCTGTTACGCCAGGCGAGGAAAATCGGCCCGAACCGCGACGTTCTTGAAGAGTACTACTCCACAGTCCAACTGTTACAAAAACGGCATCAACCTGACTACGCCTCTACTCTCTACGCTCGACCTGGCCATATTGGTCTAGGACTCTACTAAGAGAGGCCGGAGTCCAGCGGAACCTAGAGAAGCGCAGTTACGGCTGTGTAAATTAATCTCGGAGGGGGAGTTGAGAATATTGTGTGCGCCGCAATTCAGTTGCCCTTGTTGTCCTAGCCTTCTAGGCATTCCCCTCCCTACACACTACTTACAGTAAGCCCTCATATACGTAGACATGGTCGCGGCGTATTCCGTTTGTTCGCACGAATATCCACCCACAACGCTTTTATTGCGATATCCAGTTAATAATAGCGCTAACCACGACGTAGAACCTGTCGCTCCGAGACTCATGGAAGGATCAGAAGAGCGGACATCACGGGTACCTGAACATGCCACTGTTCGCCTGTCCGGGCCATCCCAAGGATCAGATGATTCTCCGTACTTTGCTATTCCTCTTGATCCCGCGTGGGGCCTTAAGCGTATCCATCTCTTGATACTACCTTGGCATGCCTACGAAGACCCTAGCCAGCCGAGCTATGATCCCAGTCTCATGTGAGGACATTCAGGGCTACATCCCACGCCCCGAGGGCGTAGATGCGCGTCGGCATCATGTAAAGGCTCGGACTGGACCGTAGCGTCCCAGGCGTAAGCCAGCGCGTTGCGGTAATTATCTAAGGGCGCCGTTGTCTTTGTGGCTCGAGAAGTCATCCTGCTTTGTTCCTAGTAGTCCAACCTGCATTGCTTTATAGAGTTCTAGACCGACGCAACAACCGGAGGGGGTTTGTTAGCCAGCTTTTATACCAGCACGATAGAGACAATACTCCCTTCTCGGCCTACTACGGTTTCCACGTAAATAAGCGCCACACCCGGACAACACAAGGACCAGGACGTTCACCATAACAACCACCACAGAGACGATGGCTCCATCGGGCTTCCGCGTAATCGTAGTCGGCGGTGGACCGACGGGGCTTACAGCGGCCCATATGCTCTCCAAAACTGGTATCGACTTTGTGCTCCTGGAAAAGCGAGACACCTGCATGGCCGAGGTCGGTGCCAGCCTCGTGGTAGGGACGGACACTACACGCATCTACGACCGACTAGGCTAGCTCCGAGAGACGATGAGACTCCACCATCCGTTGCATCCGAAACACATTGTGACGCACGACGGGCGGCATCACAGCACCCAACACATTTTCAGATGGATAGCTGAGAAGTGAGTCCAAACACCCCCGAAGCTCACGCATCGTCTTGGCTGTTGGGTGGGTGCTGACGAGCGCTGTAGCCATGGCCATAGGCCGTTGGCGATGCATCGGCCTGACTTGGTGAAAATGCTTTATGATAGCCTCTCAGAGGACGACAAGGCACGGATTCTCACGGGAAAGGGCGTTTTCGCTGTCGAGACCCACAAAGACGGAGTGCTCGTAAAATGTACCGACGGAACCATGGTGGAGGGAAGCATCCTCATAGGGGCCGACGGGGTTCACAGCGAGGTTCGAAGCGCAATGCGGCGGCTGGCTCTCAAACAGTCACCCACCGCCAGGTCAACGAGGAGAAGCCCTTCCAAACGACATACCGGTGTCTGTTCGGAATGACGCCGTTGATTCCCGGCCTGTATCCCGGCGAATCGTGGGGCGACCATGGTGGCAAGGCATCCACAAAGACGTTCCTAGGTCGGGACATGGCGTGGTTCTTCCCTCTACGAGGAGCTCGAAAGACCGACTAGGAACGCAACCGGTATTCCAAGGAAGACGCCGCGCGATACGCCGAACGATAGGGCAATCTGACCATAACAGATAGGCTCAAGATAAGGATCTCTATCATCGGCGTTGAAATGCACCCTCGTGGATCTCAAGGAAGGTCTTCTGGATGTCTTCAGCTGGGACCGACTTGTCCTGGTGGGTGACGCTGTCTGTAATCGGTAATGGCTACAACGGCGGCGTCCAGGATTTGGTCGTGCTAGTAACAGGGCTGTATCGACTGTTGCAAGGCCTTCCCGAGGGTCATGTCGTCGACTCCGATGCCATCAAGGCTATTTTTGAGGAGTTCCAGAGAGTGCGCGAGAAGGAACTCCATGAGTTGCAACAGAGTTCCGCCATACTGACTCGGTTGCAAGCATGGGCTACCTGGAAGGACTGGCTGATCGAGAGATGGACCTTGCCCTCGCTCCGCCTGGACAAAGTTCTTATCCAGGCCCTCGGTGCCGTGGCGAATAAAAAGACGCATGTACTGCCATTCTTAGAGGAGAAGGAGTTGCTCCACGGTAAATTGCCTTGGGAGAACTACCCGGACGACATCGAGAAACCGCCGGCGAAACACAGTGGCCTTAATTGGGGACGACTCTTGGTGGTCATACCTGTGGTCGCAGTTGGGCTCGGATTGCCGCGAAGTGCTCTTCTATCTCGGATTGGGATCTCCAGCTATGGGATTCTTGAGACCATACTCAAAGCGTGTTCCGTGAAATCTCTCGTAATCAGTTAGAAGACCCCTTGATTACATAAGTATATAATACCGCAAAAGGGAATAATTCAATGCTGTAATACTAAGTAGCTCAAAGCCATTACGTACACTATTGTAATAATACCCAGAAGTTCGGTGCCGAAGCAAGGTCCCTCGCCCCGACGATAACTCTTGTTGGCAGTGTATACTTCTCATGCTATAACGTGCATGGCCGCGGTTCCTTATACAAAGTGCAAGGCCGCCGCCAAGGGTTCGGAAGTCCGAGGTTGCAAACCTATCGTTTTCTCTCTTCTTATTTGTAAGCAACCACTTTGAGTGTGGTCTCTGATTGGGTGGGATGACCCAGCAGCGAGCGTACCTACAGGAGCACAGGGGTAAAACTGATGTCACCTGCATTTGGGGGTCCGTCTCGGCGCGACTAGTGGCGATACCGATTTATAGGGCCTAATTATAAAGCAGAAATAGGATATAGAGCTGCGCGGACAAGAGATTTATCGTTCTTTCAAGAAAATTCTATTAATGCCCGGTCAAACCCTCTTCCAACTCGAAACGTTGCACTGGAAGTCTGAAGATATCAGCTAAGAGAGAGAAACCTATCAAAGACAAGACGAGAGCTCATCCAACCGATACCTAAGTACGAATCATGCTCGGCCGTCTCCTTCTCACGATCGACGCCGTCGGGCTCGTCATCGGGGCCCCCATCGCCGACTACGGCCCGACGCATATGTTCAACCCGCGGTGGCCGCCGCACGCCAAGTAAGTCCTTACCGACACGCAAGACAACCCTTCCGTCCGTCTCAGTTGGACAAAGTTCGCAAAGGGATGGGACATAGCCCGCTCACATGCGCCGTCCGCCCTAAGGTTCCACAATGGCCAGACCATCAACCTGTCCATACTCCTCGGCCTCGCCACGTTGTACTACGCGTGGCGGAGGGCCGCGACGCCTCTGCTACGGCGCGAGTTCATGAAGGTCGCCGCCTTCGTCGGCTCCATCTACTGGCTCGCGGGACTCGCAGCCATCCTTTACCCGGGAACCATGGGGCTCGACCCGGAGTTCGGGGGGCCCGCGTTCCCCCAAGCGGGGCTGTTCACCGGGTTCGCGGTCTGCGGCCTGGTCGGGAGCTACCTCGAAGCTTGATCTGTGAGGGTGTGGGGGTGTATGTCTCGGGTGTTCGCCTGGATTGCTGAGCGTTCGATTCTGCTGGTCTCTCTTGTTGCTGTCGCGGATCGCTATAGTATGGGCGCTCGTGGTAGTTCGAAGTTGGTATTGATTGAGATGGCAACTTCAAAATGGGCGTTCTTTGCATCTGATATATCTCTCGGGGGATGAGGCTTTCTATTAATCCTACTTCCCCGCGGACGGCAAACCGGTAACAGGGAACTGGCGGGTGAGGAGGCTAGCTGTATGTAAAATAGAGGAATGCCCTTGCCTCTTTATCAGATGCAATCGAAGAGCAGCTTAGGCATTTCGCAAGGGCACCTCTGCGATTAAAAGCAAGGGATACGCTGGTGACGTGGTGGAGTTGGCTAATACCGTTAGGCCACATAGGGGCGGCTATCCACTCTCTTAACCATACAGTGAATCTTCAGGCCGCCCATGTGATGGGAAACTGGGGGGCGTCCAAGGCATCAAGCGGAATGTCAGCAAATGCACACCTCGGTGACGATTGAACCTGCTAGACTTTCTAGCATGGTTTTGAAAAGCACCCAGAAGATTTCTTGTTTATTCATGTTAACCTCGAGTCTCAAAATGGTATTCAAAGAGACCAACGAAGCGCCTTGACTTGTTAGCCGATGTACTCGAGCTCTTCTTTTCCTATCGGATTCCCAATAGTTTTAGGTATATCACCATCTTCGAAACGAGACTTGGTGTTCATGTGGGGACAGGTCCTGTCGGCCAGTACGGCTCGGCTAGTCCCTCTCGCACTTCCCATGTTTTCGTGCGTTATGGGGTGCTATGGGGGGGATGGGGGATGGGGCGTACATGTGCATGTATGCGGTTGGTAGGTTGCAACGGAGAAAGATACCATTTCCCTTCCCTTCGGGTTCCAAAACCATATCGCGATTTCGGGATGTCCGGATGGATGACGACTCGCCCATCGTCTTATAAAAATAAACGATGGGTTGGTTACCATTCATGGGGAGCGGAAGATAGCTGAAGGAGGGGGGTTGGAGGGGCTCAAGAGCTACCTACCTCCTTGTTAGTTAGCGCGATATCGGCTAGCGCATCTCTCCACTATGTAAACGCCCTGGAGCTGGCCGGAGCTACTGTACCGGGCCATCTGGCGAGGTGGTGGCACTTGCAATATCGAACGACTTCCCCCGATTGAATCTTACCACGGTATCCCGGTGCCGTCCTCGGTTCTATTTTCGCTCGTACGAGCTTCGGTCAATCGCACATGCGCTGAAGGGGACAAGGGAGGAGAAGGCCATGTCTAGAAGGCCGCTGACCCAATTGCTCTGGCTGCGGCCACTGGCTCGATATAATTCCCGCCCATTCCGACGATACTTCACATCCGGCACGAGATCCTCCAGCACCAGTTCCAGTTCCAGTAGGGCCAATCTCTTCACGATAGCTGCCGCTGGGATAATATCGACGACTGCCGCAGTCTACACGATGGTGAGTTCTCAGGCAGCCCACAACATACCCTGCGACGTCGCGTATAGGGGGTTTAGTCGTGGCTGACCTGTCGTGATCCTCCCCCACCCCGCCCAGGCCGTCCAAGACACCGTCAAACTCGAGCCGCGGTCGCTCGCTGAGTTTGACGAGCGGACGAAGCGTGAACAAGGCATAGACGACCAGTCCCCCATGCGGCTGCGCATGGAGAAGTTCATACGGGAGCAGCAGGAGGCCATCGTGTTCGCGCTAGAGCAGGTCGACGGCAAGCGGTTCCAGCATGACACGTGGACGCGGCCCAACGGCGGCGGTGGGCTGTCGTGCGTGCTGCAGGAGGGCAACGTGTTCGAGAAGGCCGGCGTCAACATCAGCGTCGTCTACGGCACGCTGCCGAAGCCCGCCATCGAGAAGATGCGCGCCGACCACAAGACCATCGCCGCCACCGAGGACTCGCTCGACTTCTACGCCCTCGGCCTGAGCCTCGTCCTGCACCCCCACAACCCCATGGCACCCACCGTCCACCTCAACTACCGCTACTTCGAGACCATGCGGCCCGACGGCACCTCGCAGGCCTGGTGGTTCGGCGGCGGCAGCGACCTGACCCCGAGCTACCTGTTCGACGAGGACGCCGTGCACTTCCACAGGACTCTCAAGGAGGCCTGCGACAAGCACGACAAGAGCTACTACCCGCGCTTCAAGAAGTGGTGCGACGAGTACTTCAACAACAAGCACCGGGGCGAGGCCCGGGGCATCGGCGGCATCTTCTTCGACGACCTCGACGCGAGCGAGTCCGACGCCGAGAACAGCTTCGCCTTCGTCCAGGACTGCCTCAAGAGCTTCCTGCCGGCCTACCTGCCCATCATCGAGAAGAGGAAGGACATGCCGTTCACCGAGAAGGAGAAGGAGTGGCAGCAGGTGCGGAGGGGCAGGTACGTCGAGTTCAACCTCGTTCACGACCGGGGCACCGCGTTCGGCCTCAACGTCCCCGGCTCGAGGGTCGAGAGCATCCTGATGAGCCTGCCCCTGACGGCCTCGTGGCGGTACATGTACGAGCCGGAACCGAAGAGCCGCGAACAGAGGCTCCTAGAGGTGCTACGGAATCCCAAAGAGTGGGTATGAGACGGGTTTGAAGTTGTATAGTCGCATGTATATCGTATCTGAATAGGCGTCCGGGCAAAAGCGTCTGGGTAGAAGATATTAAAACCGTTTGTACATAAAGCATTCGTCACATAGATGAAAATCAAATCATTGTGATATAGACACTTACCGGCGCACCAGGGTTCCGCATTTCTCCCTGTGGCGTGAATTTCCTTGGCCTAACACTGTAGCGAGGACTTGGTGGTTTGCTATTCATTCAATTTACAAGACGATCATCTATCTCACCTAGTACCGAACAATCACGGCGGGAATATCGACTATATCTAGTAGGTAGGTGCGTTGTATCTTATCATTTACAGCTTACTAGGTATCACCTAACATCTTCCACCTACCAAAGCTTCCGAGGATCGGAGCAAAGACATACGGGGAAAGGAAAAGGGAGAGGAAAAGGAGATGTAAAAGGGAATCACCAAACAAGTAATAATGAAGTCGAAGAAGTAAAAGCTCGGCACCTGCGTGATTCGCAGACACGCCTTCAAAGGGAATGTCTAGACTAAACCAGGGGGTTATAGCTAAAAAGATTAGCCCGGCCGTCCTGGTCACCCCACACCCAGCTGTCCGGCTGCCACCGAGACTGGCCCCTGAATTCTTAGGGCAGAACACCGGTTCCCGCATAAAATTTTCACCCACAAACCCTCGGTTGCCGAGAATGCGTCTTATCATATAATCCACTGTTACTCGGCCATCGATCGTCAGGGGCTTGTGGTTTAGTGGTATAATACTCCCTTAGCACTTCTCACGATCAAGGAGATCCAAGAAAGCTTGGGAGTGGTCCGGGGTTCGATTCCCCGCGAGTCCATCAATCGGAGGTTAAAGTCCTTCGTTATACCTTCCCTCTCTTTTTTTCTCATCTGTTCTTCTTCCTATCTATGTCTGCCGCTTAGTTGAGCCTTTATCAATCTCAAGTATTATCAAGTGATAAGGCTTCGTTTTTCTTCTTATTACATATAACCCCCTGACAAATTACCCAAACTCTATGAGTGGCCCTGCTTCGCATTTAGTAAAGGATCTAGCACGCCATCCAAGCAAGAAGTGGCAGTTGCTGCTGATGCACGAGGGAGACATTGTGGGCGTAGCACCCTGAGTAGACCGATGGATAGTACTGTATCAGAGTCGTCCATTTTCACTCCAGAAGAGACGCTAGTCACACATCTCCTTCCGCTTCCCGTATCTCGCTCCCGTCTAGCTGGGGGTTCCGCAGGTACCGGGATCGACGCGGGCCGTTGGGAAAGCGGCTTTCTCTTCCGCCTTAAATAGACGGAGCCCTGCTTGATATTAAATTAAGAAGCTTGTTTTTCTATGCGCTTAGTGATAAACCGGAGCCTCAAGGACTCGAGGGCATAAGGTCGTTGTCACGGGCTGTTTAATCCTACTTAGAAAGCTATGCTCGGCTTAGATATTGGGTCACGTCTAGTTGGCCACTTGGTCTAGGGAGAGGCATAAGACATAATCGCCAGCAGTGCTACTGGCGTCCTTGGATCAATATTTCTAATGGATGTATCGGGAGGTTGCCTCTGACATGGCGTGCCGCGGGTTTCCATGCGGCCAATCGAACCAGAACCTCTTGTCATGGTTGCTATTTGTAGACATAATAGAAGGACGTATGTGAAGATGCGGTACTATCATATTCGATAGATATTATACCCTCCCGATTGAGCCTGGCAAGGCTTGTTATTAATGTTTCTGTCCGATTAGAGACACGAAAGGGGAACGGATGTCGTGTGTGAGAATTTTATTATTGGACGAATATTTTTGATTCGCCCCAATTGGCTATTCGCTTTTTCCCACTTCAGCTCTACAGTGGGGACCCGGGAACCGCGGGGATCCACGAGTTGTGGCTATCGGGCTCCCACCAAATGACAGTATTCAAAAAATGGTTCCGCTTGTCCTATGAAGCCAAATAACTGCAAATCATTTCATCGAAGAATAGCCCGGTTAGCTCAAATAAGAACTGTTTCATTTAATCTCATGATTAAGTTGCTAACTAGCAAATAGTCGGTAGAGCGTGAGACTCTTTTCTCAGGTTGCGGGTGACCCCCGCATCGGGCTCAATTCCCGATACACCTCTTCACCGAAGTACTTCGAATCCCCCTTCTTCTCTTTGCGTTTCCTTCTTCTTTTTTTATTTGTTTCCTCTCGGCCAATTATCCCTTACGGACCTTCTCGAGTATACATACCTCTGTAGTCATCTGTTGATGTCTTGTTTCCCTCCTTTTTGTGTCACTTTATGCTTCATTTCGCACGGTCGATGAGAGGAACTGTTCCGTGCCTAGGTGGTAGGTACTCGCTGCTTAGAAAGAAATAAAATCAGCGATTATTCTCCAGGGTGTATATATAATGTGACGCGAGCAATTCAGAGATAAAGTGTTCTTCGCTCCCTGCAGGGATTGTAACTTGTATACGTAATTGCTCTTCACTCGGAAGACATGCCAAGCTTGATACCGCTGTCTATATGGATCTACACTTTTAAGCCCCAGGGCGTGCATATTACCCCACGGGTTCGTCGGCTCGCCCATTCTGGGTCCGTTCCTGCCGCAATCTATGTATGGATTTGCGATCTGCATATATGAGCCATGCGCACTGACTCCGGCCCCCGATTTCGAGATCAGCCATGCGGATGTCCCTAATCGGCCTAGCCTACCTACAAAAGCAGAGCCATGCTGTCAACCCGCACCGTACAATGGGTCTTACTTGGAATTCATGTAAGTCGGGCTGGTGAAGCGTTGTCCGTCGTATATCATTATGTGAAGTATCTATCATCGTCAAGTGCCAGGAATGTCGCAACTTTATCGTCAAGGCTCCTAGGCGCCTAGCAGACCCTTTAACCTCATTATGTCGTATTGTCATTGCACTGCCCATCTCGGACATTCGCATCACACTCGATCCCAGCACGTAACCAGAATAGGTCTCTGCTAGTCCCACGACCAGACGCCAGATCAGCGCGTCCGTAGAACTAAATCCATGCTTTTATCTCTACACAAGAACCAGTCTATACATGTCCTATCCGGAACGTAACCGATAGATAACATTGCTTTCGCGCTCGCCCGAACTCAGGAGGATTCGAGGTGGTCCGACTGGACGTCGTGGTCCTTGGCGCCGCGGTCGAACTCCTGGGGCATGCCGATTGGCCGCCTCTTGGCGTACTTCACGGTGGCCCAGACGGACGGCGAGTCCTTGAACATGAGGTCGATGTCCTCGAGGTTGCGACCCATGGTCTCGGGGAACAGGAAGTGCACCGACACGGGGATGCAGGCAGCGATGACGGCGAAGACGATGTAGTACTGGTATCCGATGTTGTTGATTGCCACGGGCGTCACCATGGCCACGACGAAGTTCCTGCCAGGAGAGGTTAAGCGTCAGTTGGCATAGTCTTCAGGGAAAGGGGGTTAAAAGGGGAATGCGCGATGGATTGTCGAGATAAGGGGGGCAAGGAGGCATTCACAAAGAGCTTACCATAACCAGTGGTTGGCGGTCGAGATGGACGACATGGCCATGCGCAGGCGCAGGGGCGCGACCTCGGTGCAGTACAGGAAGTTGGCGCCGAGGAAGCCGATGGGCACGAAGGTGTTGTAGAGGTAGATGAAGCAGCCGGCGGCGATCTGGGCTGCGTGGTTGTCGCGAGGGAACGAGGTGGCGACGGCGAGCGCTACCATGCAGCAAGCCATGCCGACGCCGCTGAGGATGAAGACGAAGCGGCGGCCGAAGCGCTCGATGGTGAAGAAGGCGATGAAGGACGCCAGGAACTTCCATGTCAGCGCGCCGCCCGACAGCGTGCGCGATAGGAACGCGTCCATCCCGAGGTTCTGCTGGAACAGGATCGTCGCGTATACGCTGATGAGGTTGCTGCCGGACATCTGCTGGTAGAACTGCAGCAGGATGCAGAGCCCGAACCGGTACGCCAGCTTGTCCTCGCCCATCTTCATGATGTCCGACAGCTTGGCGGCGTTACGGCTCGTCTCCTCGAGCGAGACCTCGATGCCGGCCACCTCGGACTGGACCTCGAACGAGTCCACGGGCAGGCCCCGGAGGGCGGCGAGCGCCGCGGCGGCCTCCTCCTTGCGGTTCTTGAGGACCAGCCAGCGCGGCGACTCGGGGAAGACGTAGGTCGAGGCCATGAGGACGACGGAGAAGAAGCAGGCGATGGCGATAGGGGGGCGCCACGTCGCGGGGCCCTCGGGCAGGGTGAAGAAGCCGAGGTTGATCCACGACTCGAGGACGTACCCGAGACAGATGAAAAGGCCGGTGAGGACGACCTGCTGGCCGCGGTTCTTGGCGCCGGCCGTCTCGCTCTGCCAGACGGGCACGATGGAGCTCAGCATGCCGATGCCCACGCCGATAACGACCCGCCCCACGATCAGCTGCGCAAAGCTCCAGGATAGGCACTCGAGGATCTCGCCGATGAGCGTGAGCACCGCGGCCCCAAAGATGCAGTTCCGGCGGCCGAACTTGTCGCCCGTGTAAGAGCATGAGAGGGAGCCGAGCAGGGCGCCGATGACGAAGGTGGCTACGGTGAAGCCTTGCAGCGTAGACTTCCGCGCCTTCTCCTCGCCCGTCGTGTGGACGGTGTCGATCTGCGGGAAGGTGTGGACCCAGTCCTCCTCCGTTATCAGGCCGCCCAGGCCGGCCTGGTTGTATCCGAAGAGGATGAACGAGGGCGCGACGATGAGCGCGATCTGGAGGCGGCTGAGGGCGCTGCCGGTAAGCCCGAAGTGGCGCGTCTTGCTGGTACCCATTTTGTCGATGTCCGTATGGTCACCGAGGAGAAAGAGTAACAGGAAACGGTGAAGGGGGAGGACAGAAGGAAGGAGAGATGGGCAAGAACGTGTCGAGAATGAGTCTCCTTTTATCGCGTTCTTCTCCGCGGCGAAGTTCCCCTCACTCTATCCACTCATCCTGACTCTATTAGGGGTCGTCCCATTATTCAGCCGTGAGGAGCCCCGTGGGACAATGGGGAAAACGGCTCGTTTGGTGAGGTGATAGAACGCTGCACGCGTCAGCAGCTCACGACGAATGATACCGAGGAGTGGCCCTCGATACGGACGGCTAATACGAAACCCGCTTAGATGATCAGCGCTTAGCGCACTGCGTACTATAAAGAATTTCTCGTCACATCTTCCCTAGCAGAGCTCCGCTTCGCCGCGCTAGCCGTAGTCTCCGGCCCCTTTTCGGTGTTTCCACAGAGCAAACGGGGCGGTAACTCAGCATACAACCTCGACAACAGCCAGGTGAGCGAGTGAATGAATTTTGTTGGTGACTGTCCCTCCTTCTTGGTTTATTTGATAAATAGACGAATGCTGCCAAATCGCTGCGAGTTCAAAAGCCGTCAAAATGCCGTTGTTCGCCGTGTATACCATATATACCGTATGTACTTTCATCGATGTCGCATAGAGGTTTTGGGCAGTCGGAAACAAGCTCATCCAAGACACGCGGCCAAGCCGGGAGGCTCACTCAAGCTTCTTTATGATCTTTGAGGCTCCTTGGCGCTACTTCGAAATCGGTAGCTGATGGGGGCATCTACCTGGCTAGGCAAGCGCTAAAACAACGTGCCACCGCTATTCGATCTACAGGCATACAGTACGTGTATCTAGCTTGAGATACGGCGCCGATATCTCCCGTGCGCAAGTTGAAGCCATGGAGCGAATGCCGACAGCGGTTCCGAAAGTCCCGATGTATTCGCTGTTATCATTGCTCAACAGGAAACCAAAACCAGGATCACTAACCGCTAAGCTCTCCACTATTGTGTAAGTAGATCCAGTTTGCGTCAACGGCTACTAGGGAAACTGAACAACCCCTGGTAGCTTGGAAGAAGTCCAGGCCCGTATGCAGCTACATAGTGTCCGAAGAATCGTATTGATGAGCAATGGCATCAAAAGGGTTAAGAAGGTTCTCGTAAATAATTGTACACCGATTCCCCCGAAACAGGGGTCCCCGCAACTACTCTCTTCTTTCCTTTCATTTCGCCTTACTCCGCGGTCAACTCCTCGATTCTCCTTTCTATTTCGGGGACCTGCCTCAGCAAGACGTCCAGCTCTTCTTTCTCGTCCTCGAGTTGTAATCGCTTCTCCGCGTCTAACTTGGTAAAGACGTAGTGCCCCTGACCGTCGAACTGCAATATCCTGCTGTGGTACTTCCACAGGCTGCGTCGGTGGCTGACGGTCATCAGCGTGATACCGAGCGCTTTCGCGTTCTCGTACATGACCTTCTCTGTCTCGAGGGTGACGCTGCTCGTGCATTCGTCCAGGATGGCGTATCGTGGCTTGTGATAGAAGAGGCGGGCCATCGCCACCCGCTGTTGCAGCCCGCCGGAAAGCACGTCGCGCCACTCGGCTTCGGCGTCCCAGCCCTCCGGATACAGGTCGACCAAGTGCTCGAGGGAAAGGATCTTAAGGATGTCGAGAAGCTCGGTATCTGTTACACCGCGTGCACGTACGGCTCGGAGACTATCGGGATATGTGATCTGCTGGCGGAGGCTACCCCTTGATAAGTATGGCCGTTGCGGTATGTAGAAGATCTCGTGGAAGGGCGGTTTGTAGACGGTGCCGCCATATACGGGCCAGAGCCCACCTAAAATCCGGAAGAGGCTGGATTTCCCGCAACCATTAGGGCCAACAACGAGTAGGTGGTCGCCCTGCTTCAGGGAAAACGACAATGCTCTGACCAAAACATCACCATTCGGAGAGATGATCGGGACATCTATGAACTCGATGTTCTTGCTCTCGATGACTTTTCCTCTGCCTTTCAGCACCGCCTCGTTGTTTTCCGTACCAGAACTCGAGACCAGCTTCTTCTCAAAGTGGCCAGCCTGAATATCATTCATGACTTCAAGTAGAGAAGCGACTCTGGAGGTGTAGCCGGCCAACTCCATAATTTCGCGATAAGAGAACATGACGCGGCCGAACGCGTCCGAAGCGCTTAGCAACATACGCCTGTTGGTGACGAAGGTTTCCGTCCGGTCGCCCATGTTCGCCATTGTTCCTCCGAGCTGTCCCGGTAGTTTGAAGAAGACCGGCACGGCGCAAAGCATGAGCCCCAAGGCGCCCCAGAAATACTTGATGACGAAGTCTTCCATAACACCATGATAAAATCGCCGGCGGAGGATGTAGTTCACATGCTTGATAAGGGTGAAGTAACCTTTGTCAAGCGAATCCTTCTCGGCCTCGTGCCCATGATATAGCGCGACCTCTTCGCTATAGTCGATAAGTCGCGAATGCTGAAACCTGAACTCCCCCTCTAGGCGAGCTTCGTCTGCAACATATCTGCCGAAGGGCGGCGTAAGAGCCCGCATTACGTTGGCTGATAACTGGACGAGTAATGTCATGAGCATGACTCCTTCGCCACCCACACTTTTTGACAATGACCAGGTATATATAGTCTAAGCATAGTTAGCACGCGTTGAGACCTCGCGCGTTATATAGCAATCCTTACCATGTCTAGCATTGGCTTCGCCAAATTGCTGTACAGCTCGGCTAGACTGTTTGAGAACTTGGCGACATCAACTGCGATTAGCTGATCCGGATTCTTGATCCTGTCATCGAGGGCTGAAAGCCCATAGAAAGTGAGATTCGAGAGATATTTGTCGTGTATATATTGGGTCAAGCGTGACCGGTACTTCAGGGAGAGCTCGGCTTGGTGGTATGACAACTAATTGGGATTACCCATCAGCTCCTGGAGGTCGCGCGGTTATTACCGTTAGGAATGCTTACCATGGAATTTGTAAAAGTCGCAGGGACAGCGATCAACATCCACCAGACTATTCTCTTGAGGAACTCTTTTCCATGGCCCTTGACGAGAGCCTTCACTATGGCACCGTCCATCTCGGCTACACGCAAGCTGATGAGCGTCCGTATGACTAAGAAGAAGCTGTGGCTAACCAGCAAGCGGGCCTCCGGACTCCGCCAGCCGGGAATGACGATCTTGAGCAGCTTCAACAACGACCTAAAGAACTCCCTATTCAACTCGACTTTCTTCTTGGCGGAGGCGTCGGACCCGTCGCTAGAAGTGGTTCCGGACTTGCGCTTGGCTGCCTCGCGCGCGGATGCGGCCTTCTGCTCGGAGACGGCATTGCGAATGCGATTGACGAGAGTAACTAAGAGAGCGAGGTAAACAGCGCGGGAGATTCGAGTCCGGTTCGAGACATAGAGCTTTGTCAGGTATGCGACGGAGCTCTTGATGGATCGGTCGGGTAAAACGAGTTTCGACTGCGCCGCCATAATTGCAACCTAGAAAGTAAAGGACAGGTTGCGAGATAAATAGTCTTGAAATAGGCGATCGGTCTATACATATATACGTGTATATATATATATATATTCAAGGTCGAGAAACGGTAAAAAAGTAATACCGACCGCCACTGCCAGACCGGGGTATAGACTCAAGAGATAGTCTGGCCCATCAAGCCAATGGGAAAGGATGCGAGAGAAAGCACACAGCTCAAGGTGATGAGAATATCATTGAATGCCGGACTTAGGATTTCCTCACATGGCTTCGAATGTGGTCGTTCTATGTATGGTGTTTGGCGCTGGGACAATTAATTGTCGTCGGATATTGGAGCGAGTCACGGATGTGAAAGACGCAAGGAGCGGGAGCGCGGGCGCATTTCATTATTTCCCTCGGCGCGTTGGTAACCAAATGCAGGCAACTTCAATGCAGGTGACGCAGCTCTTTCCAATTCCCCCCCAGTGGCATGTGATTCCTGTACTGTAATAGGCAGGTAAGTACCAAGTACGGGGGGAATTTGTGGCTGGCTATTACATGTATCCGCTCCGGTTGTGGCTCAATGTGGCTTGTTGTGGCTGGATAGAGTGAGGCTGTTTGGAGTAGTAGGCCGTGCTCTCCGATTCGGTAATACCGTACACTAGCCCCAGCGGTGGCATCCGTTCCCCCTCCAGCGGTTCTCGCAGGCCTAATGATAAATCTCCAACAGAATCCAAATTTTCGATTTTTGCCTTTCTGCCCGCATAAGACGCCGCAGATAAGCGCATCTCTGCCTCTCTACATCTCTCGTTCCCAGCCGAACCCGAGCACTCACCGAACCCGATCCCAGTTTTTCTGGAATCATGGCCGAAGAAGAGATCGCGGTCTACGACGAGGTCGAAATCGAAGATATGGACTTCGATGAGACCCTCCAGATCTACGAATATCCGTGTCCGTGTGGCGATAAGTTCCAGATTGCGCTTGCCGATCTGCAAGATGAGTCCAACGACATTGCTGTCTGCCCGAGCTGTAGTCTTATGATACGGGTGATCTATGACCAGGTACGTTTGGGAAAGCAACGTGCGCGCGTAAAGAGAACAATCTAATCCTTTATACGAATAGGAGAACCTATGGAAGCCTAAAGCCGAAGCCGAAGCTCCTATTCCCGAACCTGTAGAACAGCAAGTCCCCATCGCAGCCTAATGATTACCGATATAGGCGACACGAGTTTCGACCGATGACCGTACAATATCACGGCACTGTCGGGTAGGACCCGTCGCAGGTGAAGTCGTCGTGCGATTTTACTATCGAGGTGTTGCGATGACCCTAAGGCAACCCCCGATAACATAGCCGTCCATTGCCTCGAGTATGCGTTCGGCCAGAAAATGGTACAATACGAAACTACGCCAATGCGGATGTTGGTCGGCTCTTCCAGGCTCGACCGAGAAAAACGTAGCGAACAATCCACTACCGGGTCGGACATCGTTCGAAAATGCTGTATCATTGAGCAACAACTGGGGTATATCAAAATTGCAAATGCGCTCATCCTGACGCCAGCACTTATCAAGCGCAACCCAAAAAGGAGCCAAATACTCTTGATCATTTTCGTCAAAACCAATAGTACTCCCAAAATCCATACAATGCCCTGTCTGTCGAACTTCATAGCAAAACGATTCCTGCAGCAGAGAATACGATTAGACCCATCAGCGAAGCTTCCAGCGCGGGCTTGTTTTCTGCTGCAGCGGTGGCCAGCCTCCTCGGGCTTCGGCTTGGATTAACGCTGACGGATTCTGGTGTTATCCAGGTGGCTAGGTGCAACTTCTATCAGTTATCTGCCGTTCTCGGAGAGGAATCGCATCTAATGCTTACCGAGTGGACTTTCCAGTCCCGCAGATATTATGGATGAGGTTTGCGAAGAACTTTGCTGGTGCGCAACAAACGCAGCTGGCATCATAGTGGCCGCAATGAAGGCTGTCGGTCGCATTCTGAAAGCGAGTGGGCCCTAACGAGAGTACTATGTATGTGGGCTGCGTCGTCCGGATGTTATAACTCAGCGAGGGGAAACCAGCAAGATGCTGATACGGGTGATTTCTTTTTTTGGGGGAACGCAGCAGGCGGATCAAGCGAGCGACGTAGAGTTGTCCGACGCCAGCAACATTGAATAACTACCGAATGAGTAACAAAATAGTCCACACGCGTATGGATTGAAAACAAACCTCAAATACTTTTCATAAGCAGTAAGTGCGCATGCCGTCCTTCTTCTGGCTTTCACGGCACCATCTCTGTCGTCAAATCATGGCCTGGTGGATAGCACCATCCACCCTAAGAGACGGCCGAGGTGGATATGATTACGATAGTACTTTAACCAGGAACGGGATCGTAGCGTGCGAAACAGGCTTTGGGGGGTGAGGAAACCGTTCTTGGCCTGGTGCCAGCGGCTAGTGGGATTGGAACAACAAGGATACCCAAAACTTGTTATCTGGAACATCCAACATGCTGTTATCCGCTGATAGTCGGGAGAGGGGGGGAGAGCCTCGTAATCACCCCTTCCAGGTGTCCTAAGTTAACGTTGCCCAGAGACCGTGAAACGTGGACACGATGATCTTCCATGCAAGACCTCGAGTTCGGGGCTTTTGCTGCTGGGAGGTTCCTTGCGGTTGGTTCACGGCTGCAGGAAGGCGCTCAAACATATACCTGCTGGCCTGTAGGAAACCTTCTATCGCGAAGTGGAGGTTGGTGGTTATTATTCCCCGACCCAGCCCCTTCCTAACATTTCAACTCTATGGCTCTCATGAGGAACTCGACCCAGTCACATACGCATTCGATCTGATTCGATAAGAATATGGACTGAAATAGGTAGGTCAAAGAGAGTCGACAGGTCCAGCGCCTTCCATGCAGCCCTTTTTTTGTCTTGGAACTTTTCGTGTTAAAGCATATGGGGTCGTGGGGACCAGGCTTCTTATCGTTGTTAGGGGAACAGCGGGCGGGTATTGCGTCATTCCGAACTGGGATCCCTCTTTACAGCGCGTGGGGTGCCTTTTCGTCTTGATGCATACAGTAGCTAAGTAGGACCAGAAATACACCCGCCTGCTACTTGTATATTTCCACCATTCCTCCAGCAAGCAATTTTATACATAGCCAGAACCATAAGGCTTTGTCAACCGCGATCCATGATATCCTGGCCGAAGTCCCTTGATTTTCCACTTTAGAACGTGTAAAAGTTTGAACACCCTGATCGAGAATCAAGGACACTGAGGGACAGGAGGTGTCAATATCGGGCCCGATTTGTGTCATCTCCCCATCTAGGATGTTATAGAGAAGCATTATAATCTCTAGGAAGCGGCCTATGTGACGGGATGGAACATCGTTGCGGATGCTACGACAGGTTGCACGCGGGGCTTATTTCAGCCTTATTCGATGATTACCACACATTTCGAACCTGATTCGTCGTCCAATGAGGTCATGGAGAACGATGAAACAATGTTTGTCCCAAGAGGTCTTGTCGAAACAACTTGAGCAGTGTAGCAGAATCTCGCGGTACGGCATCCTCGATAAACACTCCACTGTGGCAAGTAGGAGCGCGGTGCATGGCTGATAATCGACAGAAGGTTCTCTTCTGCCTAAGTTTTTCTTTTCACCATCGACCCGGGATGAAACTACCAGGGCTTCTATCTTTCCCTCGTGCTGTCACGATATATGACAGGGGCTTTCCTGACAACGCAAACTACGGTCTGCCGAGTCCAAGTAAAATCGCCTTTGACCCGGGCAACGTGGAGAGGCACTCCTGCTTCCTCAGGAGCCACCAAATTGTCGGGGTCCGCGGTACGTCGGATTATACTCGAGATACCTGACAACATAACCATACAAAAGAATAAGGAGGGGGGTCCCTGGGCCATATCCACTCAGCCTAGCAACCGGTGTTGCAACGGTCCCTTGCTAATGGCCATCTACACACATGGCAGCTTCCGAATTATCAATCAATGACGCTCCTGCCTGCGGGAACGTGACCTCGACTCGTAGTGGCTAATGCGACAGTAGCTGGGGTATCCCCAAGGCTGAGGACGGAGTATGGGTTGATGGATTCTAATACCAGCCGGCCTTGTTTTCGGCTATCCCGACGAACCACGCTTCGAAGTTGCTTTCACGTTTAAATTTGCCCAATTGGCCGTGTCATTCTATTCTCACACCGATGCTCATTCCAAACCCCGCTAGCAGGATTAATAAAGACACAAGTAGTGACGGTTAGGGCTTCGAAAACGCCATATATCCCGAGGAAATGGGAGAGAAAGATCGGGGTACTTGTGCCACTAGGCTACGTAGGGCGCAAGGCCGAAGAGTCTTCCGCGCTGTCTTATATTATCCACGTATGCCCTTATTTACGAAATGGTTGCCGGCCGGGTTGCTGTTCGACGCCCACCCGTCCGGCTGTGTTCGATTAGAAACACAAGGACAAGTCAGGAACAACACAAGGCACCTACAGAATCGCATGGGGTATTCGAGGAAAAGACGCGCGCCAAAAGCATGATGTCTTTATATTCTTGATAAAGGAGGCAATCCGCTGGCGGACATACATATAGGGGTGGGGGTACAAGTAGGGCAACGATGATTGTGATATACGGTCCCGGGATAATCTGATACCACACAACAGCAAGTTTCCTCACTTCGAGTTGGACCGTGACTGCTGTCGCAAGCGTATCAGATCGATAAGGCTAATGATGCTTAGGTGTACAATGCCCTATTGCCCAGCAAACTGCTAAGACTCCGCGCGATCTGCTCCCTCCCCCTATTCCGGCAGTTACCAATATCCTCGAAAGCCTATGGGCAAGCTCCACCCCAAATCACATGGCCCCAGACCACTACGCCTTAGGCAGAGGTCTTCTCCTGTCCGATATGCGCCGACCATCGGCGTCGTCCGCACACGCTTTGCATGTATTCCGTTCATTCTGCGGGAGATAATACGTTCGGTCCTGGTCCTTGTCACCACATTCGCCGTATTCCCGACCCGCTTGCGAGACTTTCCAGCATCGAATTTTCTCGTGAAACTCGCCGAAAAGTCGATGACATTTCTTGCAGCGATACGGCTGTATTTCGGTGTGACACATCGTTGTTGCGATTCGGTGTGTGGTGCTTACAGAAGTCTCGTCAGATTGAGCCAAAAGGGCTGGAGGACTGTATGTTGTATCTCCAGTTTGGCGATAGATCCGTGACAGGTACCGTGTTCAGAATGCCGGGATACACTTGATTGGAATAGTAGGTATGATGTGTCGTGAATATGGCTCGTCTATGGAAACTTTGTTGACAAGTCTTAGGAGGATTTCATAAGTCTTCGGTATGTTCCCGAAAGCCTTGTAGGGAGATGTGTCTATGATCGCTAAGCTCGAGTTATGAGAGGCTTCCATTTTAAATAAAACATTTAGTTGAGGTAAAAAGTCCGAATATATCCATTCCTGATACTCCTGTTCATCACTGGGACCTGGTTCTGGGCATTTCTCCCACCTTATATCACCGATGATGAATCTTCAGAGCCAGAATGCTACTCCGGATTCTGGGTACTCTCATACCCTGGATACGATTGATTCACAGGATCTCGTTCCGGGGTCAAATTCGTCTGATATCCGAACAGCATGTAAGAGTAGGAGGGGCTATGACCGCACCGCACACAAAGCCGGGACGTTGGCCAGGCTTTGCTGCCTTTTGCCCTTATTTTGAGCTGACTTAGACTGTTTAGGCAGAAGAACTTCTCACGTTATATAATGATTCAAGTCAGCGAGTTTCTCAGCTGTTGATAGACTGGGCGGTACCACTATGCCGATGAATCATCACGCTATCTCTTTTGCTGACACACCGAGTACTCTGACCCACACGGTTGCTACTCGCTCCGCACCCTAATACTCTGAATAGAATACCTGTTAAACTGTCCCGGAAACAGTTGCGTTATGTTGCCCTTGTTATTCTTCGAATATCCTTCCGGGGGCGTTTGGTATTGGGCCGGTGTTCTAGTAAACTGCGAAGCTGCTCCCGTTAGCGGTAGCCCCTTTGTCCAAAAGAGAATTGAGCCGCATTGGTATTCGAGAGCTATTACACATCTTAGGAGCACGCAGGTTTCCTGCCTCACACAACCATCTTGAACTTGAGCTTATCCCCCTGCACGACCTCGTCGCGCTTCTGCTCCAGCTCCACGGTATCCCACTCGGCCGACAGATACCTGCCACTTAGCCATTCGGGTTTCTTGCGCACTAACCACAGACACATAGCGCCGCACAAGTCCGGCTCGTCAAGCCCCTGCTCGAGTAACTTCAGGTCCATTCCGGGAGACGGCGTCGTATATACCTTGCCCTGGTGCACCGAGTAGCACAGCGGGCCCCTGTCCGCGTAGGACTCCACGGCGGTCTCTATCAGCCTGTTCGACGCCGGGGCGGAGACTTTGAAGCCCAGGGCGCCGAAGCCCGTGAAATGCGAACAGGCGCTGGTGACGTTGATGACCGTCTTGGCCCCCGTTCGACGAGTCGAGCTGGATGGGCAGCAGGTGGTGCATGGTCAGGAAGTGACCGATGTAGTTGCACTCCATCGGCACGCGCACCTGGTCGGGCCGGATACCGTCGATCTTGTTCCAGGCCATGGCGTCGGTGCAGACGAGGCCGGCGTTGTTGATCAAGACGTCAAGACGCCCGTGCTCGGTCTTGACTCGGCTATCTCCCTGGTAGCGGCGCCGTCGTTCTCGACGGTCTTCTTCAGCCAGCGCTCGGGGATGAAGGCCTGCGGGTCGGCGTGTTCCCAAGGGCCGGCTATTGTGCCGCGATGTGATTTCGAGCTTTCGCCTCGCACCTCCTCGTCCACCGGCAAGGACGGCGACGTGAAACCCGGAACCGGAAATGCCGAAGAAGACCTGCGTGCCCTTGGGAAGGCGGTGTCTGAGAAGAGTCGTGTCCACCATGGCTTCTCGGGCCAGCTGTCGGACGGGTGCCGAGAGGCGCAGGATCTCCTCCATCACGGCGTCGAGGTACGGCGTCGAGGTACGGCATGCTCGTCTTCGTTGTCTCGGCCAGGCTAGGCTGGCGGCCGGCATCGAAAGCCATGGCGTACGCGGCACGGAGACTGTTCCGGAGCTTCTTCTGAGCACCCTGGTGCACGGCAAGGTGCTTGAGTCCCCATTGGAAAGCCGTCGACATCGTGTCGTGGCCGGCGCCGATGCACCCATACAGCTCGTCGCGCATCGAAGGGGTGTCGAAAACCGGCTGACGCCCGGCCTTCTTAGCGGCGGAGACCTCGCGCTGGATCATGTAATCCAGGGCTGACTTCACACCCTCTTCCACCCCGAGCTGCTTTACGGCGAGCGAAACCCGTTTGTCCAGCATACTGATCTTCAAGGCGAAGGCTTCGCGCATAGGCGCCGTGAGGTTGTGGAACGTGTGAAACAGTTTCGGAAATGGGTGCGTGGTGGATTCGCCCACCGCCTCTTGGTGCGTCTGATGAGCTCTTAGGTCGTCGTTGGCTTCATTCTTCGGGAATACGTAGACTATGTCCTTTGTGGTCTCAGACTTCTGGTCTGTGGGGTTCGCGTACCGAACCGTGTCCAGATACCGCGCCGTAATGCTCTGGTAGTCGCCTTCGCCAAGCGCAACAACTTTAATGATGTCGAATGTCATCACGTGGATGTCCTCGTCAGCTTGGAAGGGTCGGCCGCCAGCTAGCTGAGCCTTCACCCTCCACGAGTCCAAGAGTATCTGAGCATTATCGTAAATTGCAGGCGTGTTGACCTAACCGCGGGTCAGCGAACGAGTCTCTTATGCGGGAGTAACTGAATATGCTCACGGTACAGGAAATGCGGTGTCATCAGATCTTTCACCAACTCCTGGTTTCTCCTGAATTGCGGGCCCGCCGTCCGCATACCGATCTAATGCCAGGGGATAACGCCGCGGAGGGCGTCGCTAGCCCAGGAGGCGCGGTCGAACTCCTTGTTCCTGCGGAGTAGGATGTCCTGGGCCTCTCGGAAGTCCAAGAGAATGAGCACCGGTTCTGTGAAAGGGGCCAGGAACGCCTGGACCAGGGGGCTCATGTGTCTGGCCGTCTGCAGGCCAAACCAGCTCCGGGCACTCCCACCGGCCGGCCGCCGGATTTTTGGGATCTCGGCCCCGTCGCCGAGGATCGTCTTCAGGGCATCTTTATTGTATGAGACGCCTGGCAGAGCTTTGGCAGCGCCCAGTGATAGGCGAGATACAAGAGGAAGAGGAAACCGAGGACGAAAGCGCTGCTGGCGAATGGCAGTTGTGCAAATGGATATGCTCCGGATACTGTAGTTGAAGACATCTTCTAAGTATCTCCCAGTTGGGAGTCGACCCGGTCTCACCTTGAATCTCTTGGGCGACAACGAGAGCCGAAAAATACGTTGAGAGTGCTTGCCACTCACCACGCTGGTCTCGGCATTCAAGGCCGTGGGCTCAAGTTGAAGGGAACTTCACCGATCCACCGTAGCCACAAGAGGTAACTGTTTCGCTCTCGTGACGCCCAAAGCCCATGCTCCAATTCGCTGACGACATGGCCTCCAGTAAAATGTGAGACTAACAACAAAGCGAATTATCTCTGCTTAATTGCATGTAGTCGTAGCTCTCACCGTCTTGAAGATTGTTTATAATTATTCAAACGCGACTGAAGAAGTGCATTCACGGCATCTAGCAATTTCGCCTGCCCCTATTTTATACTTTGGCCATGCCTGGGTTCGCAGCGAGGCAAATTCTCCACTTCCAATGACGATTTGGATTTCTTACCTAGGGGGTTGAAGCGCCATCCTCAGCTGCACATCCAGGGCAAGCCAATCGTGTAGGAACTGAAGAATCGTGGAATTAAGCAACCAAAACGCTGCGCTACCCAAAATCCAAATGCTACTTGACCATACCCCCAAAATTGGAAATTGGACATTGGACATTGGACATTGGTTCACATCGGCGCAATCCTTGCAGACGCAAGCAACTTTTTTTGCACACGCACGGATTTCTGACTCGACCTGGGCTAGTCGTCATCATCGCCATTAAACTGCTTCCGCGGCCAGTCCCGCGCGGTGTCGATCTCATCCCTCGGCCACCACCACTCGAGCAGGACGAACAGGAGGTAGTCGATGATGACGCAGAGGCAGAAAAGCTTGCCGGCCCAGACGCCACAGCCGTAATAGCGCTTGAGACGGTCGATGAGGGCGAAGTTGCGGCCACGCGTGGCACTCCAGTGCGCCGCGCTGCCGACGTCGTAGCCGTAGAACTCGGCGTCGCTGACGTCGCCCATGATACCGCAGTAGACGCGCTCGGTGCGCCGCGCCACGTTTGTCCAGCTGTACATGGACTTGACCTGGTCGTGGAAGCGCTCAGTGCGCACCCTGTTGGCGCGCAGGGCCGCGATCGCCTTGCCCGTGGCCGCCACGAGGTCGTTCTCCTCGGGCTTCGCGAACACCGTCATGTGCGAGGGCAGCACCTCAGGGATTCCGCCCACGGCCGTGCACACAACGTACAGCCCGCAGCTGGCGGCCTCGACGATGACGGTGCCGAAGGCCTCCGTCAGGCTCGGGTGCAAGTAGATGTGCCCTTGTACCATGACGTCGCGTACCTTCTCGTGCCGTACCGGTCCTAGCATCTGGACCTTATCTTGCAAAACATTCTGTTCAATCATCTGCTCAAGGTCGATGGCCTTGGGCCCGGACCCAGCAATGATGAAGCGCGTGTTCGGGTGATGCTCGAGGATCGTGGGAATAGCCGCTGTAAGCAGATCCGTTCCTTTATTATAAAATAGACGGCTAATAACCACGATTACAATTGGGTCATTGGGACCTAGTGGATGGGCCGGTAGCGGGTTCTGGGGGTACAGGAGACTAGCGGGATCCGGACGAGGAAGAGGCTTGAAATTGTCGGAGACTACGGCATTAGGGATTACAGAGACCATGAGGGGATCCAAGGCGGCTCTCAACACAGTGTTTTCCTTACTAAGTGGCGGCTGTTAGAACAGGGCTCGAAAGCTGTTTGGCAGGCCAGGGGCATAGAATTGGGATAGAGCGCACCTTGTATGACTGACACATATCACATGGTCAACGTCGCTGAGGGTGAATTTGAGCAGTTTATTAGTGGTGATACTCGCAGCATCAGCGAATCCGAAGAGCGAGTGATCGGTGAAGACAGTTCGTAGACCCATGGTCCTCGCATGAAGGATTGCCTCCTGGCAAAGACTGCTCAGACTGGCATGACCGTGGACGATCTCGATGCGTTCCCGTATGATGATGTTCCTAAATATGGGGAAGAAGGAGAAGACGGTTGGGAAAGTAGCAGAGCGATAGATGACGGCAAAGGGGACATAGAAGACTTTGATGCCGTTAGTCAGGAAGCGAATCCCTTTTCTATCCTCGTAAGCGTGAGTGATGACAATGACCTTGTGGCCTCGATCTATCAGCTTGGACGAAAGCTGGTAGATATGACTCTCGACTCCCCCTGGCTGCGGAAAGAAGAAGTCGCAAACCATGGCGATGTTGTAGGTGCGGCGCTTGTGGTCCGACATGGTGGCGGATGACGGCAGCGATGGCGATGATGAGGTATTTGGAGGGGTTTAGACGAAGCGCAATTCATATTTACGAAGCATGCCAGACAACTTCTATGTCGACGTAGTATTGAAAGGGGTTGTTGAATGGCTTAGAGTAACAATGCGCATAGTTGTAGTCGGCATAAGACCACTGAACTGCATACATAGTACCTAAGTTAATATGGCCGGCCGTGTGGAAGAGATGCAAAGACGACGGCGGGGCCATACAATAAATAGCTTGGTTCGCCAGTTACGTTAGCTGCTGCCCCTGACAGCAGACAGAACCGAAGCATTTAAAGGTGCGGCCCCAAGCTTAGCTTCGTTCCTGTATAAGTGGGGCTCACGACAAGCTCGGATCAAGATTGCTTATCTGATAACGATAAGAGCCGGGCGGTCAATTTTTAGAAGCGGCAGAATCCAAGAAAGCCCCGAAAAGTGAATTGAACCTACTCGAAGAACGGTAGGAGTCTATTGAAATATTCTTTGTATAGAGCTTTCGAGCATTAACACCAACCGCCAAACAAAACCAGCCATGTATGCGAGGTATGTCCCACCGCCGAAAGGGACCGCGCAGACACCGAACGAGCCGCTTGCGACGCCTCAACCACCCCAACAACAATCCGTCAAACAACCTACGGCGTATGCGAGATACGTACCTCCCCCGAAAACGAACAATCAGTCCACCAATTCTCAGCACCTTGTCTTCAATGGCGAAGACCACGCAGACCTTCACGAAGACGAACCACCAGCGAAGAAAGCGAAAATAACACAGGGCGATCCACCTAAGAAGAAGGTCAAGAAACATAAGAAGGCAGCAAAAGCCGATGCGAACGCAGACGTCAGCGCAGTAATTAATGGAGACCGGCTCAATGGCGACGAGCATGTGGTTGATTCACCAGTATCTGGTGCGCCAGATGGGACAAGTAATAAAAGGCCTTCTCTCCTCGAGGCGCAGGAGGTTCCTAAAGAAGCTCCATCGGTGCCGAAGAAGGAAAAGAAACCGAAAAAGAAGAAGTTAAAGCCGGCCCAGGAAGCCACTCCGGAAGACGCTGATGATACCCCAACACGGCACAAATCAGTCTTGGAAAAGGCTGCAAAATCAATCCAAAAGCCGCCTGAATCAAAAGCCACTACCTCTGAGGAGCAGGATGCTTCCATGCAGGACGCCCCGGAGGCCAATGGCGGTACAGAAGAAACCACAGAACTGCACGGACTAGAGCCCCTCCCGCAGCCTGAGCCAGTACCTGTCGATACGTCGAAACCCACATACGAGACGTTACCAGCCTGGCTTGCAGAGCCAATCCGTGTTTCGCCTCAAGCAACTGCGTCTTTCACAGACTTCGGTCTCACACCAGAACTGGGAATTAGTCCTGAAGTTGTGGAGAGGTTGTCCGCAAAGGGATACACGCAGGCCTTCGCAATACAGACCGCGGTGATACCTCAGCTGTTGCCTCATCATTGCAAAACTATGCAGGGAGACATACTTGTTTCGGCGGCAACTGGATCAGGAAAGACCCTAGCCTATGCATTGCCATTGATCCGAGACCTGAGCCAGGGGAGCCGTCATTTGACGAGGCTGCGTGCCCTAGTTGTTCTACCAACTCGTGAATTAGTGAGACAAGCCCAGCGAGTGTTCGAAGAATGTGCGGGCGCTTTCGCATTAGACGGAGCCAAGCGCAGGGTGCGCATTGGCATCGGCATGGGTAGTCAGACCCTACAAAGGGAGCAGGCAATCCTGATTGAGCGTGAAGAGCGATATGATCCCGTAGCTTTCAGTCAACGCCTGAAGAGGCTAGAAACGGTCTATGAAGATGAAGATGATGAAGCTGCGTACAACACCGAAGATGAAGAGAAGACAGACATGCGTAGAAGGGAGGACAAAATACCCACGCTACCAGATCACGTCATTGCCTATAAGTCAAAGGTCGACATCCTTATCTGTACCCCGGGTAGGCTCGTCGAACATATCAATTACACTCCCGGATTCTCACTCGACTACGTGCGATGGCTCATCGTTGATGAAGCCGACAAGCTGCTCGGCCAAAACTTCCAGCAGTGGCTGGATGTCGTTATACCACGACTTCACACCAAGAATGTGCCGGGCGCTCGGAACCATAAGCAGTCAAACTTGTCAGGAGTCCGAAAGGTCATTCTCAGCGCCACAATGACAAGAGATCTCGACCGTCTTGGAGGTCTGAAGCTCCGGCGACCGAAGTTGGTCGTTCTCGAGGGAGCAGGAGGAAGAGAGGACCTCGATGACGATAAGAGTAGAGTGGAGCATGCATTGCCTGAGTTGCTTGAGGAAGCTGCTCTGAAAGTCAGCGATCCGAACCTTAAGCCACTATTCCTAGTTGATTTGCTGCAAAGCCCTTTCGTGCTAGGCAACCACGTCCCTACAGACACCGAGACGGGCCAGGACGACGACGCCGACGAGACATCATCTTCCGGCTCATCCTCCACATCCTCATCATCTGGCTCTGACGCAGACTCAAGTTCAGACGCGAGTTCCGAGTCTGACTCAGACTCAGACTCATCCGTAACTCGACGACGGCCATCCCTCCCAAAGAACACACCGAGCGTCCTCATCTTCACCAAATCCAACGAGACCGCCGCCCGCCTATCCCGACTCCTCGCCCTCCTCTCGCCGCCCCTGGGCCCCTTAATCGGGACACTGGCCTCCACGACGCCGTACTCGACGCGGAAGAGCACGCTGCGGGCTTTCACTGGGGGCAAGCTGCAGATCCTCGTCGCCTCGGCCCTCGTGGCGCGCGGCATCGACCTGCCGCGCCTCGACCACGTCGTCAACTACGACATGCCGGCCAGCGTCGCGGCATACGTGCACCGCGTAGGCCGCACGGCGCGCGCCGGGCGTGGCGGCAAGGCCTGGACGCTGTTCACGGACCCCGAGGCCCGCTGGTTCTGGAGGGAGATCGCGGGCCTCGGCGGCGACGGCGGCGCGATGATCAGGAGGGCGCGGAAGGTCGAGCGTATTAGGGTCACGGAGGAGAAGAAGGATAGGGAGATGTTCGAGGCCAAGGTGCGCAGGTACGAGGACGCCTTGGAGAGGCTGGGCAGGGAGGCCGGGGAGGCTCGGAAGAGGGGGAAGGGGAAGTGAAGGGCGTGGTAGGTAGTTTTAATGGGAATGGATCCCATGTTGATTGAGGTTCTACTCGGTGAAACGATTTGGTGCTTCCGAATACTATTGCTTGAGTCTGTTATTTCGGGAGGCGCTGCCGTTATATTCCATTCCTTTCAAGGGACATGCAGGGAGAGTGGAGTATACTCTGGTATGAATTTACGCATCCTCCGCATCGCCCAACTGGGACGGAGACACTTACGGCATCAATTGTTGCAACGCACGGAGGCAGGCCCAAGCCAATATCGAGGACTGGGCATTATATCAGGCCCTTGAGATTGACCACCTGCGACTTCTTGGCATTTCCATTTGTCGGAGTAGTATCGATTCCGGAGTTCATCAGCTCTAACTCTCCTTACACAGCCTCTGTTGCCAGACAACACCTCCTTTCTTCAACAACCACCAGGTACGCGTGCCTCCTCATTCATGGTCGCCATCCAGATCCTCTCAGACCTGCACCTCGAGGCGCCTAGGGCCGTACGAGATCTTCGAGGTCACGCCGAGGGCGCCGTATCTGGCCCTGCTGGGAACATAGACAACGCCGCCCGGGACCGCGAGGAGTATATCGGCTTCTTAATCAAGCAGCTGGCCGGGTTCGAGGCCGTGCTCCGGGTCCCGGGAAACCACGAGCTATACCACTCCAGCTAGCCAGCGACCAGGGCCGCCCGAGAGCGGTTCCGGGACTGCGTCGAGACGCGACGGCGTGAGGGCGAAAAGGATCTCCGCGCCTTCGTGGTCCTCGCCCACGGGCGCTCCGACATCACCACCAGCAGCGGAGACGAGGACGAGGAGGGGGTGAGAAGGGAAAGGTCAAGGTCGCCGTCCTCACGCACTACAGCCCGACGGCGGACAGCCGCGCCTCAGACCCGCTGCACGGGGTGGAGCGTAGTCTCCGTCAGACTTCGCCATGGGGCTGCTACGGAGGGTCCCGCCGGCTTTGGTGGTGGTGTGAGCGGCGGCGGCGGCGATGCGACGAAGCTAGAGGTGAAGGTCTAAGCGTTCGGGCACACGCACTTCAATTGCGACTTCGTGAACGATGCGGGAAGGCGCGTCTACTCGAATCAGCGCGGCTATTACTTCGCGCAGGTGAGCGGTTCGATGCTGAGAAGGTGGTTGAAGTCTAGACGGGCGCCAAACACGAATCTGCGCAACCTGCAGAGACAAGCCATGATGCACGTAGTTACCAAAATCTCAGGTCATTTCGCAAAATGATGCATCCCTTATTCTCGAGACTACGCTGGCTACTAATCTCGAAATCATCTTATCTGACCTTTCGTTCTCGTATGAACACCCTAGCAACAGGCCTAGCATCGAAATGCTATCGCAGGAAGGCGTCTGGTGGGCTAACTGGGCCTCTCTTTGACTTCGTCTGCAGCTCCCTATTTTCTCTCTCCGTACAACTCCGAGTGTGCGCCGCTTTGCATCTTCCATTTTCTCCTCTTGTAGCCAACTATCAACCAAGTCTGGTCGGCTTCCATAATTCTACTATTACTGGCGTGTTTTACTTTTGGATGTAATTTCTATTACACCTTCAGAGAAGTCGGCCCTCATTTGATGTAACATTAGCCACATGTTTCGCTTTTGCTTATGCTAGAGCTGTCGTGATTCCTATTCGAAGAAATTGCCAGTGGAAGGAAGCATCCATCTAACGAGACTAACAAGCAGATCTGGAGGATCAGGCAGCAGGGCAACAGGCGTAAAGCGACTACGCCCCGTCCTGTCTTGGGAGGGAAGAATTAAAGGGCCGGGTGGGACTAAAAATGCTGTGAAGACAGTTGCCGTCGCACTACTTTTGCACGTAGTACGTAAGCTAGATGGACGTTGCGTTGTACGTCACTCCGGTCTGCCTGATGCCATTGCATGTGGTTACTGATCGCATTCTTGGGTCACTTCGGCCTATGCCGATTCAGGCAAAGTGAGATTTGTGATGCTGCAAGACGATTCGTCGAACCCCTAGCAGGGCGTTGTGTTCTCGGGTCGACTCCCACCCGTCGGGTCCTCGGGCTCTCAATTACATGGTGGATGAACGAGAGTTCGCATGAACGGTTACTGATCCTGGATCTTGTAATCAGTGACCCGACACCGTAAACAGGTCTACCGGTATCGAGACCAAAAAGTTTAAAATGCAACGGCTGCCACCGCGATGATTCAGGATGTAGACCCAGCAAGAGATCTCAATCATGTTCGGTTCCGGGCAGAAGTTCAACGCAGACAGAGATATTCCAGATCTGTCAGGAAGGATAGTCCTCGTGACCGGCGGAAACAATGGACTGGGCAAGGAGTCCGTACGGCAGTTCGCAAAGCACAACGCCAAGGTCTACATGGGAGCGCGCAGCGAGCAAAAGGCAAACGAGGCGATCGCGGAGATCAAGAAGGAAGTGCCAAATGCCGACATCGCCTTTCTCGAGCTTGACTTGGCATCTTTTGATTCGATCAAGAAGGCCGCCGAGCGGTTCGTCGCCGAAAACGATCGCCTCGACATCCTCATGAACAACGCCGGCATTATGGCCATGCCGCCGGGTCTCACGAAGGACGGTTACGAGATCCAGTTCGGCACTAACCACGTTGGGCACGCTCTGTTGACAAGGCTGTTGATGCCGCTCCTTGAAAAGATGGCCGCAGGTACAAACAGCGACGTCCGGGTCATCAACCTCACGTCTAATGGACACGAGTGGTTCGTCCCGCCCTCTGGCCTGCTGCTCGAAGATGCGAAGACGGATATGGACTCGTTGGGTCCATGGGGCCGGTACGGACACTCCAAGCTCGCGAACATATACTTCACCAAGGGTCTGGCGAAGCACTACCCACAGATCAAGAGCGTCGCCGTCCATCCCGGTGGCGCGAACACTGGACTTGCAGACGGGGTTACAGGCTTGGGTACCAAGCTTTTCTTGGTGAGTTCAGCTCTATAGGCACCCGAGCACAGAGTCCTCTGTTGTCCGAGTTCCCGCAAGCTGACTTTCTCGTAGTGAGTACTAAACCAGGACCGCCACTCGAGCCCCAAGGTCATCATTCTTATCACTCCCCTCGCGGGTCTCTATCGTTCCACTCCCTTCTCGGGGAGAGAACATAGAGGGGCTTCATTGGCGGTTACAGAAATGCTAACCATTGCAGGTGTGTGGTGAAAATGGTCTTCGCTGATGTGTCCGAGGGGGCGCGAAACCAGCTATGGGCAAGCACAGCACGCCGCGAAGAAGTTGGCAGTGGTCGCGTGTACTATCCAGTGGCCAAAGAGCACCCGGGGAGGCCGCTGATGAACGACCATGAAAAGGTGGACCAGCTATGGGAGTGGACTGAAGCGCAGTTCAGAGAGCACGGAGTTATATGATTAAACCAATGGGCTCTGCGGAAGGGCTAAGGATTATCTTGGTAACGGAGTCATTCGCTATGCGACTGTATGTGTAGTGTGACTTACCGATAGTCACCGAGACTTACTGTAGTCATGAGCAATGGGGTTAAAGCGACTATCCTGGCTCCACCATTCGCTCTGCAACAACTAATAGTTGCATATGAAATCCGGATTAGCCTCTACGTGGTCATACATATTCTCCTTCAGTTCACCTTGAAAGTATCGTCATTTTAGGGGCACTACTATTTTATATCTTTCCTCGTGCTGTCCGGTACATCCACTCAGTATACCCCCACTCAACCCATATTACTACGCTCCGTCGTCTCGCACGATTCCTATAATAGAACAATTACCCAGTTAGTTATCGACCCGCTAAGATGGATATTATAAGAATAATCGCAACACAGTGTTACCCCCCGGCACCGACGTTAACTGAAAACAACCTGCCGGATCTCGATGGAAATGCAAGATGCAGCAGCGGCCAGCACTTCCACGAAGCTGTAATAGCATTGTCAAGCTCGTCCTAACATGAGAGGACCAGGTTTGCATAGTGACAGGGGCAAATACTGGTGTCGGTAAAGCAGTGGCCCACATCCTGTACTCAAAAAACGTGAAGGTCTATGTGGCCGCACGGTCCAAGACAAAGGCCATCAACGCCATCGAGGAGATCAAGGAAAGGACTCCCCAGTCCAAAGGGCAGCTGGTCTTCCTCCAACTCGACCTCGCCGATCTGAGCACCATCAAGGCATCGGCCGAGGAATTCCTGTCGCAGGAGACCAGGTTACACGTCCTCTTCAACAATGCCGGAGTGATGACCCCGCCGCAAGGCTCCAAGACGGCGCAGGGATATGACCTGCAGCTCGGGGTGAACTGCCTGGGGCTCGTTCATGTTCACGAAGCTGCTGGCCCCCGCGCTCGTGGCGACGGCCAAGACGGAGCCGCGAGGCGCCGTCCGCGTGGTCTGGGTCTCGCCTTCGGCCGCGGAGCTCCTTAGTCCCACGGGGGGTCTGGAGCTGGACACCCTGGACTACCACTCGGAGAGATACACGCACACCAAGTACGGCGTCAGCAAGGCCGGCAGCTATCTGTATTCGACGGAGTTCGCGAAACGGCACCGGGACGACGGCATCGTCAGTATGGCCCTGAACCCCGACAACCTCGATTCCGAACTATTTCGCTCGCAGGGGTATATAATCGTCAGGTTTTTGAAACTCTTCGTCCTGCACCCCCCTGTCTACGGCGCATACACGGAACTCTTCGCCGGGCTGTCACCGGACGTGACTCTTGAGAAGTCTGGTGGGTGGAGTGAGTCTCCCTGCTTAACTTTCGTGTAATGTAGCGAAGAGCTAACTATGTTGAAGTGGTACCTTGGGGTCGCTTTGGTTCGATCAGGAATGATCTCGTGGTTTCGTCCAAGTCGAAAGCCGACGGCGGCACAGGAGTTGCAGAGGAGTTCTGGAAATGGAGCGAAGAGCAAATCAAGCCGTATCTCTGAAGTTGTACAGGCCAATATGTATACTTTAGACTATCAAGGTGTCTCTATTAGTCCCTTGTTCAGAGAACAGACACAATTTCTGGCATATGAACTAAACTCAAAATTAGTATCTATCATCATAGCGTCTGTCCTTGAGAAGGGGCTAGATAAGATGGTCAACCCCGTGGATACCCAACATTGACAGGTCACCTCAACGAGATCATTCAAATCGTGACTTGTTTCTCAGAGATCTTCATACTTGCGAGCACCAGAACAGTCTTTTCCCAATGGATAAGTTAGTGTGAGGTGCAAGCCGGGGAAGTCCGAAGGTCTATATAGGAAGCTTCGCTCCTATTCTTCTGGTATATGGAAAGCCAGGGGAAGGTAGCAATGCTTATTAAGTCTCAAAACCTCTAGAAACCCCTCGTCGAGCCACTTTTCTATGCAGTAGCTAGACTGTTCACTCCTGGGCTGACGTGTTACTTCTTAACAGTTAAGAACAAATTAAGAAACCCCTTCAAATACTTGTCGAACTAGCCTCTTATTTCCACTACAGAGGGGAGGCAAATTAACGTCTATTCAGACTTAAAAGAACCCTTTCGAGTAGCTATATAATACAGATTACTGCCATTCGGTTCCGATATTCTGCGCCCCTACCTAGAACGTATATTATTTGGGTCGGAAGGGCGGCGTCGTACCAAGAGATTCTGGTCGATGACCTACGTCTACAACTTCTTGCCTGTCTTATAGCCAACTAAGATAACTAGGCCTCCGGGGTTCCTAAGCGTATTATATCTAGTTCGCAAGCATGTACTTGTTGGCGTTGGTTATAGCACTACACATCATAATCAGGTTTCCAGAAGCCAATATGACGACAGAAAGGTAAAAAAAAGAGGGAAGCTGGTGAGCACATCGTATTGTATACGAGACTTTCCCGTTTCTATTCGTCGCAGTACTGCCGTTGGAACGCAGCTCCTCTCCCGTCTTGCCGGCTCCATTTTATTCATGCTGCGTTGATGATATCGCACGGCGTTCATGCCAAATGAACCTGTTTTCGTGACTCTGCTGAGCTGGTAGTCCTACTCGGATCCCGACAACATTTAGGCTGTCCAAGTCAGATTCCTTTACATAATCCCAGTCATCCAGTTCACCGAGTCTAATAAGCTTACTACCAATCTCCACTAGGATGACCAAACGTCATGCGAGGCTGCTTCCAGGACAAGAGGATAGCGTGCTCAAGGTCTTTGATAGGCATTGTAAATGGATTTCGACCTCCCTAATCTGGTTCATCATATTTCGTGGACAGCACTGCTCTCTGTACCACTGCTCCTTGAAACAAGTCGTCGCTCAAGAAGGACGCTCGGCTCGGCTCGCCAAGGCGGCCCACCAATATCACATCTGATAAGATCGAGGACGCGATAGGGATGCATGTCAAAGGTGGAGAGTGTCCGTAGCTTCGAGAAAGCGAAGAAGCAATCGGAGACTTTTCATGCAGCTACCTACCTAAGACTTTCGCGCGCGCTTGGTATGCAACAACCGATCCAGCTTATTGGGTGGTCAAAGCAGCCAAGTGCACTTTACGCGATACGAATTTGGGACTGTCGAATACTAACGTCACGTGTAAGACGAGCTGTGTGGCTTGACGAAATGCAGCCGGCAAGCGTTGATTTCGATGCTTAATGTGGGATTTCAGCGAGTTCAACACTACCCGACGTGATGTGGCGTATCGTATTCATTAATTGCTAAAATAAGCCATGCTGACGGTGGAGGTATGGGCGCTTGCTCTCACGAGGGTTGATGCCATCTTATTGGCGGCTCCGCCTAGAAATGTATGGGTTCTATGAGAAAGGTGCAAAACTATTTCCAGCACCGCCTGCCATCTCACTCCTTAGCCATAACTGGCTTGGGGCTGAGGCCCAGATTCGCATTAGCGAGTTTATGGAGTTTCTTATTTATTGTCATGTGCAGAATTTGGCAGGACCATGCGAGAGAGCTGTCAGTATTTCCAATATTCCAAGCTCAGCACTAGAGACGTGCTGACTTGCCCTTCCTCACCGCTCTTATCACACCTGTAACATTCACCAGACGGTAATTTTAGGCGAACCAACGCACTTCTGCATGACATAAGGCAGTACATGCGTGGCTGAACTGGACCCAAACAAATCAACCTATTTTGGCTGTGAATTCCAGCTAATTTTTAGGTAGATGCAAACAATGGGGGGACAAGGCATCAATTTCAGACCTAGCAGCAAGTCTTCAGTCTTCGCGGTACAGAAAGAATGGTTGAAGAAAGGAGTCTTGGCAGACCCAATGTATGCACGATATAATCATATGAGACGGGAGTGTCTGCATAGTAGTCCATAATCGACTGAGGTTGGTATCATTCGGATACTCCCGGAAACCTCGTAATCGTGGAGACTCCCAATACCTCTTACCAATTGGATTGGAATACGCGTTTAGAAATTTCGTATCGTGAGCTTTTGTAGAATTCGTACGGCAGCCTACACAACCCCTTGTCAGGCTAGGCGGCTCCAACCTCAGCCTCCAGCCTAATTTTGGATAAGCGTCTCCATTTTTGGTCAGGTAATTTCAGGGCTAACACGAGTTTTGAGGACACACTATTCAAGGGGCTGATTCTAGCCCGCAAAATCGTTCCTGCCCAAACAAGGAAATGCAATTCTGAGGCTGGCTCGACATGGGAGGTCATTCGGATCGAAATGGTGGATGTCAGCGGGCGCCACGTCCAAACCAGAAAAACCCGAACGAGCTGTTCAGGGGTACGTAGCAGTCGTGTGGGACCCCAGATGGCTCAGCTATTATATATCCGTCCTGAGCCCAAGAGCGGATAAGGCCCGTTGATCTTGTCTCAACCACCCAGCACGCCAAGTATACGCGAATCCGTCAAGATGAAGTTCTCGACTGTAGCGCAGATCCTCTCCGGCGCCATCGCGGTGTCTGCCGCCGCAGTGGAACGCGCAGAACTTGTCCCTTTTACTTCCATGTTCAGAACCATTACGCTGGAGGAGGCACAGGCGAAAGCTGCCGATGATCCGGGCTTCAGGGTCATGCAGGCCATGCTCGCCAATGACGAGGCCGAAGCGAATAATACTGTCAACGGCCTTGCCGGCCGTGCAGAAGTTGAAGAACGTGGCCCGGGTTGCACAAACCCTGCCATCCGGAGGGAATGGCGAAATATGACCCCTGCGGACAGGAGGTCTTTTGTCTTGGCGATCAGGTGTTTGTAAGCAGTTCCCAAGAATCACGCATTCCAACTTGTGAAGCAAGTTGAGAGCCACCTGCTCGATCAACCAGCTTGCTCCCGAGGGCCGGAGTCGCGACGTCCCGGCTGTTGCCCTTCTCCCAAAGGAGGCTGCTGACCTGAGATTCAAAGAATGGACAAGCCCCGTACTGGTATCGCGCCGCCAGCCACAAACCGATATGAAGAGCTCGTGTGGGTGCACCAGCAGATGACTGCCAACGTCCACATGGCTGGGTCTTTCCTGCCTTGGCATCGTTATTACCTCCACACCTTCATGCGGCTCCTGCGAAACGAGTGTGGATACAGAGCACCTTTCCCATGGTGGGACGAGACACGAGATGCCGGCAACTTTGCCGCCTCGGGATTATTCACCAGTGAATACTTCGGCTCCCTGCCACTGGCCGTCAACGGACAGGGAACTTGCATTAACAATGGCGTCAGTAGACCCCTTTGCGGTCCTGTAAACCGCGCAGACTCATCGCTGACAAACCGTATATAGGCCTTCGCCGGTAAGATGCTGCACATCGGGCCCGGAAGCTCCAACGTGGAACGCTGCCTTTCCCGTGGTGAGAGGAGGGACTTGACCGCGCAGGTCAACAGTAACTTCGTGAACACCTGCAACTCGCGAACTGCCTACGCGGATATGAGAGAATGCAACGAGTTCGGCCCTCACGCGTACGGCCACAACGGCGTCGGTCCCGTGATGGCCGAGGTGGCAGGCTCGCCCGGCGACCCCATCTTCTTCATGCACCACGCCTTCATCGACAGGATGTGGAAGGCCTGGCAGAACCAGGCGCAGTGGCGCTGGACTACCATTTCTGGATGCGCTGCCCCTGGCCGGAACGGCCAGCCCTGCCCACCGTTGACGCTTGACACTGTCCTCAGCACCCGCGGAATCAAGCCCGACGTTAAGGTCCGAGACATCCTCGATACCGAGGCCGCTTTCTTGTGCTACAAGTACGACTACTAAGCCAACTCATATTGAGCAATACGGTCCGCAATGTATATATCGAGAAGGTGGACAAAGGAATTGATACCCCAGGGCATGGCCGTGAATGGCTGCCTGCAGCTCTAGAGTATGAACATAACCTACAGACTCCATCTCCCTCAGGGTTCTTCGTTCCATAGTTTCCTAATTATAATTCTAATTAACTTCAACTGAGTGAAGTCTTCACGGAGTGGATTGGTGATTGTCTGAGCACAGTATTCATCGACGTTCAGGGGTTCAGCGCCCGTGTAAAAGATACCAATACCTAGCTGCCACGGCAGCATCGAAGCAAGAGTAGAGTAATGGCCAATGCGGATCATTGCGCTTGCTATTTAGTGCCTCCAACTGTTGGCCCCTGAATGTCCTCGGTGATGGATACGAGGGCAACAAGAGACATTATCTACTAATTAGCCATCACCCTGCGTACAGTGCTCCATGGAAATGCTTCGAGGGGGTTTAGCCCAAACCAGTAACGAATAAAGGCGTGGCACAGCCCGAGGGTTGAGCCCCTTAAGGCGAGTGTCAAATCACTGCATGTAGCAGCAACTAGCCCATTAGAGATAGGCACGTCTAACCTAGAAACGACGGCATCATGCCCATTGGATAATGCCTAATATTGCTAAAAATAACCTTTGCAGCCCAATATTTAAGCTCCGACCTCTGTCTCGTAGCATACTTAGCATCGTGCGGGTACTATTACACATTTCAATCACAACCACCTCCATGTGGGGAGAGGCTGCGAGTGAGGAGCGGGCGGGGAGGGGCACCCCAGGGAGGAGTGTCTACACTTGTCTTCATGCATATTGGCTGTCTCCAAGCCAGCAGCCGTATGCGTACACAAAGACACATTTGGTAATCGTTGATGAAAGTTGCGGAAAAGGGGTGTCGAGGGCGCTATGGTATCTTATAACACACCATGCTTGACTGATTTGGGGACAGGCTCAGAGCGATCCAGATCGAGTGGTATGCCATGAGGATATCTACTTCCCCGCTTGAATGAAACAGTTTTGTACGGTATGCTGGGTTGAAGCGTAGACCAGCCAGCGTCGGCCTGGGCCGGCGTTCTGCTTCGATAAAAGTAACCCACCACGTGAAGCATTGCCGGCCGAGGTTGCATGAGGACAATTTAGGACGACACGCTCATTGGCTAGGGCTCATATACGCCTGCGAGGAATTTAGGCTCATCACATGACGGCAGACAACCCGATATCAGATCGACGAAGTTGAGTGAGCAAAGCTGTGCGGTGTGGGGTGGCCCTGATCCGTCAAGTATGCCTCGACGCCTATTATGTATGAGAATTACTCAACATCTCGGGAGGAGCTCGAATTCGTTTTTTCCCATAGCGTCGATTTTTACTCCTACTCGCCCAACATCACCGAGTTTCAATCATGCTTCGAGCCGGCGGAATGCTAAGGACAGCAGCCCTTTCCATGCCCCTAGCATGGCCAGCTTCCGCTGTTCCCAACGTGACTGTGCAGCCTCTGGTTGATAGCTGCGCATCATATCCCAATTATGACGAGTCCACAGGCCAAGCGGGTCCGTGGTCCGCGATTGCTGATTCAACCGACACGGATATCGACGGCTTTGGCTTCGCACCTGTGTACGCTAGCCCTGTTGGCAACGGCGCTCGTTGGGGTTTCGTAAGTCAAAGCTGCCGCCGCAGATAGCCGGGACGACGGTGTGGCTCTGCTATATCGCCCATTCAGGGCTTACGCTACACAGATCACAGTACCGACCACGCCTCCGGCGGAGGAAGTCAGCATGCGCTGCGCGAACGGCGCGCTCCAGGCACAGCTGGACATGCGCTCCCTCGGCATCAGGTGGCAGGATCTGGTCGCGGCCGGGACCTCCAACGAGGCCGCCTTCGGCTTCGGCTTCCCGGACCTCCCGGACCCGAACCACCGCCTCCAGCCCTACGCGCACGTGGGCGTCGACGGCGTGCGGCAGCCCGGGGTCTTCATCGGGTCGGAGAACGTCACGACCTGGGGGTTCAACTACCAGAACAACAAGGAGGCCGGCGAGTACTACTTCCTGAGGCTGCTGACGCCGGGGAGCGAGAACCCGGCGACGGGAAGGCCCCTGAACGACGGAGAGTTTACCGGCTTCATTAAGATTCGCGATTGATGATCTGATCATCTTGGATCGTGGGGAATTGCATGCTAGCTTATGATTTGAATGATAATCCCTTTTCCCGAAAGGAAGTCTACTTATCTGTGTGCTATGTAGAGAATCTCCTGTATCTTTACATATCTTATGGATTATATTGATTATGGCGCTCATTATAGTCGAGCTTATCGGCTGAATTATCATTGACTATGCACTTCTATCGTTGACTACCATATAGCCGCTTGGTTGAATTTCAAACGGGAGTTTGAGAAAAGTCTGACCATATCAACCCTTAGAAACTAAGACAGATAATAGTTTCCGTAAGCTGAGCGATGGGATATATAGCTCTTAAATACTATTATAATAATGGCAAAAATGTTTGCAGCTTAAGGAACTTATATAACAGACGTCCCAGTCTTAATTTGTTCGAAGGTAAAAGGGGGTAGTAAAAGACTGTGATAAAAGAGGGGCCTATAGAAAGTTAAGTTATGCGAACTTCATTACGGCCTCGATGATATATAATGAACTTTCTTTCTTTGAGGAAAAGGGAACTGGGTGGGGTTCCACTGAAAAAGGGGTTGTAAGTGTACCATGTCCTTTCTAAAGTTGGGTTTCTACTTCGAATGAATAGCAAATATCTGGTTTGGTCATACACGATGTCGAAAAGCGAGTGTTTTGACGACTGGTATCGTTTAGTATGCGGGGACTATATTAATACTCCTTGCAGTATATCATGAGAAGGGTCAGAGAAAGGCGCAATACAGCTGTGCCGTCAGGCACGAGGGCCATTACAAAGACACATAATGAGCGGGGCATGTGTTTTCTGTAATAGGCCGCTTGTCGGTACGGGATTTGTCCAGCAAAAGGAGTATTAAGCGAAGTTGGGTATCACCGGCCAAAACGTCCGACGCTTGATGATGCTAGGCTATGATCCCTGGGTCTACCCAACTCGTTTGTGCAGAGCCCTCATGTATTAGATGGCATCGGCATGGAGCACCGAAGGCGGCTGGCCTATAGACCATGACTGTTAAGGTCTTCAACGCAACCAAGTCGCGGTTTTACGGTTTTACCTAGAGACGTGTCAGCGGTCAATGCCTGGCAGATGGGTGGCCGTTTCGCCCAAGAACACGAAATCTGTCTCTGAGCAATACCTAGTGCCGTGGTGATATCTGTACGGAAAGAGCTTGGTCTTATATCAATCATGACCTCGATCGTCCGTGCCGATCATCCAGTCACCAAACATAGCAAGACTTTCGATATACTTAAGGGACACTGGTCCGGTTACCGAGGGCTTACTATTTATTCGGTGTGCCGATGTCCACAAGGGGCATAATAATGTTGTTATTTCGCCACTGAGAACGTCATGGTGGCTTTGGATCTACACAGGCGATCAGATGCCGATGCCCACCGTATAAGGTATATATATCCGACCAGATACCCGACGTGCAAGCAAGTAAAATTGTCCCAACAAATACCCAGACTTTAGATAAGCAGCCAGTCCATGCCAGTATAATGTTATAAATCGCTCTGAAAGACGGGTTTTATACGCACTATTGTCATTACATTGGATATGGTGCCCGAATAAGAGTGGTCGAGGTATATGTACTTAGGTAATTGAAGGTAGTGGCGAACGGGTGATCGACGTTCCCATCTACTACGCAGATCACCCCCTACAATGAACAAACATAGTATAATAGTCCTCGGGCCTAGTCCACATTGGTGCAGCCTTCTTAGAGTGCTGATTTTAGCTAAACCAGGGCATACGAAGTTTTGTGTACTTGTTTCCCGCTTTGCTCTGGTATAACGAAAGTGGCAGACGGGTATTAACCCCCAAGATATGCTGCTCAACGTTGGAAAAAAGTATGACATCACATACTTGACCAACCGAGTAGACTGCCAGCCATACAGCTAACTCTCACACAGCTAACTCCCACACCACGGTACATAACTTACACTTAAAAGTCAAGAAGCCATTTCTCATCGTGTTCATTTATCATAAATTATCCGAGTCAAACCTGTTCCCCACGATAGTCATTTATGACACTCCTTTTGTCCGAGCGCTGCCAAAATACTTGATAGAAATCAGAGTGAGAGACCTAGTCCTCATTATGCTTGTCAACCCAGCCTCATCGATGGCAGATGACCGAAACACGACCCTTAAGTCGCACGCAGCAAGATCCATGGAAGCCGTGGGCGTGGATCACCAAGTCCCTCTACGCTTTTATCTTTCTGAGGTGACACTCGACGATGAAATACGTCGGTGGTTACACATAGAGAGCCGTGGATGGAGTGCGATAGCCCGGACGAACATTAGTGCTCAGGGACGCAAATTCTTAGCAGTTTCGGCAATGTAGTTCTGGATGAGTTCGCAGTCGCAGTTGCCGTGGTTCAGGATCTCATTCCTCAGGACGAGGACTTCATCCTTGAGATGGTTGAGGTGGGCGTTGAGGTACTTGTTCTGCTGGGCGAGGTCTCGCTCTTGCTGCTGCAACACCTCGACATTCTGCCTGTTCTTCTGGCGGCACTTGTGGGCGGCGATGCGATTCCTCTCACGGTGGGTAAGGGTTCTACTAACCCCAGCAGGTTGCCGAGGTTCTGCATCTTCGAACAGCTCTAGCCCTTTCTTCGTCTCGACAGCCCCTTGCGACGTTTTTGGCGCGGGAGGTGTCTCCGGTTCTCGGGTGTAGCCGACATCTGTACGGGAGGAGGTAGACGGCTCGTGTACCAGGGAGGGAGGATTTGTTGCACTGACTCCAGCAAAGCTATCGGGGCCTACGATGCTAGGATTGAACTGGTGACCAGTTGTCGTTAGCGTTCCTGGTCGGTTGGATGCTGGCTAGATGAGGGCGCTGATAGCGTCCGAGTCGTCGAAGGGTACGGGGTACGCGTGGTATCTCACTGTGTGTGACAGTCCAGGAAAGTATAGCTCGTCTCGTAGGGCATCCTCTAGAGCTTGACTCCCATTTTCAGCCCACGCAATTGGTTCATCGAGGCGATCTGCGGGTGTAGCCGAGGCTACTACTACGAAGGAGTTGTCTGACTCTTTCAGGGGGTTTAAATGCGATTCGTCGTTCTGCCACACTGCTGTTTCCGAAGGGGCTGCTAGTGTTGGAGCTTCTCCACGCTCATAGAGATCTTCTAGATTCTCTTGGCTTGGAGAGCACATTGTTCCAAACGACTCGGTTCTCCCAAGCCATAAGTTAGTTACATGGGGAACTGACTTATTAGTACCTTGCCTCGGTGCTCGTCAACTCGTTGTCGGGCAGACAATCATTAATCGCAATATCAAAGCAACCTATCGATGTCGCACTGCGGAGTCAACCCAATGGTGCTTGCTGCTTGGATATCCGGAGGAAAAGGCCCGGTTCTCCTATTATACACCATGACGTTATTTATGTATTAAACGGATTGGCCGTCTTGGTGACTCAGGCCATTCCATATGTGAGTGATAATGGACACTGAGCCACTCATATTCTGGCGAGCAGAGACCTGGTTGGTACTCACAATCATACCTCAGCTCAGCAGTAGGTCGAGCTAATGCGCTATGACCAACTAGACTCTTCAATGGACCCTTCTTCGTAAGGCTGGAAGCGTTTTCTCATTTTCGGTTAGGAGTGTATCGTCCGGGGGAGATAGGACTTGGCGCACTTTAGCGTTGATGCCCACATACCTATCTCCACAGCTACAGTGGCATGCCAAATTCTGCCGATAGAGGGGACTGGTCTTTCCTTTCTAGGAGAGAATTTCAGGCGAGGATGAACAATGCGAATGGTTGGTTGTATGATTTCCTACCAGATTCCAATGCGCTGGTCACACATTCTTTTATACCTGGGGAATAGTAGCACAGTAAGAATATCAGAAGTTAAATAATGGAAGCATACAAACAGCGAGTCCAAAGCCCGTCTATGCATTTATCGGACTACCGTTATAGACAATCATGTGGCAGCACCTTTTCGGGGTTTGTCCGTCGCTTTAGGCGATATGATTCGCTAACGCGACATATTATGGGTCGATGGTTAACTACAACAAGATGCGATATACTTAGTAGGTAAAACGGTCTACTTATTTTACCTATCTACCTTTGTTCATTGGTCCGCGTCAGGATAAAGTTTGATAGGAAATCCAACGTTCCAGCTTGCTTTCACATGTGATTCTACGTATGAGATGGGAGCTAGGGGAATTGTAAAGAGTATAAACCTATCCGACGAAGGGCAAAGTAGCAGCACACCAGCAAATTTCTCAGTGTGGGTCGTTAATCGCGATAAACTGGCATAAAGCTATCAGAGTTTCTTTTGTAGGTAACGCGATAACGCGGACAGTTAACTTAACAATTGTTGCCACTGCCGTTAGTTCGCACTCCGTTGGATGTCTTGTGGATAATCACTTTCTTGTGGCACTGGCTCTCTACGGATACTAAAAGGGGCGTTCGAACTGCTGTGATCCGAGCTTTTTATTTCGCTATATGCTGGAATCCTCCATGCTATCGCCTGAGGGAGTTGGCGTCCGGGTATATTCCTCATGAGAACTATTGTCGAGCATCATAGAACTATTGTCGAACATCGATGCCTGACAAACCATCATGCCGTTTCGGGACTTCGATATTGTAGCTGCGACATGTCAGTTTTTGGCTAGCAATGGCCAAGGCAGTTATACGGGTCCTCGGCCTCGTTGCTGACGAAGAACGCACGCGAGGTTACTGATGAAGCCATTTTGAGATTCAGGAGATAATAACAACCGCAACGGCAACAGCAACAACTGAACATCGAAGACGTCAGAGGGTAATAACAGAAGAATGACTGCTTTCGTAAGCAAGTTCAAGCGCTAGGGGGGTACATGGGGCGAAAAGCATAATTCCTTAGGTATGCAAAGTAGGTGGGGCGACAATGTGACTTTCCCTTCATCTTCCTCCTCTACCGAACACAGCCTAAGGCTACCGCGTATTACGCCAAGAACTTATTTAGACGCTGGCATATCCAACTAAGCGATGGGCTGAGCATCTTTGACTCTATCCTGGGTACCTGGGCCATGGTATTAGCTTATAAGTTTACGGCGTGGGTCGGACTGACTCTGGAAACATTGGCGGAACGGTTGGGTGCTGTCGCCCATATAGGACCACCTTAGAATTCAAGTCAGAGACTTGGAATTTTGGATCCCTTTTGGGACATGATGCATTTCGTGTTGTGGTTCAGGTGTCGCCGTGATAACAAGGTTCTTTTTCTCGGTGGTTTTTGCTGTCCTTTCTAGTACTCCTTCTAGTACTCAGCATATGATATGAGCTTCATATCATCAGGTTATGGCCGTTATGACACAGTTGCCACTTCAACACCGCTAATACTTGGTATATGCGCACCGTATTGATATATGAGTGCCCCTCTGCGCAATGTGCGTCAAACACGGCGTGTGTGCTTGAACTCCGCGGTCTAAGAAACGAGTCTATGATGCTACATTACACCCCTCAAAGCCCACCCGGGTTCCTCGTCGCGATAATTTCACTGATCTCCGCCGCCAGCGTGGTAGCAACGGGCTGATCACTCCGCACCAGGGCCGTCTCTACGGCCGAGAATATAGCCTTGACCCCTATACCGACGTACTCCGACCCCGTGATGGACCGCAGTTCATCGATTACCGCGTTGACATCTGCCGGGTCGTCGAATTTCCCGGTAGCGGACAGGAGGGCATGCAACTCTCTGAGGTCCTTCACGGCTGGTACCGCGATTTCTCTTTCGAATTCGAGTGCCCCATGCTGATCCAACATCGAGCGCTGGCTGGTCGTCGCAACGATGAGGAGGCGTCGCCCCTAAAGATAATTAGTCATGTGTGACTATGATAAGAGGTACTGCCAACGTACCTTGGGGGGGCTAGTTTGGAGCACGGCGCTCAGATACTGCACTACGGCGTTGGAGAATCGAGGTCCAATCGGGTTCCAGTCGATGATCGTCTCAATTCTGTCTAGAATTATAATGCTAAGGGGTGATTTGTAGGCATCCGTGAAGGTGCGGCGTAGGTATTCCAGCTTGGCGCCCTCGTTTGTCCCGACATCGATTGGCCGTACGAGCTTGACGAATGGGAACTCGGACTTCAATCCTATTTCGGCAGCGAGAGCCGTCTTTCCGGCCCCACGAGGCCCGTGGACCAGAACAGAAAATAGGGGAGCATTTTGAGGAGTTCGGACTTGCTCGACGAAGCTCAGGCCGTTGGAGAGAATTGACTCGATATGAGGACTGTAGTGGACAATTCCATAGGGTGCTGCGCTTTCGAGCTCCTCTTCTGAAACACCAAAGGCGGGCTTGACATCCTCCAAGGCCCTCATCAGGTCATCTCTAGTCAGCATCACTTCCTCGGGATCGCCCATCACACCGGTGACGTCGCCCAGCTTTGTATGCCGGGTGAATGCATATGAAAGCGCAGCCTTAACGAGACCGTTAAGCTCAGCACCCGAGTAGTTCTTTGTCAAGCGGGCCAGCTCCTTCAAGTCGACGTCTTTAGCTAACCTGTTCGCCTTCCTGATCCGATTCGTATGGATGTCGAGTATCTGGAGCCTTCCATCTTCGTCCGGGAGAGAGATCTCCATATGCACTTCAAGACGTCCCGGTCTAAGGAGAGCATCATCTATCAGATCCTTCCGGTTAGTCATGCCAATGAGAAGAATATTGTTCAGAGCTTCTACACCATCGAGTTTGGTGAGTAGCTGGTTGACGATGCTGTCGCCTACGCCCGTGCCTCCTCCGGCGCCGCTGCCTCTCTGCTTGCAAACGGCATCTAATTCGTCGAAAATGATGATGTGCAGACCGCTGTCTTCGCCCACCTCCTTGTATTCCTTTTCGGCATCTGCGAACATCTTTCGGACATTCTCCTCTGAGGCGCCCACGTACTTGTTCAGGATTTCAGGGCCGTTGATGATTTTCGGCTCCCGTGCATTCAGCATCTTCCCGATTTGTCGAGCAATTAGAGTCTTGCCTGTTCCCGGGGGGCCGTAAAGAAGGATTCCTTTCACATGGGAGATTCCCATCTCCGCAACCAAGCCCGGGGGAAAGACTCGCGAAGCGAAAGCGCGCCGGAAGATAGTGCTGAACTCTTCATCTAGACCGCCGATCCCCATGTCGGCGAATTTGAAGTCGGGGCGCAGAATGGCATTGGCAGCAGGTCGTTTCCGCGAGCCCTTTAGCTTCACCGGGGGAACGGGGAAGAAATTCAGAAGAGTCTTCGTGTTTTCCTGGTTGCTGACCAAGCCTCTCTGTAAAGGATCGCTGCTTGGTTCTCGTGACTTTTCCATCCGGGGATCGAGCACCTGAACCGCCTTGACTCTGTACTTAAAATAGTAAGACGAGTATGAAATCATGCCCTGTTGACCGGGGGCGAGGATGTGATGGTGGAATCGGGAGAGGAAGACGTTCTCGAGGTCATCCTGATCTAATGGAGCAACCACCGATGTAGGCTTGGAAGCAAATTCAAGTTCGATATCCACACTGGCCAAAGGAGATTTCGGCCCATCGTACATCTGTGCCGAGAAGTAATCTTCAGGTCTCATGGGTCGTTCGCTAACTTGACACCACGTTCGCTGGGCCTTGTTCATGCGAATTTCCCCGGAGGGCACATCCGGCGCAGGCTGGGCAGTAACCACAACACCTCCCTGCAAACCCAGCAACACGTATAGATATTCACCTGGGCGGCGAGGGAAATCTTGCTCCGAGACGTAACATATGTTGCTATCTTGATCCTTGTTCTTCTCGACATGGAGCGTTATTTGACCACCCGGAGCTCCACCCGGAGCTTGACCGGCGTGTGCGCCTGAAGTAGGATATCCAGGTGGTGGGGGTTCTTGCCGATACGCATCTCTTCCGGTGTTAGGCGGTGGGGTGTCATAATATCTCGAGTTATCGTACTGCGGCTGACGTGGATCGTCTCGAGACGGTCGAGGCGGGACAGGAGAGTAGCCACCCGGGCGGCCTGGTTGAACCTGCCGACCAGGCAAAGGTCTCCGATTTCCTCCCCCGAAGAGGGCCTCTCGATGATCCATAGTGGTTGTTGTAATCTAAGCACAGGAAAGACTGGTAGAATAGATTACGTGACGGGAGATTCCGGTGACGAAAAAGAGAGACCGCAGCACTTTGTATGTGTGAATCTGGAAAGGACAGATTATCAGTATGGAGGTTAGATCCAGCTGAGGTTTCGTGGGGCAATAACTTACTCTTGGCGGTAATCAATGACGGCAGTCGCCTGACAACAAAGAAGAAGAGGAGTCGTAAAGAACCAGTAGCAAGCGCCAGTGAATATATATACGGCGCAGAAAGTCTAACTAGGGGTCTCGTTTGTAAAGCACAAGGTCTAAGTCGGCAGTCGTGTATTGGGTGGACGGAGGGTCTGCGGTCCACAGAGGTTGAGGCTGCTATGTATGTACAGTAGGCTGCGTCATGGGTTGGTCCCTCCCCTAACCTTAGTCGTCTTGGATGGTTCTCGGACTAAGCCACATCTAGTGCTAGGTAATGTAATTGTGTAAGTGGGGCATGTGGACTGCAAACTAGCAAACTGCAAACTGCGTATATTGCTTAATATGCGCTATGCCATAAAGTCTGAGCGTGATTCTACTGATATGTGGTAGAAGATATTGCTGCTAGGTAAAGCATGAAAGAGAATATAGAGGTTATAAAACCATTATAGCACATTACCAGTTCTATGCTAATAACCGGGTTGGTATAAATATCAAGATAAGTGCCCACTGTAACAACCCCCCGGGATGGATACTTAATCTGGGGGAAGGCTGAAGCTGATACAGTATCTCTATAATCATAACAAGCCGTCATGCTTAACAGCATCTGATAGCTACTTACTTTATTTTGATCTCCTTGGCGCGATCTAGTCCGACGTATATACCATCGTCGTCACATTTGGGGCTCTTTCTTATCTCTATCACAATGGCAGATTCCTATGTTGCCTTAAATAATGATCCGGACGTCTCAAGTAGTGAGAACTCCCTCTATCAATATGTTTTCAACTTCTCCGTCCATAGGATTCATACCTATTTCTTAAGAAGGTCAGGATCATATCACATACGGAATCGATGAGTATTGTAACAGGTTTTTACTCCAACTGGATCCCTCAGTCGTAAATATGGCCAAGCGTAGCCGGTCAAACACCCAGTTGGGGTCTCTCGACAGGCCGTCGCTATATCCAAGAAGGCGCACCTATCTTCTGCATGATCAGAGGTCACTATCTGCACTGCTGCGGCCAGGCGGATCGGACTCCTGAACAGGTGGACCAGGTTCTCAGCCCGGAGCGCGTGGGAACGAACCCATTTCGTAGGGAAGACCCCCAGTTTAGAGAAGCCGAACGGAAAGAAGCAGCAGAAGGACAAGGCGAAGGAGGAGGGCAGCATCCTTCCTCCCGAGGAGTTAATCGCAACTCTAGCCACTGCCCTTCGCCGCCAGATGATCGAGTCCAGCATACCGTACCTGCAGATGCATCTCAAATGTTAGGAGCTGCTGGACTCTATCAAGAAGTCCTGTCGTCCGATGCTTAGCGGCACGCTCAAGCCGGAAGACATGGAAGGCGGGACAGCGTGGTCTACCATTGTCCTCTCCCTCTTATTGGCTGCGACGGAGGAGAGGGCACGAGAGACTACTCCAACAAAGTGCGGATGCGCTCAATAAGTTCGTGCACAAGAACGGACGAAACATTTGGCATGCTCCGCGGGACCTGGGTTTCCAGTTGGACATCCAAGAGGAGGGCTTTCTTGTTGGCCAGATGGCTAGTTAATGAGGCAGAGGATATTGGGGGCGCCATAGTACTACGGAACGATTGGGACATTTAGGTAGCTGTGTTGAGACTATTGGGCTCAAAGGGGCCTCGCTATGAATTGCTAACCAACATCTCCATTAGGACATCGAACACACATACGCACACGGCAACCACAAGCGAAACACCGGGCAAGAAGAAGCCCCTTTGGCTACGTAGGCAAAGATTTAGCATATGCAGACCTCCTTAGACCTACAGCTACCTTTACATCCATCGAACAACGACGCAACGTGCGTCAGTATCAGCACATAAGTTAGCACAGGCCAAACACCTCCCGAATCACGCTGATACCAGCGATCTTGCGGCCATGGTGGACGGTAACACGACTCAAGAAAACATTCTCTTGCACCGCGGTGCAGTTGCCGCGGTGCGTGAGCTACAGGACTTTGTTTGCATCTCCTCAAGGCACTAGAGGGATTGATATATGAAGGAGGTTTCTTAAGGTAGAGCAGAATCCACATATAAAAACCTAGCTACATCCGTATACCAGTTGCCACTGAACCCAGAAGCGCCTCTATTACGGCCTGCCCACCGTAATTCATTCATGTACCCCTAAACGCGAGGACAGTATGTAAAAGACGGAATACGGTATGCATACTGTACGCCACCCCACCGTCAGTTCCGACCTTGGGAAGGAAGGCATTGCACTGTTGCGGTCTTCAAGAACCACGAACCATCAAGCCATCCACTAGGCCCACCGTCCTGGCGTTCCAGGACCAGATTATTACCATGCCTCTGTAAGCTCCCTCTCGAAATCCATATCCCGTCCCTCTCGACCCGGCCGGTCCACTGACGCGCGAGCACGCAGACACCTCCTGGGCAAGAAATCATGGAACGTATACAACACGGCAAACATCGAGCGCGTACGGCGCGACGAGGCGGCGGCGCGCGCCCGCGAGGAGGCCGAGGAGGAGCGCCAGCAAGAGGTCGATGCGGCGCGTCGTCTTGCGATTTTGCGCGGCGAGACGCCGCCACCGCTCCCGTCCCCCGCCGAACAGCAGCCGGGAGACGAGACGCCAGCGGGTGGTAGAAAGCGGGCCCACGAGGGCGAGCGTCGAGGCGCAGATGCCGCGTTCCCTAGCCGCAGGAAGAGGCGCAAGCGTGCCGGCGAGGACGACACGGACTTCGAGCTGCGGCTCGCCCGCGAGAAGGTCCAGACGGCACGGCCCCAGGACGTGAACAGTAACCCGAACAAGAGCAATGGCAAAGGCAGCAGCGATGCGCCGCTGACGGACAGCACCGGACACATCGACCTGTTCCCCGAGGAGCGGGAGGCGGCCGCGTCGGGCTCGAAACACGGACAGGGCAAGGGGCAGAAGAACGAGGAGGCGGAGCGCGAGGCCGCCCGGAGGCGGCGCGAGTACGAGGACCAGTACACGATGCGATTCTCAAATGCCGCGGGACGGGACGGCACCGTGGCGGCGGACGGGCCGTGGTACGCCCAGAAGCAGCAGCGGCGGGACGAGGGGAACAACGACGACGACGACGACGCGACGAAGACGATGGTGGCGATGCCCTCCAAGGACGTCTGGGGCAACGAGGACCCGCGGCGCAGGGAGCGCGAGGCGGCGCGCGTCGTGGCGAGCGACCCGCTGGCGATGATGAGGCGGGGTGCGGCTAAGGTGCGGGAGGTGGAGAGGGAGAGGAGGAGGGCAGACGAGGAGAGGGAGAGGGAGCTGAAGCAGCTCCGGAGGGAGGAGAGGCGGCGCGAGAAGGAAATGAAGAGGAGACGGGAAGGAGGGGGAGGGAGGGGGGACGACGAGGACGAGCTGGAGGGTTTCAGCTTGGATGATCCGGGCTTGGGACGCTCGGAGAGAAAGCATCGCCGTCGGGATAGCGGTCATGGTGAGGATAGCGAGCACCGTAAACATAATCGTCACCGGCACCACCGTGCCAGGGAGGATGATGGGGGACACAGGCATTCGTCCGAGCACCGACATCGTCACGAGAGTAGTCGGAGCAAATCTCGAAGAGATTACGAAGAGGACGAAAGGCATTCGCATGGGCAAGATCATCGGCACGCGGCGAGGAAGGATCGTTACTAAGTTTGCATTGGGCATGGCGTTTATTCTTTTGGAGCATTAGATACCCCCATCCTACGGCTACATGTTTGTATTAAATTGCAAGAGCGCTACATCATTCATTACCAGTAAACGAAATTCCTTGCGATGGGTATCATTTATGCGCCGTCGCTATCCCAACTCCGCCCGCAACAGGCAAGACGCCGGGCTTGATAGCTCTTATTTCTTCTCCTGCCACGGGAGACTGATCTCCACAGGCTGCATCAGTTTCTCGACCAGCGTCACGATCTTCGGCGCCTCATCCAGTTTTTTTAACGCCTCCATGATCGCCTCGAGGGTCTCCCTGCTCAACCCTTCCCTACGATCACTGTAGATATCCAGGCCCTCCTGCGTGAACAGCGTCGGCGCGAACCAGGTAACGACCCACCTCTCGACCCCCGCGCCGCCCTCCGCCGCCGCCAGAGGCCGCTCGCCGTAGCCGAGGACCTCCCAGTGGCTGCTCGCGATCCGCAGCCAGCCCTTTCCGCGCCAGTCCCAGGCGCCGGGGCAGTCGGGGTCGGGCCTGTCGATGCCCTCGACCGTCTTGACGCCGGACTGCGACCCCTTCTTCTCGTACTGGACGAGGTCGTCGAGGGCGAGGGATGAGGATTTGTCGGCCTCGTAGGGCTTGTAGGTTATGCGCACGTTCTTGGCGGACTGCCACATCGAGAGCGTCGAGTGTGTCACGGACCAGGTCCGGTACAGCCATTCGAGCGGGGGCGGGATGAAGACGTGGGCGTCTGCGGGTCGGGCCACGTACTTGGACGGCGACCGTACGCTGATGGTGTTGGGAATCTTCGTGCCCGAGTCGGCCATGTTGAAATCGCAATAAACAAATGGATACGTAGTGGTTATGTTGTTGCTGCTACTGCTATCAAGGTGAAGAACTGAAGCGTATGCAATGCCAGGCTGTTAAACTGAAAGGGAAGGAGGCATCGAGATGCTCCCTGCAGAAGAGCAGCGATGTAACAAGTAGATGGTGCAGCTAATTTTACCACTTCTGTTGGACAAGAGCATCTTTAGGCGGCGGTGGGATTTGGTAGCGATAAATTGATGTGTTTACATGGTGATCAGGCCTTACAGGGAAAGCCACTTACCTAGCGCCAATATCTGAGGCAATTGCCGGGAGCACAGCAGCGTAGTCCAGAGAGCAGAGCATCACGGTCGGGCGCCAATGCGATCGTGTTTCAGGCACGGATGAACCTGGAATTTGCACATATAGTCATGAGGCCATGGGAAATACTGACAGGCCGGGTATCACTAACAGAGAATGTCGACACAAAGCGAAATATACATACAGGTAGTGAGTGCATGGAATCTAGATGTGATGAATATATGCAAATAACCAACATTCAGGTAGCCGTCTTACAATATACGCCTAAAATGTACCATTTTACAGATATGGCAAGACAGCAGCAGCATGTCTCAGATGGTTTGCATCACTGGCTATTTCCTTACGGAATCAGTACGTCCAATTGAATTTGTTATCTAAATATTCGCGTTGTCAATAATTCCTTCGTCATGTTTTGGCGGTTCCATTATTATTTGCAAGTCTCATAGTACATTCATCTCATACCGCCGGTTTCCCTGAAGTAGAGCCATACATTTTAGGCTTCTCCTGTTAGCCACATCCAAAAGGGATTCATTCCGTCAGATATCATTGAGCCTGCCTGCTTTTGTTTTCCAGAACAACTCGGTTCGATTTCATATCAGTAATAAGGAATACACCCCTGCCATTAAATCCCCCCGCACGAATTAGATCAACCCGCCAATAAACCTCTTGGGAGTTTTCTTATTTCGACTTCCACAGTTTGTTCAAGCCCAAGGCTACCGTTCCGAGAAGTCGCTAGGCGCACTCGCCAAGGGCCGTCAAGGGCCTTCTCTTTTCCATATAACTGGACATGGACGACGCCGAGGCCTCTGCGATGGCCGAGGCCATGGGTTTCTCGAGCTTCGGCGCTCAGAAATCAACCAAACGGCGCAAGTTCAATCCCGGCGCCGATGCCGTAGTCGCCTCTACTTCCACCGCCACTTCGGCTGCATCGACCTCATCCAACCATGTTGGCGGGCCCCTGAGTTCAGGGTCAAACTCTACGCCTTTGGGTGTCAGAACGCGGAACGATGATGAAATCAACCTTGACCTTGATGATGACGCCCACGATGGTGCTTCTCCTATTGGCACTGGTGCGGCTCCGCACACGGCCGACGAGGACGACTTGGAGCCACAGTACATTGACACTTCGCGTCCGCCGGCCCCTGCTGATGCAGGACCCAGCGATGACGTTCAGACCAGGATCGATTCAATAACTGGAATCCCAGATGGTCAGCACTTTGAGGTTCATACAGTTCCAGTATACAACCAAGCCAGCAGAGGTGGTCGTGGAGGGAGGGGAGGACACCAATCTGCACGTGATCAGGATGGCGACAAGGGCGAGTGGTGGGAGGATTACTATGACCCGAGCTCCAACGTCAATCCATGGGAGCGGCTTGAACGGGATCGAGGTCTGAAACCGAAGGGCCTATGGATGTCCTGGGAGGAGGCACAACGTTGAGCTCGTCCTTTTCGATGGGTGGGTCGTGTGCCGTCCACGGATGCGTCTCATCCTACCAAGTTGCTCCTATGTTCTTGTCAGTCAATCTACGTGTGAAGAGCCATCGAGAAAAGACCGGAGTGATGTTGCTCTACCGGTATATATTTGTATTTGTGACGGACCTGGAACCTCCTTCGACTTCGAACAACTCTCCACACCCCGAGGGTCACGTGACACCCCCAGCTGCCATGATGGCGTCTTTCACGGTCTGTGGCTGGGCTACTCTATAGCCCTTCACACGGCCGATCTACAGTTGGTTAGCAACGCCCCTGGACCAACGGGTGGACCAGGGGGTGTACGGTTGGCTATAGCCCACCGCGTCTAAGACACAGATCTCTGGTTTGTGGGCGCTGGGTAATCAGAGGGTCATTCGCTGTATTACTACCGCTGAGGGAAGGGCCATCCACCTCAGATACGAAAACGAGCCAATGAGAGAAGTACAACGACACCACGACGGCCACAAAGAGGAGCGTCTACTGTCCTGCTACCGGCCGCCATTACAAAAGAGGAAATATCCACATCCCCCAAACGGCAAAGTGCCGTCCTGTCAGCGGATGCGTGTATGTGTGCGTGTGTATATCTGCGAAGTACATGGCCAATACCGGCGCCCCGAGTGTGTCCCTAAGACATTCCGTCACAGCCTCTGGTTCCTTTCCCAGATCTGCCAGTCCCTCCCTGCTACCGGACGATCCAAGCTTGCAGCTGTAGCGGCCACCACACCCACCGGTCGCACTCAATGCACGTCAGGCTCCCCGCGCTCCTACCGGACACGAGATGGCGTGCTTTTAGCCCCATGGTTTTCCCAGATCGCCTTAACGCCGTCCAATCATAAATCATGACCCCGTGAAACAGGAAATCCACCTGCCTGGCATGCTCTGCCCGCACACCCTCCAGCTCGCCCTAGCGGGATCGTGGAGACAGCTGCAAGACGCAGGAACGGGTCGACCCGCCCCCCGGCTCGCGCTGTATGCACACACCACCCACCCATTTGCAGGTTGGGCGTCCGCTGCTGGTAAGAAAAGTGGCGAGGGGATGAGCGTCTAAAATTTTGCCGCGTTGCCGCCCAACCAACCTCCACCCACACCCCCATCCCGAAACCAGCCATATGCGGTCTCAGGGGTATGTGCAGGAAAATGACCCAAGAGTCAGGTAGGGGGCGTGTGCATTATGCACACAACGGATCGCAGATCTTGCTGCCAGATCTCGCGTGGCGGCCCCATTATGATGTGCTTCCCGAATGCAACGCCAAAACGGTCGCTAAAAAAAGCCAAATCGAACGACATGGGTAGAAAGGGAAAGAAATTACGGGTATAGTGATGTGTAACTTTTGAGGCTCAACTCCGCTGTCGTCACCGCTGTTCCCTGCTGGCGGTCGGTACGATGTGCCACGGTGTGCGATGCGGCTGGGAATAAAAATTGCATCTGAAAACATTGGGCGATCTAGTACTCCGGCGAAGGGTACCTCTCGCGAGCCTTCTTGTACTCCTTGGAGTGCTTCTTCTCGGCCTTCTTCTTGAGGGATCTGCAAGTTCGCGGGAAGGGGAAACCCGAATTGTTAGCCAAACGCGATCTGTAATTAAAAGCACTTAAATAGTCTAAGATCTCCCCAGAGTTGAGGCTCTGCTGCAGCATGAGCTGCACAACGCGCATCTTGATTTTTCTGCAATGCTTTGCTTTTCGCATTCGGGGATCGTGTTGTGCTTTTCCAATGAAAATGCAATGGGGCGGGTAAAGAAGCTACTTACGAGACTTTCTTCGATGTCCACTCGAGATCCGCGCGCACCTCCTGCGCGTCCTGTATGCCCTCCTGGAAGCGGGCGCGCGACTTGGCCAGACGCGCCTGCGCCTTCGCCTGCAGCTCCAGGAGCTCGCGGTGCTTCGCATTGAGCTGGCCGGAACTGTATCTCTCCGTTAGTCACGGGCTCCTCGCTTAATCCTCCCTTTCTCCCGATTCCCAGAGCCTCGCGATTCGCAGGCGCGCAGGCGGAAAATAAGGATGCCATGCCCGGGAGAAGAGATTAAAAGGGGGTGAGAGGGAAGGGGAAAGGAAGGGAGGGGGAAACACTACTCACGTCTGCGCCTGCACGGCCAGGCTCCGGTCCAGCGGGATCGGGTCGAAGCTGTCGGCGAAGCGGTCCTGGATGTACTCGTTGAAGTCGACGCCGCTGGCGCTGGCGGCGCTCCCCGCGCCGCCGGGGCCGTGGCCGTGCCCGGGGCCGTAGTAGTACGAGGAGGGGTAGGGATCGCCGCAGCCGCTGGCGCTGGCGGTGCTCACGGTGGCGGCCGAGAGCCCGCTGTGCCCGTACGACGGCACGCCCGAGGTCTCCGACCCGTCGACGTCGCACTCGGGCGGCGACACCGAGTAGGCGCTGCCGCCGCTCGCGTAGCCCGACGAGTGGTAGCCGCCCCCCTGCGACCCCTTGGCCGGGATCGCGACCGCTGGGGTGGTGTAGTAGTACTGTGGTGGCGTGTAGGTGGCCATTGCGCTTGTTGTTGCTGCCGCTGGGGTATTGGTGGTGGGTTGGGGCTGGTGCTGCTGGTTGGTGGGTGTGTGTGTGGGTGTGTGTGGTATGTAGTAAGACGTGCAGAGTGGTGTTGCAGTGCGTCGACTAGGTTGGTTGATAGGTTGATGGGTAGGCAGGCAGGTGAATGCGTGCGTGCAAGTAGGGTGATACTAAAAGAGTAGTATCGAGATATGTATGTGAGCCTATGGGGCTATGTGGGTGTGTTGTTGTGCGGTAGTGGAGTGAGGTAGGTAGGTGTGTCTCTGTCTTGAAGTCCTTGGTAGGTGCTTGAGTAGGCAAGATATCGTCAAGGAGAAAACTTGACGAAGAAGGCTGATATCGTGAGAGGAAGATATTGAGTCTGAGATGGGATGAAAGTGATGAGAAAGGAAGAAGAAAGAAACCAGCTCAAGGCCGTCAACGACGACCCCTTTTATACCTTTTTCCTCACTCACATTTTGCTCGAGGAGGCCTAGCTTACCTCGGCCGAACAGATATTCCATCTCGCCGGCCCCCTGGGGGATAAGTCCCGAAGAATCTATTCGTCAAGGGACGGAAAACCCCGCTCGAGCGGAGGGATGACGGGCGAGCATGACGAGGTACACGATTGGGAGGCGGAGGCACGAATGAGAGATGGACTCCTAGAGCTCCCAGCAAGGCAACGCACGAGAGAGGCAAGGGTACCGCTCTTTGGGGCTAACTAACTAGAGGGGACCTAGGAAGTACATGTGTACGAACGTATATAGCAGAGCAAGCCGATGAATATACAGTTGAGTGACAAAGGGCGTGCTTGCGTGCCTGCCCGGCTCGTCTGCCGGGCTGCCGTCTAGTCTAGGTTCTTTCCCGGCACTGAACAAGTTTCTCCTTCCCCGGTCCCCGTATACCTCTTGGCACTCTGTTTCGCGGACCCTTACTCGCGGTTTTCTCCGGGTAGATATGTACTTTATGTGCCCGCAAGCTAGCTATAGAGACAGGGACGAATAAGCACATTCGAGGCGCTGGTGTTGGGATCTCTCCAACAGGCCGATCATTGTTTGCAAGAGACCACTAGACTGGCACGCCCGCCTTAGGATTTGAATGGCACGTTGCAGTTAGTTCTGGATTACTTAGACCAGAAAAAGTCATCAAGTTTCCCCCATCTGCACATGCCGAGAGGCGATTACCACCGCTCTCCGCGTGGTACCGGTGGAGCCCACGGAGCTAGGGAACCGTCATGGAGGGGGGCGTGAGCGCAGAAGGCATGAGAGATATATATGATTCGACCATGGCATGCAGGTGGGCTCGGTGGATAGAGAGAACCCCGGGAGGGTGTGAGTTGAGGGAGAATAATGTAACCGGCATGTGTATGGGTGTGTGGGCGCAGCGTGGAGGGACGAGGCATTGGCGGGAAGAACGGGGGGACACCGCTACGAGAACGGCACCAAGATTAGCGTCTTAGTAGGTGCCCATCAGACAACTGTGCTCTTATGTGATCGAATATCTGGGAATATCGACCGATTACGATAGGCTGACCGCCAGGCTGGCAACGGGGCATATTCCGTGGGGATGGGGGGGGGGGGGGGGGG